>OU898279.1:90800567-91285567 GCA_918026665.1 Diabrotica balteata | reverse complement strand
TTAAATTATAAATAAATTATATATAAAAACATGTCACATCATCCGCCATTGTTGGTGAAATTTAAATCTATTTCTTTAATCCTCTTTCAAAATACATTCTGGTCTATTTAACTATTCCATTTATTTCCTAAATACCTCAACAGATTATAAGTAATAAATTTTTATAATTTTATTTCTTTACAAGTATGAAAACCAACAATTATCTATTATAATTCCATACCGTTTAAACCGGCTAATACTTTTTTTCGATTCTATAATCTATATACCAGGCGTTCCTTAAAATTACCTGGTTAATATATCCAAACATTTTCATACAGTCCCAAGGTTATTTTTTTTCAAAGAAACACATTATAGTTTTTGCTTCAATTTGAAGCAACGTGTTGACATTTCTTGGTTTTTCTTTACTTTCTTGTATGAACAAAGGACTTTGTAGTAACACAACTGTGTTTTTTTTTAGCCTAGTTACGGATTCCAGGGCAAGTCGGGGAGGGAAGAAACACTTTTAATTTAATTTTATGGGGATTTAAACACAGGGGAAGAATTCTATGGTTTTAGTTTAAAGAGTAAAAAGTCTCAGTACCTTTTATTGGAGTCCAGTTTTGGACCTCTACCCACCTGCATCTAGTTCTTCATCCTGACCACCTCCCAGGTCCACGGAGAAAGCAACCGACAGGAAGAACTAGTTTTGTTTTTGTTTTTTTTTTCATTTAAATATTTGTAATAATATCTTTTAACTTCCTCTTCAAGGCTTTAACTTTTCATTAATAATAATTACCTTCACTTTTTCATAAAATATTAATCATTGTAACTTAATTTAGTAAAACATTTATTGTCCACCAAGGGTTGAGATTGTAACTCCCCTGGACTCTCTCGTTATCAGGTTATAGTGTGCACACATATCCGGAGAGGTCTTATTTCATTTATTCGATAATTGTAACATTTATATTATTATATATTTCCTTTTATATTATATTTATATAACTATTGCATAACCTTAGTCAAAATTTAACATTAATAGGTACGTTAGGGGGGAAATTGTTTTCATCATTATATTCAGGGTTTTCATTGTAAATATAGATTAGTTAATTGTATATAAGAGGTGTTGGGTAATATTGTTATATATAGGGGTTTAAAATAATTTGTACATAATATAGGTCTTTATTAAAGTTGGGTTAAAACAATTTAAGATTTCACTTGGTACCTATCCTTTAATATTTCAGCAATACAAGATATCTTGGAAGAAAACATTCAACTTCCTGGCGCCCAAACATTCAGTAGAGCAACTTTATCTTTCATCTGTTTATTTCTTGGTAGGTTTCTTGTCATTAGTTCTTCTATCTTACGGTCACTGTAGGGCATGCAAATTGGCCTAATCCCTCTTGAGTGTCAAGTGGTCATTCTCCTGCATAGTCGCTAGCCAGCATTAATTTTATTATATTTTAAAATTCATATTTACCCTTTATTTATTTCTTTCACATAATTTATTTCTATCTAATCCCTTTCATCTTCTGTTATTCCACATATTAGTTTGTTGGTGTATCAAGGTACATTTTAGAGTTTACCCTATTGCTACACTACACATTCTTGTTATATTGGCGCTCCAGCCAAGCCATTTTTGTTACATTGGCGCCCAACGTGGGGCCTTTTCTCAGTTCAGACCGTACATTCTGAAGTATATTTCTCTTTGCAAAATATTCTTTATTATTTCTAATTTGTTCCTGTTGCTCTTTGTTCATATTGTTTTTAACTCCTTTATTTATTTATTGTTTTTCCTTATTAGAGTTACATTTATAGATATACTTGTATTGCTGTAGTTTACTTATACTCATATTTAAACCCTCACCTTTTAATCTCATTGTGTACAGTTAACTATCTATCTTACTATTATTGAACTTTAAGAATTTAATAATTTAGATATTACTATTTTTTATACATATATATATATATTAGCCAATATTGGTGAATTTTTTATATTCAAGTATTTGTTAACCATATACTTGTTGAAACCATTGTGTGTTGCTTCAAGGATTGTGTTTATATTTACTTAACTTACTTAACCATTTTGAAATTTTTGTGAATAACTTGAAATTATTTTTGGATTGATTTTGTGGTGTGTTGGTACATATTTACTTATATATTTTTTTTTTGAAAACTTTATATTACTATTCGATTGTTTTTGTGGAGTGTGAGTATATTATCTCCTTGTCTATTCTACCTATTCATCTATTTGTTTTTCTTTCACAATGTCTGCATTCAAGGTAGAACATTTATTAGTTAAAGAATTAGATTATGAGTTGAGAATTAGGGACATCCCCATTGATGCGTCTTCCAATGTGGATTTAAAACGCAAGATATTGCGTGGAGCTCTAAGGCAAGAAGAAGGAAATAGGAGCTTTCGACAAATTTCTGCCACCAGTATTCCCTTTTTGGAACAACAAGAAGAGATTGATGAGACTATGGATGATTTGGCTAAAAGGATATCCGATTTTAGAGGGACTGTCCAAGATAGCCTATACTCCAGGCTGATATCACGTCTAGCCCATGTCTCAGGCCGTATTCATTTATTGTCTTGTTCGAATGAGGAGCAGCAAACTTATAAACGCTCAATTTCAATCCGAATTCTTAGCCTAGAGGGTGAACTTGATTCACGAGTAAATCCCATTGCTACATCAACTCCTATTTCTTCTGTCCAAGCAGCTAACTCATTTCTACACCCCAAACCCGTTCAGGTTCATAAATGGGGGATTACATTTTCTGGTGAAGGTCATTATGACCAAGTAATTTCTTTTTTGGATAGGGTGGAATGTCTTCGTATATCAAGAGGAGTGAGTGAAGATGACCTTTTTGCAGCTTCTGCTGAGTTGTTTACAGGCACAGCTTTTACGTGGTTTATGAATAACCGCACTAACTTTTCTAATTGGTCTGATTTGGCTCAGAAACTTAAATCTGATTTTCTTCCATATTCATTTCAAGATGACCTTCTAGACCAAATCAAAAATCGTAAACAGAAGCCAAACGAGTCTGTTACAATGTTTATAAATAACATTTTGGGTATGTGTAGTCGCCTTGAAACACCTCTGACAGATTCTGCAAAGATTAAGATAATCCTCAAATGTCTACTGCCATTCTATCATCAGCAATTGGCCCTTGTAGATATCACCAGTATAGCAGACATAATCGAGAAGTGTAAACGTTTGGAGGAAACGTTATCTTGGTCTTCTCAACCTCCAACCACTTCTAAACACTCTTCTGACTCTTTCGGTCATCAAAATTCTTTTAGACACCGTTCTTGGCAACCTAAGGCCTCTGAACGTAATATATCAGTTATTAGTTCTGTAGTGTGCTGGAATTGTCGTGAGTCTGGCCATACTTTTTATGATTGCGGCATCCCTCGTACCCGTATTTTCTGCCACGGTTGTGGTAAAGAAAATACCCTCAAACGCAATTGTTTTAGGTGTTCGGGAAACGAACGATCGGAGGTCCGTCCCCTGAGCGTTTCTCCGCCCACACCCCCATCAGGGAATCAAACCGTTACATCAAACGAAGTCACTGGTCCAACCACGTCAAGCCACCCAAACCCATCTTCCAGTCGGAAAGGGAAAGGGGTTGTCTCCAAAAAACCAACACACACCACACCAAGTCATTCCAAGAAGTAACTTCTCAATATAATACATTTGATTCGCATAGATTATCTTCCCCAAATATCTTCCCAAATTTTAGTAATAGACATAATAGTAGCAGTGTAGCAGTTCCAATATCTATACCAGAATCTACCACAATTCAGGAGGATTCTTTTATTTCTGATTCTTCTTGTTTGCCTATTGCATCCTCTGATTGTGTAAGTAGAGATAATAAGTTCAGTTTAGTACCATTTAAAGTTTTTGACCAATCAGATAATGATTGTTTTGATTTGAATTCTTTATTAGTGAGAAAACATAATGATAATAGACCTTATCTTCCTATTAAGATTTTAGGACAATCTTGTTTAGCTCTTTTAGATAGTGGCTCGAACATTTCGGTGATAGGTTCACATTCATTAGCTTTACTGAAAAATGCTGAGATTTCTATTATGCCCATTTCTTCTCTGCAAGTGTCTACTGCAGATGGTACAGTTCAGTCTATTACAGGCAAATTCGAAACTGAAATCACAGTAGCAGATTAATGTAAACAAATTACATTCTATATTATTCCTTCAGTTCAGAATTCTATAATTTTAGGTATGGATTTCTTAAATGCTTTTAATAGCACACTAAATTGTTCTAATTTTTCCTTTTCGATTTCTCAATTTAATCTGTCCTTACTTAGTGCTATTCAGGATTTTACTAGTTTATCTAGTTCCGAACAAAGGCAATTAGAGAATATGATCTCTAAATTTACAACTCTTTCGTCGAAAGACAAGTTAGGTCGTACATCCTTAATATCTCACACTATCGAAGTGGGAGATACCACACCTTTTAGACAATATCAATATCCTATTCCTCAGGCTTGGCAAGTTGACTTGGAAAAGGAAATTGATTCCATGTTAGAGTTGAATATCATTGAACCTTCCACGTCTTCTTACTGTAGTCCTTTGTGGTTAACCAAGAAAAAGGATGGATCTTTTAGGGTTTGCTTCGATGGTCGAAAGTTGAATAATATTACTACAAATCGGGATGCTTATCCTATTCCCCGAATAGACGTCATTCTCAGTAAACTTCAGAATGCTAGGTATATTTCTTCTATCGATCTATCTAAAGCCTTTTTACAGATTCCTTTGAGTGAGGAAAGTAAAAAGTATACAGCTTTTGCTGTTAGTGGAAAAGGATTATTTCAGTTTGTCACTATGCCTTTTGGTCTTGTTTCAGCTCCTCAGACAATGTGTCGTCTGATGGACTTAGTCATTGGTCCTCAGTTAGAGCCCTATGTTTTTTATTATTTGGATGACATTTTGGTTGTCACTCCTGATTTTTCTCTTCATATGGAAATTTTGGATAAGTTGTTTTCACGTCTCAAAGAGGCTAATTTAACTATTAATTTAGATAAATGTCAGTTTTGTCGTCCTAGTCTTAAATTTTTAGGATATGTAGTCGATAGTAAAGGTTTAAGGACTGATCCTGATAAAGTCACAGCTATCAAAGATTTTCCTATACCTAAGACTACTACTCAAGTCCGTAGGATATTAGGCATGTGTGGATATTATCGTCGGTTTGTGCCGTCTTATTCTACTTTGTTATCCCCACTTACAGACCTCCTTAAAAATAGGAAAAAAGGCCAAACTATTACATGGACTTCAGAAGCCGATGATGCTTTCCGGCGTATAAAAGAAGCTCTTACTAGTGCTCCTGTCATGACGTCTCCGAATTTTAAAGAGCATTTCTATCTCATGACAGATTGTTCCAACACTGCTTCAGGTGGTGTACTATTTCAAATGAAGGATGGTTCGGAACATCCAATAGCTTATACAAGCAAAAAGCTCAATAAAGCACAGAAAAATTATTCCACCACAGAGAGAGAACTTCTTGCAATTATCCATGGTCTTGATGCCTTTCGGTACTATCTTGAGGGTCGTAAGTTTACTATCATCACAGATCATAGTTCTTTATTATGGTTACATTCCATGAAAAATCCGTCACAACGTTTGTCCCGTTGGATTTGTAGGCTTTCTGTTTTTGATTATAATATTGTTCATCGCAAAGCCAATGGTGTTGTGGTTGCAGACGCGTTGTCACGTACATTCGATATCAATCTTTTAGATCTGTCCACTTTATCTCCAGATAATTGGTATCGAAAGATGATTCATAATGTCACCCAAGAACCTACTAGGTATCCTGATTTCAAGGTGGAGAATAATATCCTCTATAAACATGTTATCAGTCCAGTTGAATCTTTATCAAATATGTCTGATTGGAAGATAGTAGTCCCAACAGCAAATAGGGATGAAGTCTTAAGAACTTTTCATGATGATGTGACATCAGGTCACTTTGGTTTTTACAAAATGTTTAGTAAAATAGCTGAGTTATATTACTGGCCTGGTTTGCGCAACTCAGTCAAGAAATACATCTCTAGATGTAGAGTTTGTGCAACATGCAAGCCGAGTAACCTACCTCAAGCTGGATTAATGGGTTCGTTTAGGAATATTAATTTTCCGTGGCAAATGATCTCTTTAGACCTTATTGGACCGTATCCACGTAGTTATTTAGGTAACACATATTGTTTGGTAGTTGTAGATTACTTCACCAAATTTCCTTTAGTTTGTCCTCTGCGTAAGGCTACAACTCCAGCCATTTTGAAGTTCTTAGAGGAACAAGTGTTCTTACTATTTGGTATTCCCCAAATAGTATCATGTGATAATGGTCCACAATTTGTTTCTAAGGCATTTAAAGATCTTTTAAGTAAATATAAGGTCCAAAAGATATTCTACAATGCAGCTTATCATCCGCAAGCTAACCACACTGAACGTGTAAATCGTAGCATTGTTACTGCTCTTCGATCTTACACTTACAGTGATCATAGAGCTTGGGATAAGTACATCCATTCAGTTGCTCAAGCCATCCGAACTTCTGTTCATGAAATCACTCAGTGTTCTCCAGCTTATGTTAATTTTGGTAGGCATGTTCCACTGTCAGGTGATTATTTTGGTTTAATTTCTGAAAATTCAACAACTCTTCCTCAAATTTCTGAGAAACTTCACCGCATGGAAGATCTTCAAAACTTACCTCCAATATTCGCTGACATTAGGAAGAAGTTGAAAGCTTCTTACCTTAGAAATCAGCATCAGTATAATTTGAGGAAACGAGAGTTGCGATTTTTTGTGGGCGATCGAGTTTTGAAACGGAATTTTATGAAATCAAATAAAGGTGATGCCATTTCTGCTAAGTTTTGTCAGAAATATGTTCCCTGTACTGTCGTTAGGGTAATATCTCCTTTAGTATATGAATTAAAAGACAATTCGACAAATAGACGAATTGGTCAATTTCATATAAAGGATTTACTCCCTGATAACACAACAGATGAGGCAGCATCTTCATCTTCAGAGGAAGATTAACTTAATGTCTATTAAGTTAACTTATTCCTATGATTGTTATTGTTTTGGCTCGGTTTGGTTACGATTTGATATTTTCTTAAATTTTTGTTATTAATCACCAGATTTGGAATATCTACAGCTTATAATTTGATTAGTATTTGTTTATAATAAGTTAAAATTATTAAAGCCATTAGAGATTTTTACTTATATTAGGTGTTGCACTGGTATGGAACTAAATATTGTAATGCTGCTATACTGTGCTATATGTTTATGTGTTGTATCACTTTCTTCCCATTATACTTACTTGTTTTGCCAGTTTGGAAAGAATGTTGTATTTTTTTTACGGATTTGATTCAGTTTATTGGTCATAATCAAGTTGTATAGTAACATGTATCTGGATTTGCTATGTGGGATGTTTTTTAAATCAGTCATTAGGAATTTATATAGATAATCAGTATACATGATTTTAGTACACTCCTATATTATATAGACTATTCTGCCTGTGTATAGGTGAATGAATATGTGGGTTCGAAGTTTTAGTTCAATTAGAGGCCTCAGTTGTTCTATGAATTTCGGAATTCACCATTTTCATGACAAGCTGTACAGTTATCTAGGCAGTAGAATGTCTTCCATAGATAGTAAATTATTGTTAATGTTAATTAGGATTTGAATATTTAACGTTAATCCTTAATATTTTCAGACTTTGGTCTAATAACTGAATTGTTCCTTAGCTGATTTATTAATTTTATTTATATAGTTTATTGGAGGGAGCAATCCATGACATATTCCCTTTACAGCTAGCATGTTTAGATTACAGTTATGGATAGTATTTCATATTTTGGCAACAAATGACCATTTATAGTTATTTTCACTTCGTTCCTTAGGCACTTATTTATATTTTGGTATATTGAACAAGAAAGTATCCTGTTCTCTTTTATTAATATCAGAACGACCTATAAATTTGCAGTTTCTTCAGAAATTGGTCTACTCGTTCTTGATGTTCTGTTTGTTATTACTTCTACCTTACTCTTACTACTTAGCTATAGTTGTTAGAGTTTACTGTCACATTAAACTCCTTTTAGTGATCTTATGTTAGATATTCTTATAAATTTGTTGTAGCTACCTGCTATAGTTATTGAATATCAGCATAAGTTAATTTTGTTGTAAGAAGTTACCACAGCAGTTCACACGCTTCGGTACTCTACCTTTTGAGCTTAAGTTGTTCAGCTTTGCATTTGCTAGGATGATTGAGGTTATAACGCCTCCTAGTTTTTATTTTTGGTCTTTATTTTGGATCCCAAATGTACTGATGGCAGATCATCAGGATGGAATCGATTTTATGGCTGTCCTTTTGTTCAGGCCGTTAGCCCCACATTTTGATCCAATAATTTATTTGATGAATTTTTAGGTTAGGCACATATTACCGGATGTGGGTGTATGTGGACCTACCCTTTTTGGTTTATTTGGTTATAGTGTGAATTGGGTCATTATTTGCCTGATTGATTATCTTTGAAAATGCTACTTTATAAATCTGTTGTCCACTGTATGGTCAATTTTGGATTTACCATCCAATTCGACACTTATATTGTTTTATATACGTTTAATATTTTTATTGTTACGTATATTGTTTTATATACGTTTGGTATTTTATTGTTACTTATTATTGTGTATCGGTCCACCTATTTGCCTGATTGATTATTCCTTGGATATGCTCTCCTATAAATCTGTTGTCCATCGATGAGTCAATTTTGGAACCAGGGTCCGATTTCACATTACATTGGATTATTTGTATTGAGTATTTCTATTGCTAGTCTATACTATGCTATGTTAGAGCTTTACTTCACTTTAATTTTACTCTAGATAGTATGTGACTTCGTACTTAAATACATGTGGGTATCTTTAGATGAAACCCTTTCTTTATTTCTACATCACTCATAATCTGTGGTTAATTAAAATCGTGTGAATCGATGTAGATTGTTTTGGAAGTAATTATAGTGAGTTATATTATAGTGAGTTAATATAATAGCTGTATTTGGCAAATTGGTGCCATGGCTATAATTTTTATATATGTTTATATATTTTTTTTTCTCGATTCTTGATTGCTCCCCATATGGTTGAAGTATTGGTTAACCTACATCTATCCAATCAGTCAAGTGAAAGAAAAAAAAAATTTTCACTTTAAAAATTTTTTTTTCTCCAAGTAAGAGGGGAATGTAACGAGTCCGTTACTTAAATACCCACTTACTGTCCTGTTCACTGGAATTCTTTAATTTAATTACAAATTAAATTCATTTGGAAATATTCTTAAACCAAACATTTGAATAACTTCAGTAAATTTTATGCCTAAAAGTTGGCAGCAAGTTGCGCCCTCTATGTAAAATTCTACTTCGTTTTCGTCGTAACATCGTGTGTTCGTTACTTGATCTTGGAACCGTGAAGTGAGCAGACGTGTTCAGAGGCGGCTGTGGGGGCCATCTTTATGCCATGAGTTTGGTTTAATTTTTTTATTTTTTTTTGGAAAAGCAGTTGTGTTGAGAGAAGCCTTTTTGTTATTTTGTTGTTTTGGGAAAACACTTTAAGTTTGGACCACAGCCGGTGAGTTTTAAATTATAAATAAATTATATATAAAAACATGTCACATCATCCGCCATTGTTGGTGAAATTTAAATCTATTTCTTTAATCCTCTTTCAAAATACATTCTGGTCTATTTAACTATTCCATTTATTTCCTAAATACCTCAACAGATTATAAGTAATAAATTTTTATAATTTTATTTCTTTACAAGTATGAAAACCAACAATTATCTATTATAATTCCATACCGTTTAAACCGGCTAATACTTTTTTTCGATTCTATAATCTATATACCAGGCGTTCCTTAAAATTACCTGGTTAATATATCCAAACATTTTCATACAGTCCCAAGGTTATTTTTTTTCAAAGAAACACATTATAGTTTTTGCTTCAATTTGAAGCAACGTGTTGACATTTCTTGGTTTTTCTTTACTTTCTTGTATGAACAAAGGACTTTGTAGTAACACAACTGTGTTTTTTTTAGCCTAGTTACGGATTCCAGGGCAAGTCGGGGAGGGAAGAAACACTTTTAATTTAATTTTATGGGGATTTAAACACAGGGGAAGAATTCTATGGTTTTAGTTTAAAGAGTAAAAAGTCTCAGTACCTTTTATTGGAGTCCAGTTTTGGACCTCTACCCACCTGCATCTAGTTCTTCATCCTGACCACCTCCCAGGTCCACGGAGAAAGCAACCGACAGGAAGAACTAGTTTTGTTTTTGTTTTTTTTTCATTTAAATATTTGTAATAATATCTTTTAACTTCCTCTTCAAGGCTTTAACTTTTCATTAATAATAATTACCTTCACTTTTTCATAAAATATTAATCATTGTAACTTAATTTAGTAAAACATTTATTGTCCACCAAGGGTTGAGATTGTAACTCCCCTGGACTCTCTCGTTATCAGGTTATAGTGTGCACACATATCCGGAGAGGTCTTATTTCATTTATTCGATAATTGTAACATTTATATTATTATATATTTCCTTTTATATTATATTTATATAACTATTGCATAACCTTAGTCAAAATTTAACATTAATAGGTACGTTAGGGGGGAAATTGTTTTCATCATTATATTCAGGGTTTTCATTGTAAATATAGATTAGTTAATTGTATATAAGAGGTGTTGGGTAATATTGTTATATATAGGGGTTTAAAATAATTTGTACATAATATAGGTCTTTATTAAAGTTGGGTTAAAACAATTTAAGATTTCACTTGGTACCTATCCTTTAATATTTCAGCAATACAAGATATCTTGGAAGAAAACATTCAACTTCCTGGCGCCCAAACATTCAGTAGAGCAACTTTATCTTTCATCTGTTTATTTCTTGGTAGATTTCTTGTCATTAGTTCTTCTATCTTACGGTCACTGTAGGGCATGCAAATTGGCCTAATCCCTCTTGAGTGTCAAGTGGTCATTCTCCTGCATAGTCGCTAGCCAGCATTAATTTTATTATATTTTAAAATTCATATTTACCCTTTATTTATTTCTTTCACATAATTTATTTCTATCTAATCCCTTTCATCTTCTGTTATTCCACATATTAGTTTGTTGGTGTATCAAGGTACATTTTAGAGTTTACCCTATTGCTACACTACACATTCTTGTTATATTGGCGCTCCAGCCAAGCCATTTTTGTTACACATTCTACACCTTTTACATAAATAAATAGTAGTACTTTTGTACATTCTACATTCTTGCACTATCGTCTCTTTTTGTAATGTGGCCAATATTGTCGAATCTGGTTTCATCTGGTAAAGCAAATTTAGATTGACGTACATGTACTAAGCTTGACACTGATGTAGCGATTCTTCACTATCATAAATTATAAATATAAATCTATGTCGGCTCATGCTTTCTCTTATAATGTGCACTTCTTTATCCTCATCCTTTGACCAATGTATACCAACTTGAAGCAGAGTGTGAACCAGATAATATACAAATCTATGTTATTCATTTCAAAATCGTGAATCAGATCAGAATCGTGGTTATTCTGCGATGCATAAATATTTGTAAAATATAGAATGCTCTTAATTACGTTTTTATCAAAAAAGAGTGAAAAATCTTCAATATATGACTTGCCCTCATGGTTGGCTTTTATATTGTCCAAATATTAATCAGACTGATGCTAAATTACTACTGAGCACAAAGCAGCACGAAGAAGTATTTGTTGTTACAACTTAAGACAAATTTGGATTTACTATTTTTGACTGGTTTTTTCTTTGGACGTTTTATCTGTGGTTCAGAGAAATATCATAATTAGAATCGTCAGAATTCCCAATCACTTGTATTTGATATGTACCTGCAATATCCGATTTTAGTAATTCTTCACAAATAATATTATCATCAATGTCTTTTACATAAGAAACTTTCTAATCTAATCTCGGCAGCAAATAAACACTTTAAGTGAGTCAGCATTTTCACAATCTGAGTCTTCTTCTAACAAAGCTATTAACTCTTTAGTAGTTAGGGCCATCTTTATTTCATATTTCGATGAAATAAACAAATGCATTCACGTAATAATAGTTTAGCTTAATTCATTTTAATTTATATGAACAATACATTTTTATATTTATATAAACAAACAAATACAAGGAAACTTTCAAATTAAGTTAAAAAAACAAATATAAAGTTTACAGCACACAACAATTCTATAAATAGAGAATGATGTCTAATAAAAAAAAAGTATTTTCCATAGTTTTCTGTTTTTTGAAGTTCTGTATTAGGTACTCTCTAATAAGAATAAAATTTTACTTTATTTTGTTAAACTATTCGCTCCATGCGTAACTGACCTATTGCCTTCATCTGAGAGTTTTGGACCTCCCAATTTGAGGTTAAACATATGTTAAATATATAAGAAATGGACAATTACTAATAATTAGTTTTTTAATTATATTTTTTCAGTTTATGTACAAAATAAATGTAGTATTTAAAATTGAGTTTACAAAAATTCATCACAATTTATCTTTGCAACCCTAAACGGAAAAGAAAGGGAAAAATCTAGTATTGGCAAATAAAGATTTTCATGTGGCAGAGCATGTAGTCAAAAACAGTAATAGTAAAAGTTATGATATAAAAGGTAAAGTCATCAGGCAGGCTGCAGTTAGCTTGAAACCATATGAAATATTATTTAAGGGAAATTATTTAAATTTTTTCCTATTTTAATTGCATAAAAATGAAATTATATGATATTTACTTTTTCGTATTAATAACATAAATCCATCTGTAATCTAATCTTTGGAAACCTATAAAAACTACACTCACTATTTTTGCTATTATTTGCACAATTAAATACGCAACATGTATTTGCACCCATTTTTGATAAAATTTATGCGCAAAAGATAGGTCAAATTTTTTCATATTTCGCCGCTACGCACGCTGGCATTATTTCAAGGTACCCCTACAATGGTTACGCACGGAGCGAATGAGATTCTTGTTATAAGAGACACGTGATAATTTAATAACTATATCGGTCTTAGATTTGAATAATTACTTATGTGTTTAAATAAATAATTAAAATTTTTTTGGTACGCCTCTGCAAAATTAATAAATGGAATATGATTTCGTTGAAAAGTTATCGTTAAGAGCTTCGTTAAAGGCGATGTTGCCAAGTAATCACCTTCAATTAAAAATTGTTTTTTTTTCTTTACAATAAAAACTGGGTTTCTCAAAATTCATCATAATATATCTTTTCAACCCCAAACGGAAAAGAAAGGGGATCTAGTACTGATAAATCAAGTTTTTCACGTGAAAGAGCATGTAATTAAAAACTATATAGTAATAGTAAAAGTTATGATATAAAAGCTAAAGTTATCAGGCACTCTGCAGTTAGCCGGAAGCTTTATGAAATATCGTTTAAGGAAAATTATTTAAATTTTTCCTATTTCAATTACATAAAAATTAAATTATGTGATATTTACTTTTTCATATTAATAGCACGAATCTATCTTTTTCTTTTGTCTAATTTATATGTAATGTTTGGGAACCTATACAAACTACACGCACTATTTTTGCTATTATATAGCACAATTAAATACACAACATGTAGTTGCACACATTTTAGATAAAATTTATGCGTAAAAAGATAGGTCCAATTTTGTCATATTTCGCCGCTACGCGCGCTGGCATCGTTTCAAGGTACCTCTACCATGGTCACGCACGGAGCGAATAGGTAATAAAAAAATATTTGATATAAAAAAATAAATCTATTCTGTCTACCTCCTCACATCAATCAATGGTCGGGTTCTTACACCCGTACCATGACAAAATTTTTTTTCAATTTTTTAACGTGTTTGTGAAGTCCAGTGTCGGCTTTTTATATGTTTTTTATATGTTTTAAGAATTTCAACAACTAAAAAATCATAATTTTGAAATATAAGGAAATGAGATCTCTCCTTTGTAGTGGTATTTAAAAAATTGACCATAGCTCTGATGATGGCTTTGTAAAGCCGAAAGCGCTCAGCTAGGAATTGCCTAAAATATACACACTTCAAAAATACTTTTTTGCATTTTCTTTCGACTTGTCATAAGTGTGTACAAAAAAAAATATCAGTCTTTTGATTATTAAAAAATAAATATTTATATATATATATATATATATATATATATATATATATATTATATGGACATAAATAAGAAAAATCAGTGGTATTTTTGGGAGATAATTTTTGATTAATAACAAAATGATATTTAATTTTCATTGAGGACGTAAATAACATAAAATTAATTTAATATTTTTTACATACTTACCAAGGTAAAAAGGGTTAGATTTATACCAAACATTTTGCCCGCTGTCAAACATGCAGGCTTCTGTAAGCGCTTCAATAAAAATAACACCATTTTTTTCATTCTCAGAGGATAAGAAAGCCAGTCGGTTTCATATACAGATAACGCAACATTCTGTAGCTACAAAAAAGAAAAATACCTTTATATTTAATTATTATCAATGTATAAATAAAATGTACCGATATCAAACCGGTAGCTCTATCATTGATTATTGGGTCAATTTTCTTCTAAAAAAAATTTCAAATGCATACAGAAATAATTAAAAAATTAGGCAATTTAAAAATACTATTACAATGAGCTCTATGATCTAGCACAAAACAGCTCACGCAACTGATTGCACCATTTTATTAGTTGAATGACAGCACAGCTATTAGCAGTAATAAGTATTGGACAAAGATGAATCTATGCGAGATTTTCAATTCAAACAAGCTAGTATACCTTTATTCAGAAACATCGTCTCTAAATAAGTTTATAGGCTGAACGCCTTGGTGGTGCAGTTTTTTTTATGGAAGCTGTTTGTCGTAAACCGGTTTTACTGCAGTCAGTTGGGTTACTTTACATCTTTCATTCACTCATGATAGTCATTCCAGGATTCTGGAACCCTGTACCAGCTCGTAGAGGCCTGGAGGATGGGTACCATAATATGTTTTTAAAGTTACTCGGTAGTCTCCGAAAAGTGTTTGCTGCCTGCGATCTAATATCTCGCAGTCATGCAAGAAATAATTGACTGTTCCACATCGTCTGCTACAGAGCCTGTAACTTAAGTCTCCAAGAAATAGTTCCATTGTATCATCTCCAGTAAGGCAGCCTGTTATGACTCTAAGCTGATTTATGATTATTTTCGTAGTACTTCAGCCCTATTAGCACACACCCGTTTAATACATAATTTGCCATGCATTAAACCGGTTGCGTTCTTCCAGTGAGAGTTATGTTGATGTCAGATCAAAGTATTTTGTAAATGATGCCATTCTGGTGTATTCATCAGCTCTTTCATTGCTGTATATTCGTCGGTGACCTAGGACCCATACCAGCATGACACTATTATATTAGTCTAGTATGCTAGTCTGTCGAGTACCACTTGACATTCTAATTACTCGCAGTCATGCAAAATAGGATTGACTGCTCCAGGTCCTCTGCTACAGGGCATACAACTTAAGTCTCCAAGTAATAGTCCCATTATATTTAGGTGCCCCTTGATAGATGCATATCCAGTAAGGCAGTCTGTTATGACTCTAAGCTGATTTATGATTATTTTCGGAGTACTTCATCCTTATTAGCACACGCCCGTCTAATGTATAATTTGTCATGTATTTAACTGGTAACGTTCTTCCAGTGAGAGTTATGTTGCTTTCGGATCAAAGTATTTTGTAGATGCTGACATATTCATCAGCTCTTCATTGCTGTATATTACTCGTTGATTCAGAACCCATACCAGTGTGACACTATTATGTTTCGCTAGTCTATTGAGTACCTCGTGACATTCTTAAACTAACCTAGAGTCAAACTTAGGGCTTTTAAAAGCGCTTATAGCTGCTTGTCTATCTGTGTATATTTTAATCCGTTTTAGTTTGAAAGACGTCATGTTATAGTCCATTCGCTCAGCTCGGAAATATTTTGACAGATTTATAGCCGGAAACCTATAACACAAAAATTCCTATCTAACACTATTAACAGCTCAAAAAACTTTACTATTGCAGAGTTCTTTCATTAAAAAAAAAGAATTATTATAAATAGTGGGAGTGTATACTAAACTACTAAAATTTTCCGTATATATTTAAAATATATATGTTCGAGTAAATCAATTTGAACATGTAAAACTATTTATTAATATTTTTAATTTAGTATTTAACTCCACTTTTGACAAGAATGCACTCAGTCTATAAATGTCATAACAAATTTCAAACATCTGTCAAAAATATTTGTCAATAGTTTTTAGTATATAGTTTTTTTGTGCGCTTTAAGACTCATGCAGCTACCAAAGAATATAGACGCTTAAGCGTCTATATTCTTTGCAGCTACCCTCAGAGCTAATTTTAGTCATGCACGATGCAACATCTCTGTTTGACAGAAGTCCTTAAGAATCCGTCGAGGATTCTTGCAGCAAGGAAACAGCAATATATTAATATAATCACAGATACATATTGATTATAATGCACTAGTGGCCGCCTTTAATACCGCCTTTTTTTGTATACACCAGAAGTCTTAGAAGTTTTCGCATAGTTCTCGTGGTAGCCCTAAACACATATGGTTGCCACATGACCACATCTATAAATTCAACATCTTTGTAATAGTGACCCAGATGGACATAAACATTTTTTTGAAAGACTTAACTAGTAAGTAGTATTTAGTAGTAGGAATTTTGTTTAGTTCTTTATGTATTTTTACTGATTTTATTTATGCTATTTGTTTTTCTCTCTTTTTCTCTATAATAAATCGTTTTTGTACCTTTGGATAGCTTTTTGAACCGTTAGTGTTAAGACATTCTTGTATTACAAGTGAGTTCTCATATTTGTAACCAGCAATCTATGCTATACACACTTTATCACATTTTAAGGACATTCTTCATGTTTGTCCTATTGTGTAGATACTAATTTTATCTACAATATATATTTCAGATGTTTAAATTAACAGTACATATTTGTAATATTCACTCTGTTTATTTTTAATATTTGATTGTTTTATTGGGGTTTCGTTGTTTGTTAGTTCTATTTAGTTACTTAGTTAATTTTATTTAAAAAAAAATTATTATGGATAGCCGAATGGTTCCATTTGTTTTATCAGCTAATGCATTGGTAAGTTTTTTTTTAATCAATATGATAAATGTTCTTCGAGAGTAATTTTGTTTAGATAAGCAAGTATTCAGTTAAATTAAAAGGCAATTAAACTGCACAAAGGTTTATTCAAAGTGCCTACGTTTTTTTTTAATTATTCCCCTAAGGAAAACCCTGTACAGGTAAGTTGATCAATAAAATTTATATATCGAATTATGTAAATGTTTCAAATATTCCTAATAAGCCACAAACAGTTGAAATCACTTTAAACGAAAATAAAAACCACCGAGTTTTTAGCTCGGGGTAAGTCTTACTCAATATATACAAATCCTTCAGACTATCTGAAGAAGATTTTACTTCTTGGGTGACCCATGTATTTTTTTTTGTTTTGGTAATGTTTGGTTTCTCTAATAGGACAACTAATATTGAAATAGAACTGTAATTTATCATGAAAGGCATTATATTATTTACTCTCAACATCAGTTGCATGATAAACATCTTGCCATGTTTCTTCACTCAAAAGATTGTTGAATGCATCTATAGCGCCTTCATGTGTTACTCTGAAAGTATTTCGAACTGTTGTCATAGTTAGATTAATAAAATTTAATCTTAAAAGAAATATATCGTGATCCGATTCAGTATTTACATTTACAGTACCTACACAATCATCACAATTTGTATATACCTGATTAAAAATATTTCCGCATGTGGAAGTCGACCTTGTAGGTGTAAAGTTCCTGGGTGACAAACCAAAGATGCTAGAAGACCAGAAAATCTGTGTGAATTATTTAGTGTCATGGAATTTACATTAAAATCGCCTGTTAAAAATATGAATTGATTTGGTTTAAAATTTGAATTTAAAATAAGGTTAAGTTTTTCATAAAATACATCAAATTTACCTTTAGGAGATCTGTAGCAAACTAAAATTGTGTGTTGATTTGAATTATAATGCCACTTCAGCCCACATAGCTCAATGTCTTTTTCAACACAGTACTGATCGAGTAAAATGGAATGAACCTTCATATCATCCCTTGCCCAAACTGCAACGCCACCACATTTATATTGAGATCTACTAAAAGAATTTACAATTTTAAAATTTGGAAAATTATAATGCATCACCTCGTCATTTGCTGCCCACGTCTCAGTCATACAAAGAAATTTCAAATCAGACTCCTTATAATCAGCAAATAAACAATCCATTTTAAATTGATTTAGTCCCTGAATATTTGACAGTAGGAGATCGTACTCATCCCTTCCTTTTTCCTGTTTAAAAGTCAATTCTTGATACTTCACTTTATTTGCGTATGTGTTGAGCGCTTCATAAAAAAACTACTTACATAAGAGCCTACTGGCCATAATTTTGGGTCCATCACTTTACCGAAATTTTGTTCAAAAATTGAAACTTTAAAAAATGAATATATGTTGGAATGCTTAGCCGTTAACGACGTACATATTACTTCTGAAAAGTGTTTTTCTAACATCTTCTTAAGATTTTCTGCCGTTGTATGTTGGTCTACTCTAGTAACATGGAGATGGCTAAATTTTGGGACACCACTGATTTCTGAGTTCTCATTAATACCTTTAACAAAACGTCCATTCCTTTTTTTGTGTCTAACCATTTTCCATTCTTGCCCACTATTATTTGTAGCTAAATTTGTATTCTCAATATTTATCAAATTTTCCTCGTTTGTTAAATTAATAATATCTGAACATTTTGCTTCCGTTTGTATTTTTAAAATATCAGCTGTTAATTGTTTATTATTTTCGATTAAGGAAACAACTTGTTTATTTTTATTGGTAACATTTTTAAAGAGTGTTTTTGTTGGGGAACTCCTTTCTTTATCAACAGCTAGACTTTCATTAACAGCAATATTTTTTCCGGGTGTAGTTTTTTTGTTTTTTGGGTATTCTTTACTGCTAGACTCTATCGGTCGTTAAAAATTGAGGTTTTTGTTAGAATTGTTTATTAAATTCATATTTTGTTGAGTAGATGGCGACTGGTCAGTTAATTGCATATATTTAAATAAATCTAGTTGTTCTTTTAGTAAATTTATCGTTATTTGTTGATTTGATATTACAATATCATTTTGGTTAATAATTTTCTTTAAGCACCTGATTTCAGTTATCCTCGGATCCTCATCGTCAGCCTCTTTATCCAAGGTTTCGTTTGATGGATCACTTAACCTAACACTTTCATCACAGCATATAACTGTTTCTTCGTCGATATATTTATTACATTTTAATTGCTTCAGGCAGCCACTATGTGATAACGTTCCACATTTTGCACATAATAGACCACTTTGTGCAACTTTTAGGCACTTTTTACAGCACTTAACTACCGAGTCGTAAACACGACCGCTTCTCTGAGGAGCCATCTTGGATTGAAAAATAAAGGATTACAGAAAAGCTAAACCACATACAAAAGGTAAGATGTAGCACTTTTAGATTAGAAACAGAAAGATGAAGGTGAAAACTTGCTAGAGGAAAGCGGGATTTCTGATCTTTCTGATTTCTGTTATCTTTCTGATAACTAGGAGAGTTTGGTAGAGGAAATAGCAGGAAGTACAGTAGGAAAAAACTAATCGTTGCTGGGGATCTGAATTCAAAATCTATTTCATGGGAGCTCCAAGAAATGATGAGAGGCTAGGAATGTGGCATGAGATCATTCAGGCCCTAAATTTGGTGGTACTTAACAACGGTAAGAAGACTTTCGTCAGGGGAAAGAGTCAGATACATAATGACGTTACAATGGCAATAATGCCAATAACTGAGTGGGACAGAGTGAGACGTCCTGGATGGAGAAATATTGCAGAAAACTTACCAAAACCAAGAGAGGGAGATAGGTCAAAATGTCTTGACAAAAGAAAAGACAAAGAGGAAATATAATGGATGCATGGTTACCCCCGAAACTTATAAGGGGGATACGAGAAAATAAAAGATATGGTCGAAACGTGCAATCCGCAAGGTAGGAGAGCAAACAGTCGTCGCTATTGGTGGACAGAGACTATTAAGTAAATAAGAAGAGGTTACATCGAGCTAAGAAGAGGAGTCACGAGAGAGAGAAAAAAAAAGAAAGAGGGAAATACCGAGTGATGGAAGAGGAGGTAGAAGATTACCATAAAGAAAGAGCTGGTGAGAGAAATAAATGGTGCAATATCTGGCGAGACGTGTACCAAATACTTGTCAAGAATTTTAAAGGGATAGGAGACTTTTTTAGGATCGATGAGAGTTGGAGCAAAAATCTGGTCAAGACTTTTTTCTACAAAGGAAGGAAGTAAGATTTACGCTTCTTCAGGTGGAAGCACCGTTAACTGAATTCACAAAGGAAATGACCGAAGCTCACGAAACGCATAAAGCAAGAAAAGCTCCTGGACGTGATGGACTAGTACCCGGACAATAAAAATCATCGAGGAAGTGAATTGGGCACATGATATTATGAACAACCTGTTAAGAAGGACAGATATTCAGAAGATTTAAAAACAGCAAAGATCATACTTATTCCGAAACCGGAAAAGGAATTAGAGGAGTCTTGTGTACATACCCATAAGACAAAATATTTGAGATTCTTGTGAAGACAACGCTGGAGCGGGAGATAATTGAAAAAGGTAGCATATCCGACCACCAGTTCAGTCCACTGGTTCAGGAAAGGAAAATCTGCGGTAGACGCCATAAGCAGAATCAAGAGGTGGATATACATATTATGTAGGAGCAGATGTGTGATGGCTTTTTTCTTCGATATAAGAAATTCTTTTAATAGTGCTAGCTAGAAAATTATCATCGGACTACTGGGCGACTTGCGGATATTTTCTTATCTGCAGAACTTGGCCAGGAACTACTTCACGGATAGATATATCAGCATAGCCAATAGTAATTCTATGAGGACCATGTCAAAAGTGCCGCGGGGCTCCGTCCTATGGTCATTTCTTTGAAATGTTCTGCTATACAAGATTTTGGAGGCCGACCTGCGCATTGTTGTAAAGGCAATAGCATATGGGAAAAATTGTATAGTGCTGGTGTTCTCGTTCTTTCCAATGTCGTTACTCTGTTTGGGGATGTTATGATTAAATTATCAATAAAATTTTGAAGTATTGTTTCCCAAATTATTTGCAATTCATTAGCTAATTGTTGTAAAGTTTGAGGTGAACTTATGGAAATTTCTGCCCAAACCTGCTCGAGCAACACATGTCAGGAAAGCGCGGTGGTCACGCTATTCTTGGCAATTATTTATAAGAATAGCGTTGTATTCTTGTTATTCAATGATAATCTATAATCCTTTCAAAATTCCTGCTCGGTGTGGACGGGCATTATCGTCGATAAATAAATATGTAAGCTATAGCACCAGTAAATGACACTATTATTGGCTGGATCACCCGTTACGATATCTCATAGCCGGAATTTTTTCATTAATTCAAATTATTAAGTCAATGCATCTATTATAGCATATGCGCTTCTCTCTCAGGACACAAATTAATCCGTGTCCAAGGAGAGTGGCTAAACCCATTAAATGTTCATCGTATCGTTGTACTTTTTCTCTACAGAATAATATTCTAAAGTCAGACCTTTATAAAGGGAATTCGCCAAAAAAGTAGCAATGTCTTCAGTCTTGAAAGCTCCGTTATAAATATTTTGACTAGAAATAACCCTTCCAGTACTTTTCCTTAAGAAGCTAGACATCTTTGATACTGTATATATCCTGTTTCGCCGTGCGATGAGAACTATGAAACTATCTTATCCATAAGTTGTGGCTTTTTCTGGTCCTCTCCCATATGTATGTGTTATAGATTGTTTATTCATGGATAAGAAATTTCTGCTAAACAATTTTTTAAGTTTCCGTGAAATCTTAAAAGTATCTTAAATAAGAAGATGGACTTTCTGCCAGTGACATTTTTAATATGGATAAAAAACAATGTATCGAATATTATCAACTAGCTTCCAAAAGTTATTTCTTTAAAAAGGAAACTGGGCTGGTGTCGAAGATTGGCTCTTAAGAGCGAGGATAATTAGAGACTGCAGTTAACTGTATTAGTATGGTGGATTACCACGTTACACCTGCTCCTATCCTTCAACGTAAAAGATACAAATCAAAATTTTGTATTAAATAACTTTTGTGTATAATTCAAAACTGTTTTCGAACTGGTTACAGTATTTCCCTAAATATGTGAGTCCATCCAATAAAAAGAAGAAGCTGATTTATAACCATCATTAATTTAATACTGTCAAGGCGGAGGCATTGTTTTGCTGTGTTTACGGCCTCATTCTAGCAACAAACTACAACCCCTTAATACTAAAAATTTATTAATTGAGTTATGTTTAATGGTAATAGGCAAAGTACTTTCCTACTCCAGAACTGCTTCTATAGCCAGAGCTATTAAGTCATTCCAGTGCACCAGAATTTTTCTACAAAATGACTCAGTTTTTGAGGACGAACACTGAAGAGCTGGAAAAGTCACTGAGAGAGATTTATTAAGTACAATAATCCTACAAGAATCTGATTTGCGAAATATGGCTAGGCCAACATCTTAAAAGGAGAATGCTTAAAATTAGAATCAGAATCAATTAGAACCCAACGTCTCACAAAGAAACGTATCCGCAAATTTAAATCATAACTAAAACAACAGGCAGTATATCAGCCAAAGTTCTTCTTTCCAGTCTAAAAAAATTAAGAGGAAAAACAGAAATCAAGAATAGCATTAATGACTTAGACACTTTTAAAAATGCTCTCGAAGGCTATAACATCTCCAGAAAGAAAGCGAAGAGGAATTTAATAAAAGAATAAATTGAAGTACAAGAGGATGATCCAGCCTGTATATATAAGAGTGAACATATGCATATGCAACGTATTAATCAGTCTAGAGTTTAAACAGGTATGTTGTTTAAATTATTGTCTTACGAGTGCTTATCTAATATGATAGCGATAACAATTATTAAGCGACAAAAAAAGTTTACATATTTATAAAGTGTGTACTCTAAGGGTGGCCGCACACAGAAAGATCAAAACTGTTTTAGTCAAAAACGTTTTTGACTAAACGAGTTTGATGCTGATATTTCCATATAAATTAAATGATCGGACGCACACTGATTAGTCGTGTGTCTAAAGCATGTTTAAGCTCATTTAGTTTCAGTCAGTCTGTTTGATGTTGATTACCTGATCGTCGTTTTGTCTCGAAACATTTCAATGTACGCAGGCGCAACGTGTTTTTGGAATTCCCTTCTTGAAACCGCTCGAATAGTCAACAAGTAGCACATGTTGGAACAGCGATATTTTGTTTTTTCGTCTTATAGGTGGAACCACACAGAAAGGGTTGGCCGCACACAGAAAGAGCAAAACTGTTTTAGTCAAAAACGTTTTTGTTTGAAACGAACACGTTTTTATTTCACAAGAAACATTTTGTTTTCAAGAGAAACAAAATGTTTTCACAAACCCTACTGCAATTAGTTTTATTAAAGATATCGACAGATAACAACGAACTTTCACTAGTTTTCTGATAGTTGTTCCTCCTACAGGACGAAAAAACGCAAAATAAAAGACTACTTCTTGTTGACTACTCGAGCGGTTTCAATAAGGGAATTCCAAACACACGTTGCGCCTGCGTACATTGAAATGT
Source organism: Diabrotica balteata (assembly GCA_918026665.1). Classification (NCBI taxonomy): domain Eukaryota; kingdom Metazoa; phylum Arthropoda; class Insecta; order Coleoptera; family Chrysomelidae; genus Diabrotica; species Diabrotica balteata. The sequence goes on along the minus strand of OU898279.1, from coordinate 91,261,823 downwards.
TTCGACACAAAACGACGATCCAGTAATCAACATCAAACAGACTGACTGAAACTAAATGAGCCTAAACATGCTTTAGACACACGACTAATCAATGTGCGTCAGCTCTTTTCATTTATATGGAAACATCAGCATCAGACTCGTTTAGTCAAAAACGGTTTTGACTAAAACAGTTTTGCTCTTTCTATGTGCAGCCACCCTTAGACATTTTTTCATAATAAAGCCAATAATTATTTCTTTATAATTTCAAATAGTCTAGTCTACTTCGTTTAATGAATAATGAATAAAGAAGAACTTAATATTTACAGATATAACCTTACCTCCAAAGTAAGAGTTTGACAGCAGTAAGATAATATAAATATATTTCCAAGCGCAGCACATAAAAATACAACGCAGCAAAACCCTTCTGTTATACTAGTTAGCTTAAAATAAAATAAAGTAGATTAAATAAAACAATTTTAATTGTCAATAAATTGATAACTGAAATTTACTACGAAGATTTTAAAATGTGATTTTTTTAATACATTGTTACACTTATTTCTAATCAATTTTATTGGAACAGCAAAGAATACTACAATACTTTTGGACGAAGCTTTGGACAAAGTCCTATTTAAAATTTAGGATTGTATGACCATACTGGATCAACTCTTTCGAAAGTTATCGCGGTAGCATGTATGTCAAGCCTGGCCTTAGCTTTATCACTTTAAAACAAACTATTATAAGCAAATTCGTAGACTTTTTCCAATTTTTCTTTCAACTTTTCGATGTATGTCAGGGATGAACGTTCTTATTTGCAAAGAGGCAACCTTCCAAAAATAAAATCTTGAACCTAATCCCAATCCCAATCTTTTGGATCCGAGGAATGTGTCTTTTCTAATCAGCGTAAAGCCGAGTAGGGAAGAAATTAATCCCAGGGGACTAGTTTTGCACGGAGAGTTCACACCTCCTTAAACAGTCCCAACACCGCTGGATAACAATGATTGGGGGTATGTAATATTTGATTGCATCCTTTACGAGGTGGCCCTGTTGAAATTAAATCCAGCGGATCTAGACTGGAAAATATCGATAAAACTCCCCAAACCAAGCCGTGAGACTATAGTGAAGGCTGTGAGGCAGTAATGCACTAGCGTGGCAGTGGTTTAACTAGTTACTTTGGTACAAGTCTCACCCAATCGAGAGGTGAACTTTCATTACCTACTCGTGAGACCAACATGGACCAAGGAAGTAAAAAAGAAAAAACTCACGAGCCAAAGGTTTCCCGAGACTAATAGGCCTGGGAACCCTTAATCCAAAATCACGGTTCTAAAAACCGAAGGGCGGGGAACTTCAAAAGAAAATTAAAACTTTGAAACGCCAGGAAGTTCTAAAGAAACCTCATATGCTGAAAGACAGGGAACCACAAAGTCTGTCAAAGTAACACCATTGGAAGATGTTGATCTCAAGACAGACAAAGAGATTAGGGCTGCAAAGTTACCTAACATCTAAAGCCAAAATCATTAAGCTGGTGGAACAAGGCCAAGATACAAGCAAAAGAGCTGTAATCAAGGCCAATTTTATCAAGGCTGCTGAAAGGGAAAAGAGTTGTCGTCAAAGCTATTGAAGGCCATGACAAACAAAAACAAACTCAGATGGCCGAAGATCCTAAAATGCCAAGGTCAGACGGAAGCATACCACCCGAAAACGAACGTAAAGAGAAAAGGCCAAGAACCGACGATATACATTTCAGCTAAGCTGCCGTCTTCTTTTTTATAAGCCATCTTCATGACTTATGAAAAAATTCCTGAAGCGGGAGCTTAAGTTTGATTCCTGAAAAGTACCAAGTGGTCGGGTTTTCTAGAACTTAACTGAGCGGATGACACAAGTGCCAGGTGGCTAAAGCAGGTAATTCCAATGCTTTGAAGAGGGAATATATACCCAAGCCGCATTCATACACTGTCTTCGTACAGGATGAAAAAGGGGAACGTCTTGAGTCCAAAAGGATCCTTAATATACTAAGGATAAGTAACCATGGGCTCAGGACACAACTATGAACAGTCTGGGAAAGCAAACCTCTAGTCAAAGGGGTTTTATGGACCTTCTCAGTAGATTCTCAATGTTGAGAAGAGCTCACAAACTCAAAATACCACCGTTTTTCATAGTGCGAAAGTTAACTTTCCGATACAAAGAAATAAAGAAAACATACTGGAGGAACAGCCAGTAAGCAGCAACTCGTTCCAATGAATTAGGGAAAACTTCCCAACCTATGGATGTTCAATGAGAGGGACAACTTACTTCATCGAGTTTTCGAGTTATAAATAGTTTAAAACTGAAAAAAAAAACGCAAAATTACGATTTTCAAGGCTCAAAATCACAAGTCAAAAAATAGTATTTTTAAAATCAGCAAGTGTCTTAATTCAAGTTCAAAACTTCTTCTATCGGTTGCCGATGAAAATTCTGGGCGTATTTTATTTTAAAACATTGTTTTTAATTGATAATGCTCATTTGTACAATGAAAAGTCAAACCAATAAAAATTTGTGCTGTAGATCTTGTTTCTCTTTCTTATACATGCCACAGCCTGAACACCAATTCTGTTATAGTCGGACAATTTTTAATTAAAGGTGACTAATCTACAAATTGAACTTAACGGTAGCGGCAACTATGTAAAATTTCAGCAGTAAATTCTTACCGGGTCATTTTTATTGTGTATGCTTCGCCCATGTTAATAAGTGGCAAAGTAATATAGTCTCGTAAAATTTGCCCTCGTAACAATATAAATTGTCAATATAAGGTTGAATGTTCGAATAATTAAACTTTGAGGGTATACAAGGCAACTATCGAACACGGTGATTAATTTAATCTTGCCCAAGTACTTTCGATCAATAGATCATCTTCAGGGGCATTTCGTCAATTGTGGCCTATCCGACATAGTAGAATGTCATAAATGTAAAATCTGGACATAACAATACAAAATACACTACACTAAGACAAACAAACACTTTAAAATTTATATGGAGAAGCTACATATTGTGAAGAAGCCGGAGACAGAATGCTCTGACATTGAATCAGAAGATGGGATTGCTGTAAATGGCCAACTTATAAACAACATTAGATATGCAGACGATACAGTGTTGCTGACAGATAGTGCGGAGGGGCTCCAAAGGATGATGGATAATGTTGTAGAAGCATGTAACAAATACGCCCTAAAACTAAATTGCAAGAAGACAAAAATAATGATCATTAGTAAGAACACCGGCATAAACACCCAAATTATAATTAACGATACACCGTTAGAAAGAGTGGAAAAAATATGCTATTTGGACTGCAATATTAAGGATACTTGGGATCACAGCTACGAAATAAAATCTCGTATTGAAATAGTCAGAAGCTCTTTCAACAGCCTTAAGCTACGGTTTGTTAGAACACTGCGCAGCGCACGGCATACACGTACAGCAGAATCTGTTGTACTCGACTTACGGCAGTTTTGGGTAAGTCGGTTTGTTAGAGTCGTATGGCATACATAGATTCTGTTGCGCTGAAGTTTGAAAATTAGTTCCAAGTTTGTTCTCTTAAAGGTTTTACGTTTAGAAAAATGACTTCTCGCAAACTTAATGCAATATGTTAATTCTCTAAGAACAGAAGGAAAAACAAGAGTTGAGAATATCAAATCTAAATAAAAGAAATAAAAATGTAAATGAAATTATTTCATGTCGTAATACAAAAGGTGCTTGTCGAGAGAAGATTATTTAAAAAAAATATATTTTAGACTTTCCAGGGACTTATTTGAAACTCTTACAAATTATAAGGGATGATATTACTAAAAAAACCTACACCTATCACCTAATTATTACTCTTAATTATACACCTAATCATAACTATTACAATAATAATAACTATATAAAAATACAATTATATTTCGGTATAGATGTGTACGCTATGAGTTCAGCTGAACGTTTGCATCCAAATCAAACCGAAGTTGATTCCAGCGCACACCGTCGACGTACACGATTATCGCTCTGCAGTGCACTCAGCTCAGCAGAACCTAACAAACCGTTACCATCATGGACGTATAAATAAAGAAGGACCGGGCTATTTACATCTGTACATGAAGCCATGAGATCGTCACAGTCATAGACACAATTGACGTTGTCATATTATTTTTTTTTTCCAAGCGAATCTTCGAAATAATTTTCGATTTTTACTATAATTTAATTTTAATTTATAGATAAAAATGTATTATTTAGTTAGTATAAACTATTTTTAGATATACTCATTTCGCAACCAAGGAATTAAAAGAAAAACATTAAGTTTTTAATTTATTAAAAGAAAATATATTCTGATAATGTTAACTTTATGTAAAACTTGGCATTATTAGTAATATTAACCAATCGTAGAGATTTCACGAAAAGGAATATGGCGTTGTACTGTTTACCTTTGAGTTGATAATTTGCTTTTTTGTGACATTTTAGTGAATTTGTTAATATTTTCATCCAGAACTGTCATTTCGTTCATAAGTAAACATTGGAATTACGTCCATGAGCGTAGTACAGGGATGTGATATTACTTAATTCTTGACATGAATTGAAATTAAATTTTGTGAAATAAAGTAAATCTTGTTGTATTATAAATACATTTATTAATTTTTTTCGAATCTACACTATAATTGCTATACAAAAAATTAATTTCAAAGAAATATCATATGCAGGTTCCCAGTAAAGAATCAACAGCTGCTAGATATGTGGTTATCTATGTTCGGCTTAAATAAAGAACAAGTAACCAAAACTGCTATGGTCTGCTCAGAACACTTTAGAAAGCATGATCTAATTATACAACCAAGTGGACGGGTTAATATGAGGAAAGGAACTGATCCAATAAATATTTATCATAAATCATCAGAACTAAGGTAACTATAACGAATTTCTATGTAATTTACTATACAGAGTATAATAAATATAATGCACACGCATAGCATATTAATTCAATGTTTCAGTTCTACAAACGATATGGAAAATAAAGAAATAACTTCCAGTAGTATTGATATGGATGATTTTTATGGACTGTCAAAAAGGTGAGTTTGGATCGAATTTGTTAATTAAATTTACAAATAAATCTAAATGTGGATTTTAATTACTTATTTCATTTTAATATTAAAATTACTCACAGTATTTTAGGAGTTTCATTGATACTGAAAAATGTAATATGGAGACAGACTTGGGCCTTAATGTAAAATCTAATTCTCCTAAAAAGGAGGTGAGTTTTGGATAAATTTTGTATAAGATTATTTCAATCTTAAACCAATTTTAATATTTTTCTTTAATGTACATAAATTGATTATTCTAGAGGTTTAAATGACAATGAAGAAAACAAGGAAAGTATAGATATAGAAAATGCACCTTCGAGCACCATTACAGCATCAGAAACTGAAACTGTTGAGTTGTTACTTGGTGAAAATACTTTTTCATATGTTCCACGTAATATTTCTAAAAAGTGAGTCCGTAGTTTAATTTATAAAAACAAGTATTATAACTATGAAAACCTAATTATATGTTTTAGAAATAAAACCATTGAAGACATGTCTAGCAGCTATTTTTCAACACCTGAAAGGATCAAAAAACATTTTAGAGTGTTAAAAAATACTGTTAAGAGTCAAAAAAGTAAAATAAAGTATATACAACAATATGTAAGAAGAATGAAAACAAAAATTACATCCTATCTAAAATGATTAAAGATTTATAAGAGCCCGACTTATGTCCTTTCTTGTTGAAATGAACATTTTATCACGAAGTCAGTTCAGCTTTTTATCTAATAAATGTACCAGTGATGCTATGTTTTCTGTACTACATGAGGTCTATTAAGCACTAAACAATAATCTTTACGATGCCACTGTTTTTTGAGACTATGCTAAATCTTTTGATTGTGTAATTCACGACATTTTGATAAAAAAACTAAATTTCTACGGAATTCGAGGTATTTCTTTGAATTGGTTTCAATCTTGCTTGAGAAATAGGAAACAAGCAGTTAGAGCAAATAATACTGACTCTAGACACAAAAGCATATATGTAGAGTACCGCAATATTGAGTACTGGGTCCTCTACTTTTTCTTATATTTAGCTTTTCATGCAATTAAAACTTCTGATCAACGTGGTATAATGGGTATAATAAAAACCTGATCCGACTATAATTTACTTTCTTTTAACATGAATAAGACAGTAGCATTATCCTATAAAGGAGCTCTCAACCCTTGCTTCCTAATAACAGCCAGATCAGTATCGTTGTTTCTTTAAAATTTCATGGTATTTTTACAGACAGCTACCTTAAATGGTTCCTTTATATCGATTTGTTAAGTAAGAAACTAATGTCAGCCAGCTATGCAATACGATCTATTTGGAAGCTGAATTTAGCATCTTCCAAAATAACATATTTTTCTTTGTTCGAGTCTCATCTTCGACATGGCCTTCCTTTTTGCGGTTCTAGTACAGCTACCCAATATAATGTTATTTTTAAATTACAAAACAGAGCAACACGGTATCTTTTTGGCCTCAGTAAAATAATACATTTTAGAAGCTACATAAAAAATCACGGGATTTTAACTTTTCCCTCTTTGTATATTCTAGAAACTGTTTTCTTAATTGGTAGTAAACACCTACATGTTTTTTCAGCAAGACCCAATCATGAATTGTCCACCAGAAATTCAACCTTTGATATGTATTTATCGATTTCGTCCACTGAGTTAATAAATAAATTATTATTATATTCGGCAAAAAAATTATACAATTAATTCCCTTTGCAACTTAAATCTACAACTTCTTTCCTTAAGTTCTGTAAATTAACAAAAGCCTATCTATCTGAAAGACCATATATTATTCAGTGGAAGAGTTTCTTAACGAGAAATTAAGAAATTACAGTACGTCTAGGTACAAGCAATTAAAGTATTCTATATTTGGGTATCAAATGCAGCAACTAAAACTTATTCGTAAACTACTTCCTAAGGTTTTATTATGCAATTTAGTTAGATTTTGCAATAAATTGTAAATTTTATTATCTTTTGTTATATGACATTGACCATTTTTGTAATTTTAGTAAATTTTAATTGTTATTGTTATTTTTTTTTACTTTTTGTACAATTTGTACAATTTTGTAAAATTGTACAATTTTCAGTGACAATAAAGCATATTTCTATTTTAGAAACCTACCCCATCCATAAGGTTTAATGTGTTTATATATTGTTGTATATGTGTTCATGTTTTGTTAAACAATAGTTTATGTTTTCTTACATTTATTAATATTTTCTTAAATACATATTCCTGAACTTTTATCTTTCTTCTGCCTACTGCTATGTCTAACATGACTTCTAATGTTGCCAAATAATAATTAATCTGGAGTTATAAACCATAATTCACTACATTTTTTCAACGTATCACTCACTGGATAAGAGAAAAACATACTCAATACCCTGAACAGGTTATTGTTTGGGGAATAATTTTTTAAACTTTTTATTGCTGGTGTATTATTTTAGTTTAAATAAAATATTATATAAAGTTCTTTGCGATTTTATTTATCCCATCTTTATTCTTTTGTGTAAATCAATTTTTATAAATATATTTATTTCTATACACTGAAAATTAAAATTATTCATCGTTCGTTGTTTCTCACTTATTCGAAATATTTTATATGTTTACGATACTAAAAATAAAAGCAATCAAACCAATAGTCATTATTTATTCAAATGAAAAAACTGTTTCAAATACCTTTTAATTATTGGAAGGTACGCCGATGACTTAAAAGGTAATGTCACAGTCTATCACCTCGCCTCTTTCCCCGCGCCTATAAACTTTTCGACTTCAAATTTAGGCGAACAGAGTGCAGGGCATGCCCAGTCCATCTTTATTTATACGTCCATGGTTACCATAGAGAACCATTCTTTTGATTTTGACGAACGTGCGCGGCGTTCGACTGACTGTGAGTTATGCGTCGCTCACTGTTCTAATAAACCATAGCATTAGGAAGATTACTTGCAATTTATATTTATCAATATATGCATAAGAATTCTTTAGTGTTCTTCTCTATGTAGTTGAAAGTTGGAGCCTTATAGAAGATGCCATAAAACGATTGGAGGCATTTGAAATGTGGTGCTAGCGACGTATGTTGAGGGTTTCATATATACATCATACAAGTAACATAACTATTCTCCAGAGGCTAAGAAAAAACAAAGAAATTATTAACACCATAAAAAACAGAAAATTGGCTTACTTCGGCCACATCATGCGTAATGATAAATACCGACTTCTACAGGGCAAGATTAAGGGTAAGAGAGGCCCTGGACATAGGCGTATATCCTGGCTGGCCAATTTTAGGAAATGGACTGGTCTTACGTCAACTGATCTATTTTGAGCTGCTGTGAATAGAATAAGATGGGTCAATATGGTCGCCAACATCTCTAGAAGATGGGCACATTTATAAGAAGAAAATTTTCGAAACATTCGGGGTGTAGATGCATTCTATATCTTTTATATAAATACATAGTATTACATTTGCACATCCTACATTCTTGTACTCTCGTCTCTTTTTATAATGTGGCCAATATTGTCGAATCTGGTTTCATCTGGTAAAGCAAATTTGGATTGACGTCCATGTACTAAGTTTGACACTGATGTAGCGGTTTCTTCACTATTGTAAATTATAAATATAAATCTATGTCGGCTCACGCTTTCTCTTATAATGTTGTGCACTTCTTTATCCTCATCCTTTGACCAATGCATATCAACTTGAAGCAGAGTGTGAACCAGATAATATAGGTACATATGCTAATATATTTTTTTTAAATCTCTGTTATTCATTTCAAAATCGTGACGGTTATTCTGCGCAATGCATAAAGATTTGTAAAATATAGAATGCTCTTAATTACTTATTTCTCAAAAAAAAGTGAAAAAACTTCAATATATGACTTGCTCCATGGTTGGCTTCTAGATTATCTAAATATCACTCAGACTGATGTTAAATTACTACTGAGCACGAAGCAGCACGAAGAAGTATCTGTTATTACAACTTGAGACAAATTAGGATTTACTATTTTTGTCTGTTTTTTTCTTTGGACATTTTATCTGTGGTTCAGATGAATATTATAATCAGAATATCATAAATATATTTTTTCAGTTTATGTACAACATAAATGTAGTATTAAAAACTGGGTTTCTAAAAATTCATCATAATTTATCTTTTCAACCCCAAACATAAAAGAAAGGGAAAAATCTAGTATTGGCAAATCAAGATTTTCACGAAGAAGAGCATATAGTTAAAAACAATAATAGTAAAAGTTATGATATAAAAGCTAAAGCCATTAGGCAGGCTGCAGTTAGCTTGAAACCATATGAAATATCATTTAAGGTAAATTATTTAAATTTTTCCTTTAATTGCATAAAAATTTTTGATCAGATTTATGCGTATGCAGTCCAGTTTTGTCATATTTCGCCGCTACGCACGCTGGCATCATTTCAAGGTACCCCCACCATGGTTACGTACGGAGCGAATAAGATACCTATTAAAAAACACATTATAATTTAATAACTATATCGGTCTTAGATTTAATCAATTACTTATGTGTTTAAACAAATAATAATTATTTTTTGGACGCCTCTGCAAAATTGATAAGTTGAATGATTTCGTTGAAACGTTATCGTTAAGGGCTTTGTTAAGTGCGATGTTGCCAAGAAATCACTTTCAATTAAAAATTGTTTTGGTATATAAGTGCTTCAATACCGATTAAAAAACAATGTTTTAGAATCAAATAAGCTAAATATACTTATCGGACAATGATAGAACAAGGTTTGAACTTCAATTTTGGTCCTTGGTCACTTCAAAAATAATATTCTTTAGTTATGTTTTTAAACCTTAAAAATAGTAATTTTAAGTTTTTGTTTCAGTTTTAAAATTGAAATTTAAAGTCGAAAACAATCAACTTTAGAGAAAACTTACAAAAGATCTTTTGTGTTCATATTGATCTAAAAAAAAATGAACCTTATGAACCACGCATGGCAGGGCGGGAGTTGATATGTAGAACCAGAATTCAAACCAGCAAAAATTTGTGCCACAGATCTTGTTTGTTTCTCTTATACATAATGTGCCCATAATGTCATAAGCGCTTCATTAATGATGATGATGATGATAAAAACATTTAAAATTAAATAAGCCCAAAATACCTATTGGAAAATTATCGAACATGGTTTTAAACCTAAAAAACATTTTGTCCGGACCGAAAAAAATTTTTGTTAAAATTTGTTTTAAAACTTTTCGCCTGGGCGAACTCTTGAACCTTATTTTGGGGTATCTCATTAAAGTGATTATGAAAAAAAATCTCATGGAAATATTTTTCCAAACGGACCCGAGCTTTTCACCATGTCTATAATAATTATAATTAAAAACATATAAAAGAATAGTTACAAAGTGACTTCCAAAGACTCACTAATTAATCAGTATTGGTTGAAATATCAGAATTTAGAATTGGAAAGAAAGATTGGTATAATCCTATTCCAATAAAAGCGTTTTGGGATACTTTGCACAGAATCTGTTTCTCTCGGAACCTTGTTGCTGAGTATTTGGGATAGATACAGCTCTTTGACCGTTCCCGTTGTCTATTTTGTATCTTGTTTTGTCTTGTTGCGCATATTTGTTCCCGAGTTGGGACGAAATATTGTCAGGCACGCATCCCCCAGAGTTCTCAGAAATTGTTAAAAGTAAGCAGTTTTCATACTTGTACTTACCAGAGGTATAATATAAGTTAAACAACACAGTAACAACGTGGCCAATCCACACTGTATTAAAATTTGCCACGAGCACATTTCTTCTAATATTTCAAATCCTCTAAAAGAAGAAATCAAACATTACTTTGTATTTTAACACTTTACTTTGTACAAGAATAATAGACTAATAGTAATAATTTGAATAAAAGCTAAAATACTCGTTTATTATATTATCCATCTCTGTACAAGACAGTAAAATATCTACTAATATAAATTCAGTATCTGTTATTACCTGTATATTTTTTGCAATTCGTTTACACATTTAACCAGTCGAATTTCTTTAATAAGGAAAATATTTCTTATTGATTGATTTTCATCAATATCTTTGTCTATATATTTGAAAGCTTCATTTACAACCATTGTTTGGCTAATTAAGTGAATCAGAGACCCAGTTAAAGCGGTATCAATAACTAAAAAAATAATTTAGAAATTTAGAAAGAAACTATAACATAGAAATGATCTGGGTGAAAGCCCAAATAGGTCTCGAACATAATGAACATGTGAATAAACTTGCAAAAGATAGTATAGAAACCTAGTTCTTCTGGGAAAACTAGAAACCGATGGGAACTGTCTATCAGACTATATGCAAATGTTTAAAAAACATCTATCAAAAATGGACAGCTGATTGGGTAAATTCTTAGACCATACAAACTGATAGACGTGCCGTAATACTATTCTCTCGTCTCGAAGAGTGAAGCTAACATAAAACGATTCACACAGGTGTGGGTGACGTCAGTTTACGGCAGAAACGGTAGAGATTATAAGTGTTTATAGACTTTGTAAACTTTTTGTGTTCCAATTTAAAATTTTGAACCAACAAAGAGTTCTAAAATTTGTTCCAAATATTTCACAGCGGATTCGTACATTACTAGCGGTTGGACTTCAAAAAAACAACTAAAAAAACATGCTGTACCCAGCATTTTCGATTTTTCAAACCATTTAATTAAGCAAGTTACAACTAGAAACTTTCCAGTAAAAAGAGAAACTGTCTCAGTCAAACCAACAGGATCTAAAAAGAAAAATATAAATAACAACGAGTGAATCTATCACCATAAAATTCCAGTAGAAATTTCAGACGAAACTACCTGAGAACCTCTCTTGAAAAAGACATTATCTTGGTGACTTTGAACAAGGATCATCTAACAGAGGGCAGGAATATAAAGTAGTAGTAATCAAATTATTAAAAAAAAAACAAACACATCAAAACGTTGCAACAACGAAATAGAAGGCTTATTAAAAAAGTAAATATGTACCTTATAATCTTTATTAGAACGTCTTAAAGAAAAACAGATGATCGATGAAGGTTCCTCCCTGAAACTTTCGGTAAGGAAAATTATTAATACTTCTTATTAGTGATCTATTTAGCTTTGGCATGTATAACAGTTTATTATTTTATATTGTTTGTAGTTAGTGGATCAAGTTTTGATTATTAATTCTCCAAATTTGTCCAAATTAATGACAAAATTGATCTTAAATGTCATGAGTAACGTGCATGGTTCTGTGTTTAACGCAGACAAAGAACATATGTTTGATCATGATTTTGAAACAAACCATTTGTTTAATCTAATAAAGATAATTTGTTTCCATTATTGCAACATTAGATTGTACCACGAAGGTGAAAAACTAAATAATCTAATAAGAGTTAGAAGTAAGTTAACAAAAGCTATTTTGTTTTGTGGTCAATAAATTAATAGATTTCCTACATATTTTTTTACCTAACCTGAAACTTCCACCCAAAAGAAAATTACTCTCCTTTAAATTTATTTTTGATTACCAAACAAGAAGAAATATACCAACGATAATATATGTATTTATGTACTTTCAAATAAAACATTTATTTTTACTATTTAAGTCAAGATATTTATTAATTACTTTGCTAAATAATTTATCTTCCATATTTTTTACAAAATATTGAAGTTATATTAAAATTAATCTTAAATTGGGTAATTCTATTAGTGCTTTGCTAAGAATTAAAGCGGCCTCTTTGTTTGCCGTATTGTGGCGTCACTTTAGCGGAAGATGTTTGCTTCAACAGTTCGGTACAAGACGTGTCTATCCGTTTTTATGGTCTAAGGGTAAATTATTGTAACACACATGAAACACAGTATACATTGATTTAAAAAAATATCCCGACAAACTCCTAGTACAGCAATTATTCCAACAGTTGAAGAAAAATTGTCTCATTAACAAGAATAAAATTTGGTTATGCCTCATACCCAGCCCATCTGAATAAAATAAGAATACTAGCAACCGATATATGCGCGGAATGCAAGAAATATAATTTGCGTTTTGAACTATAATAAGAAAGAAGTGTTCGAGTATATACTAAAATTTATTAAAAATAAAAACATGTTGATTTAAAAAAAAACAATAACAATTCTGTATTCATCTTATTACTCCATTTATCCAGTCTCAGCTTGTATGGAGGAGTGGTTCTGAACCGAGTAGGGGCTTTTCAACACTGCACGTTAAACAGACTGGGCGAGGAATAACATGGTTTAGGAAATATTAGAATGTTATGACTATCTATATAGTATAACAAAAATTTTAAAACATAATATAACATAAAATAATTCCATCATAATAATTAGTACAAATGAAGCGTGCATTTCCATAACGTTGTAAGTGCCAATATGCCTCATTTGGTTTTTTTAAGTGAAATGAGTTGCAATGAGTTGCAAGTGCCATGTTCCATCGCCTAAAATTTATTTCATGTCGATATGGCTATCGACGGCGTGAAAAGTGGGGATAAAGTAGCGGTGCAAGTCATAGAGTGGCGCATCAGTTACTAAATTATTTTTATTTGGACGTGTTGGGTTGGGTTTAAACATAAGTATTTGGAACGAATATGGATGAAACTACAGAAAAACGGTCCAAAAAGAAAAGAAGAGTTGTTGATAGTTGGAAAAAAATAAAACCAAAAAAATGAGAAACTCTGGCGAAGAATATGTTTCTCCAGTCAATAAAAAGACCGTTACAAAGAAAATGCCACCAGCTGATGTAAGAATGGTTTAAAGAGATACCTATCTAAATAGACGTTAAAACATAAATAATTTTTTTTGTTTAAATCTATCTAAATAATCCAAAATTGTTTTAGGTAAAATGCAAGTGTCCACTAGCATGTAGATCCATAAGACTGGAATACCTTGTTGAGTTGTACAATCATTTCTATGAAATGGCTGATTATAGTAAGCAGCAAAGTTACCTACAAAGGTTTATTCATCCCCAATTAATCAAAAGGAGACGTCATGGTCAGTACGAACATCCCAGTGAAAGTAGGAGAAAGCACTATTTCACCTACCATTTATTTTTGCCTGGAGGATCTGAAATAAGGGTTTGCCTCAAAACGTTTTGTAGTACATTTGCCGTAACTCCAAGAAGAGTGCAACTTTTGGGAGAAAAAATTCTTGATGGTAAAATTGATATGCCAGAAAAACGAGGAGGGGCTCGACAAAATATTTTCAAGACTGTCTGGACTAACAAGATTATAGAGCATATCGAAAGTTTTCCAAAAATTGAGAGCCACTACGCAAGGGTGAAAACCCCGGATAAGCTCTTCTTGTCACCGGATTTAAACGTAAGTAGAACGTACCGTGCATTTTTAGAGAAATATTGTGCGGATTATCAGCCGCCTAACAAACCACCAGTGACTAGACAATGTTATAATGAAATTTTTGTATCAAAATTTAACTTATCTTTTGCAAGGCCTAAAGTAGATACATGCTCCACATGTGATAGTTTGGCTGTTCAAATAAAATCAGGAGATAAAGCTGCTGTAACAGAACAGGAGCTTCACCATCGGAGAGCAGAGGTTGCTACAAAAGCAATGTCAACTGAGACCAAAAATGCATGTACAAGTAATTGCTATGTTCTTTCCTTCGATATGCAGCAGCAAATGTACATTCCCCAATTAACTCACTCCGAAATGTACTATTCACAACAGCTTGCAGTGTGTAACTTAGGAATTCACGATTTCATCACAGGAAAGGGATTCATGTGTTTATGGACTGAGGACTTTGGGGGAAGGGGTGCCTTGGAAATTAGCTTCTGTTTATATACTTACCTTACTAAGGAAATTGGCAATCACGGAAAGAAAAAGCTTATTTTGTGGTCGGATAATTGTGGGGGTCAAAATAAAAATCAGTTCATGATCGCCATGTATTTGACCATACTAGCAAATAACGTTTTTGAGGAAATTATTCATAAATGTCCTGTGAAAGGACACACTTTCCTTAATTGCGACAGATATTTCGCAATCATAGAAAAACGTAAAAAAGTGTGTAAGGCTTATACATTGATGAATGTTGTTAACATCATTACTAGTGCGGCCCAGAAAAATCCATTCTCATGCATGGTGGTTAAGGACTTGTATGATTTCAAAACCGTTGCCTGTGATAAACTGAACACAAAGAAGTTAGGAATTTCAACAGCTACGCAGCTTCCTCTTACAAGAGAGAAATTTGGTACGGTGATGGTGGCTAAAGGACATAGTGAGCTCGCTGGATGAAGTGAGACCAATGTACACAAATCTGGAGTTACATTAGAAGACTTTAAAATCATAGACCTTCAAAATTCTAGAACTCACTTTGGCATCCCAGAGAAAAAAAGAACAGATATTGAAAAAATGCTCCCTTATCTTCACGATGATGCCAAGAAGTATTTTAAAGAAAAATTAGGTCAACCAGGGCAAGTTTCTACTGTAGGAAACAACGGTTAAAAATCTGACACTTAAAACGTTTTGACTTGCAAACTTGATGGCACTTACAACGTTTTGACCTTAGACAGATTTTTGAATTTTTTTTTAAGTAAGCTTTGTTTATTGTTCCTTTGCGGTATGTTTGTATTATATAATACCTTTAAACTAATCCTTTTTCAGTATGTTACATTATAAGAAATAAACATGTTCGATAAAAAACTGTTTTTTACTCCTCCCGAAATTTATAATTTGGCACTTACTACGTTATGGAAATGCACGCTTCAAATATCATGAATTCTAAGTAGACAATTTTGTTGAACATTCAATATATTAGAATTAGTAACAGTGTTCTTGGCTGTATGGATCCACTCCTAATTAAAAAAACGAACCGCTATTGCCCCTCCTTTACATAAAAACTTGTCTCTCTGCATTTGAAAACAAAATCGTAATAGTAAGGAAATAATTCATGTAACGAAAAAAATGTATTTATAGTCAAAAAACATGAGTAAAGTTGAATGTTCTTCAAGTAGCCGAATCTGCTCGGTTTTGGCTGGATTTCTTGTCGGCTTGGCACACTTTTTTATCTTGGGTAGCGGAAAATTTTGTGAACATTGGCGATTTTTTTTTGGCTGCGATTTACACTTTAGAGACTATTAACTTTTATTTTAATTATTTCTAATAATCTTTATATTACATAATATATGATATATTTTTTATTTTAAATAGTTAATATTCATATTAAAAAGGAAAAGACAGTTAAGATTTGATTTCACGTATAGTGTGTCTATGTAGCCGCTTCTACGTATTTCGGCCTAATAGGCCTCGTCAGAACGGCAATTCATAGTCACTCTGAACGTGAAAATAAATCTCTTCTGTCGTAGGAAGCAACTCTAACTCCTTTCACCACCAGTACAAGAGACCAATTCGCTAAGGATTTTTGCTCAGTTGAGGAGATATGTCGTGTAATGCAAATTTTAGATTCCCTATGTCTCTAGTAACATTTTTATCAACGTCTGTTTTGCCTTGCAATTCTTAGAAGGCACAGATTAAAGCAAAAAGCTGAATTTGGTTTCAAAAATTAGTTTACGGATTTTAATATTCATATTAAATTTATTTTATAAATGTATTTAGTGCATGCAATATTAAATATTTTTGAATCAAAGAATAGAATGTTCAATTAAAGGGTGTCAAATAATAAATGTAAAATACACTCAAAAAAGTTTATTTATTAATTTATCATTAATATTATAATTATTATTAACACTATTCATTAATTTATAATAATTATTAATAATATTCATTAATTTTGCGTTTTTATTTATATTATTTATAATTTTGAGACCGACTCTTGTCATAGTTTAATATTACATCCAAAATATCAATGTCATCACTTTCATTCAAATCGTCATTTTCATCACGATTAACAATCGAAAAATTATCGCAGCTATTGAAACCTCAATACTCCGGGAGTATTGGATTTTAGGAAGTGTAAGACTTAGAAATTCCAGAAGAACTGGAAGAGAGGTGATGAAAATACTAAAGATATGGCTAAGCCCAGAGGAACAAATTTAAATGGCCAAAGAGACACTAAATCTCAAGTGAGTGTTCGGGCTAGCTTCAATGCACTGAATTGTGGCTTTAAAGATACAAAGCAGATAGCAAGGATAATGAGCTAATGAGACAAGAAACGAAATGAGACCTGTTAATATCAAATGTGATACAACTAAAGAAGGTCACTGGAATAAATTTATAAAAAGAGAACAATAAGAAGAGAAAAAGAAGGCGCCAACTCAACAATAGTTGAGATTTTAAAGTAACAAATGACCGGAAACAAATGATACTAGAGATAATAACCTGAAATCCAAAATACTAAATACTAATCTTGTCTTGCTATATTATATACTGGTTAGTAGAAACTGAAATAAAACTCAAAATAGTAACAATAGATATATTTATAAGACGTGTATATAGATATATATATATATATATAATATATATATATATATATATTATATATATATTGTTGTACTTTTGAATGTCCATTAGCAATAAAAAACCGATATACAAATTTTATTACTTAAATAAAAATTAAAATTATTGATATTTCATAAAGACACGGGCATATAAATTTTCAAACATCCTGTATAAGACAAAATATGTATTTTAAGTTGTTCGAAGAATTGTTCATTAGGCCTCAGAGACAAGACTTTCAAATATTATCGATAAGAAATTTAAATAAGTCGGTTATTGTGGAATGGATTTACCCGTAATAAAAGTGTATATAGAAAGTGTTTAAACAATAGAAAGGGATGTGCGGTGGTTTTTCCCCCCGAAAGATTATATCGGTAAAAGTTTATTAACAAAAGACATTGAATTGAGAAACAGGTATCGTTTGTAGCTATTAGTAAGAAATATTTGTAAAGCAGATAGATTTAGCTAGAATAATTAAAGAATGTTGTTTTCTGGAATTACCCGAATGACGTTTTATAGAGAGAGTTGGTTGGTAACGATATACGTGACAGAGGTAGAAGATTTTTATTGGTCAATTTTTGAATGCAAGGAGGGAGTGGTTTTAGCTATGAGATAGGAGAGAGGAAAGGAGTTAGTCAGTTTTCGTCGCCCAAGAAGGAAGGAGCTTTGTGGTTTGTGTTTGTTTGAAGTCCCGAAGACGTAATTTACCGGGTGTGTTTATTTGCTGTGTAAAAGCTGATCAGTGTGAGGAACGGGGTACAGAGAGATAGAAAAACCAAAGGGTATAAGAATATTAATATCAGACGAAGCCGGAAACATTTGAAGTTATAAACAGGCGCGGAGATTGGTTCAAAAGGAGGCTGCATAGAATTACACGAGTTGTTGGGTTGCAGATACAAGGACAGATAGGAGAAAGGTGTACGTCTTCTGGACCAAAATAGGAGCAGAAGCAGAGAAAGGTTTTTTTTTATGGCGTGGCCATAGAATTGCAACGGCAGATAACGAAAGGTCAGTCAATTTTCATTAGAGCAGGAGTGTGGTTTTCATTTATAAATTAAATAAATTGAATAAATAATAGAGACAGTTAATTTTGCGATCATTTAAAAAAAAAATTATAAAGAGAGCTTAGTTATAACACATATTAAAAATCAATGTAAAATAACATTTGGGTCCATGATAGAAAACAACTTCTCATATATTTAAAGTATTGTATTGCAAATATTACCGGATTGATTGTTATATAAAATTTCAATAAAATAAAGGACATCTCACATATACTTCAGTTGAAATTCTGTGTATTTTATTCAGGTCATATTACCTATCCCAATTAGGAAGCCAATTGGAAAATATTTTGAATCCACGATCAAAGGTAAATAGTACAAGTTAAATAGCCTGAGATTGTAATTAATTAATGCTGATTTATTGTGATTAATTGGAGATTAGATCATTTAATAAATATAGACAGGATCTTTTCTAAATAAGCAATAGAATACAATTTAAATAGCATAACAAAATGGCCCCCAACGTGTAAAGCTTTGAAAAATATTTCTAGTTGGCAAATTTGAAAGGATAGGAGTAGACGAGCAGATATTTGAAAGTTTATATGCCGTGGATAAAGTGAAATATTATGTAAAATTTGAGGACACTGAAGATTTATATTTTTTTTTAAGATACAATTTACCATATTTAATTTATTCTTGATATTGACAATTTAGAGGTTACCATAATTGATTTATTTGTGTGATATTTACATTTGATAATTTTACCATACTTGATTTATTTGATTGATTTTGACATTTGATATTTTACCATTTGATTTATTTGTGGGATATTGAAATTTGATACTCGTACTCAAGAGTTATTACATTTGAACAAGAAAAGTCCCGTTTGTTGCAACAGACCAGTAGAATTTTATATTTGGCGGGGACAAAAACAACATGTCGACCACAAGGAGTCAAAGCAAAATGCAAGAAAGGAAGGAGGATAACAGAGAAGAGGAAACAATGTTTGAAGAAGGATCGGATAATGAAGGAAATGTTACAATAATAGAGGAAAGAAAAGAAACAGGGATGTTAGAAAAATTATTAGCAATGATGCAATTACAGACACAACAAATACAAGAAAACCAAAAAGAAACATCACTAAAAATCGAAGAAAACCAACGGAAAACAAGACAAGCAATAGAACAGAAATTAGAAGAAAATGATAGAAAAATGGAAAAGCGTTTGGACAAATATGAAAATGAAGTAAAAGTCTGTTTAGAAAAAGTTAGTGAAACAGAGAGGAAACTAGAGATGCAGAGAGAAGAAATGGAAACTAAAATGAAGGATATTAAGGCTGTCCAGAAAAAGGAACTGGAACAGTTAGAAGAAAAATTTGAAATGGCGTTACTAGAAGTCAGGAAAGAAATGGAAAGGAAACTTAAGCAAAATGAAAAACAAATTGCAGAGATGGAGATAAGAGGAGTAGAAAGAAAGGAAGTTATCGTACATAGCACAGAAGACGTTAAAGTACGATTTGGCGGGGATATAAGGAAACTACACCCAGTGCCTTTTATAAATAACCTAAAGAAAAAAGTCACATACATAGGACCGTTTGCAACAGCAAAGGAAACCATCCGAAACCATCTCAAAGAAGAGGCAAATCTTTGGTTTGTCAGCAAGGAAGAAGAATTTGACAATTGGCAAGATTTTGAGAGAAGATTCTTAAATTATTTCTGGGGAAAAATCCAGCAACTACAAGTAAATAAAGAGTTACAAAATGGAAAATACCATAAGAGGATGGGCGTATCAGAAAAGATGTACGCATTACAACTCTATAATAATGCAAAACATTTGCAATATAATTATTCATCAGAACAATTGGTAGAGTTGATATCGCGACACTTTGAAGATACCTTGGAAGACCACATAAATCTCCAAAATTACAAGGACATTGATAGCTTATGTCAATTTTTGCAAATGAGAGAATCACGTAGGCATGAAAGAAGAGAAAGAAGACCGCAAGAAAATTATAGACAAAGAGAAAACCAAGAATATAGAGATAGAGGTCAAAATTTTAGAAGAGATTATACAAGACGAGAATTCATACCTAGACAGGGATACGAAAATAGACCGAACGGAAGAGAGAATTATGAACCCAGAACCCAGAGATGGAATGAAAACAGGGATCGGGAAAATCAGAGTAGAAATAACCGCCCATACCAAGGAAACAGATACAATAACCCACGGAATGAACAGGAATCTCGCGGTAACCGATACGGGAATAATAGACCAAAAGAGAACAGAAGAGAAATAAATAATATGCAAAGAGAAGAAAATGAATATGAGAGAGAAGATGACGGGCGAGAAAACACAGAAGAACAACAGGCGTGTTTTCAAGAAGGCGCTCACTAAAAACGAAGAAACAAACAGGAATTTTTTGTCACCCCAAGGAATTTATTAAACTGGCAGGAAACAATGAAAAGAGAAATGGAGTTAATTTAAAATTTGTGGATGGATTTATAAATGAGAAACCAATTAAAATTATGATAGACACAGGCTCTGAAATAACACTGGTCAACAGAAAATTAATCGAAGAAGTAAATTTAACAAGTCTAATTTATAAAATACCTAGGGTGAATTTAGTGGGCGCAAATAAACGGACATTGGCAACAATAAATGAAGGTATACGAGTAATGGTACGATTGAAAAAAAATATGTATGCACTTCAATGTGTAATAATGCCGAATATGTCACATGACATGATTGTAGGCGTTGACGAATTAACGGAAAAACATGTAGTGATCGACTTCAAAACCAATACGATGAAAATAACAAAGGAAAAAGAAGAAGAACAGGATAAGGAACAAGAGAAACAAATTACGGACGAATCAGAGAAAGAACAAACGGTGGAAATGAACCTGGTGACGAAGAAAGGAAAAGGAAGAAAGAGGGGAAAAGGTCAGAAAAAGATCAAAGAAAAAAAAACCTGGGATTCCTCAAAAGATGAGATGAGCTCAGGAGAAGAAGATGGAAAGATTTTGACAAGAAATGAAAGCAAAACTTGGGATTCCTCAAAAGAAGAGACGAGCCCAACAGAAGAAGAAACAAAGGAAATGAAAGAAAAGGAAAAGGATTCAGTTGAAAAGAACATATGGGATTCCTCAAAAGAAGAGACGAGCCCAACAGAAAAAAAAACAAAGGAAAATGAAGAGGACACAATGGAGACAGTGGTGTTTGAAAAAGACACGGAGTACACGGTGAATATGTGCGAAGAATTTGATGGGAGAGACAAAAAATTGATATGTGGAGAAGGCAAAGAAAATGATTTGCGTAAAATTTTAAGAGACTATGAAACGCTGATAAATAAGGAAAACCGAGTGGCCACAAAATACGAAGCATAAGTACAGATAGCATACAGGAAGTGCGTTTTAGTTTGCCTCGAGAAAATTTAGTTGCATAGATTGATAAATTTTATCGATTGCAAAGGCGGGGATTTGTTGTACTTTTGAATGTCCATTAGCAATAAAAAACCGATATACAAATTTTATTACTTAAATAAAAATTAAAATTATTGATATTTCATAAAGACACGGGCATATAAATTTTCAAACATCCTGTATAAGACAAAATATGTATTTTAAGTTGTTCGAAGAATTGTTCATTAGGCCTCAGAGACAAGACTTTCAAATATTATCGATAAGAAATTTAAATAAGTCGGTTATTGTGGAATGGATTTACCCGTAATAAAAGTGTATATAGAAAGTGTTTAAACAATAGAAAGGGATGTGCGGTGGTTTTTCCCCCCGAAAGATTATATCGGTAAAAGTTTATTAACAAAAGACATTGAATTGAGAAACAGGTATCGTTTGTAGCTATTAGTAAGAAATATTTGTAAAGCAGATAGATTTAGCTTCTTCTTCTTCTTCTTAAGGTGCCGTGCATTTCTGCGTAGGCGTCCACCGTACATCGTCTTGTCAGGTGAGCTGTTAAATATTCTGGTTTAAATAATTCTGTTTTTAGCAGCATTGCGAAGCATTTCATAGCTGTGGATTCCTGTCCATTGTCGAATATTGCGCAGCCATGACATTTTTTTACGTCCGAGACCTCTCCTACCCTCTATTTTCCCTTCGAGTATCAGTTGCTGAAAAGTGTATCGTTCTCCTCGTATAATGTGCCCCAAGTATGCAGTCTTCTTACTTTTCACATAATTAAAAAGTTCCCTATCCTGTAAGCCCGCTCTTCTGAGTACTTCCTCATTTCTGACCCTGTCCGTCCATGATATTCTGAGCATTCGACGCAGGCACCACATTTCAAACACTTCAAGTTTGTTAATGGAACTGGCCTTTAACGTCCATGCTTCCATTCCGTACAGGAGAACAGGCCACACGTAACACTTAAGCATCTTGTATCGGAGGTTGAAGTCCAATTTGCGATCAGTCAGAAACTTACGAAGCCTCAAAAAAGCATTTCTGGCTTGTTCAACTCTGCTCTTTATTTCATTCTCGGGGTCCCAACCCTCATTCAGCAAACATCCCAAGTATTTGAATTGCCTGACTTGTTCGATTTCTTCTCCAGAGACATATATCTTTGCGTTGGGGTAATCATTTCTACTTATAATCATTGATTTTGTCTTCTTGATATTTATTTTCAAACCCCGAGCTTCACTTGCAAGAGTTAGATCATTTAAAAGGCATTGAAGATCTTCGATGTTATCTGCCACTATGGCTGTATCATCGGCATACCTGATGTTATTAATAAATATGCCGTTAACTTTAATACCCTTATTAGAGTCTTCTACTGCTTCTGCGAAAGCTTTTTCTACGTATAAATTGAACAGCATTGGGGACAGTATACAACCTTGCCTTACTCCTTTTTTAATGGAGAAATCTTCTGTTTCGTTGAAATTTTGAAGACGTACTGTTGCTGTCTGATTCCAATACAGATTGGCGATGATTCTTATATCCTTTGCATCCAATCCCAATTCTTGTAGGTATTTTATCATCAATTCATGTTTTACATTATCGAATGCTTTCTCGTAATCGATGAAACAGATAAAAACATCCTTTCTTTGATCTAAACAATTCTGTATCAATGTTTGCATACTAAAGATCGCTTCTCTCGTGCCAAGTCCATTTTTGAAACCAAACTGACTCCATCCACTGACCTCTTCACATTTCTTAAACAATCTAGTGTGTAGTATTCTCAGGAAAAGTTTTAAAAAGTGACTCATTAGGCTTATTAGTCGGTGGTCCTTGCAGAAGTTCGCACGTGGTGTTTTTGGTAGGGCAATAAATGTAGATCGAAGCCAATCTTTTGGAATCTGGCCCGTATCGTAGATGTCGTTAAAGAGCTTGACAGTAATGTCTAGGTTTTCTTCATTAAGTAACTTGATTGTTTCTGCGTACACATCATCTGGTCCTGGGGTTTTGTTACTTTTTAATAGTTTGATAGCGTGTACAATTTCAGCTTTCAAAATACTTGGGCCATACAAATGGTCTCCCAGTTGTGGTGGTTTTTGTGTTCTGTCATCATTGAACAAATTGGCTGTGTACATTTTCCAAGTATTAAGTATATCGCTAGGGTCCGTTATTAATTCATTTTGGTCATTATGTATACCAGTGACTTGTTTTTTCTTGAAGACACCAGCAATTTCCTTAATTTTCTTGTGAAGATTGAAGCTGTCGCCGAGTTTATATAGGCCTTCAGCCTCGGCGCAAAGTGTAGTCATCCAGATCTCCTTCGCCGCTATAATTTCTTTACGAATTTGACTGTGTATATTTCGGTACCCTACTTCGTCCTGCCTGATCTTACACTGCCTGCGTTGTTCCATCATCTCTAATATTTCTTCTGTCATCCACTCATTCTTGGTAGTTGTTTTACTCTCGAGTAGAAAAGTGTTGTTCAACTCATCAAATGATTCTTTTATGGTGGTCCATGACTTTTCAACATCATTCTCAGTTGCCATATTAGAGAACCTATTGTTTATTTCTTCTGTGTACGCTTTATTTGTTTCATTGTTTTTGAGTTTTCTAATGTTTACTGATGCCTTCTGGTGTTTTCTTTTAGCTGTAGCGAGCCTCAGTTTGATATTTGCTACTAAGGGATTGTGGTCGGATCCTATGTCTGCTCCAGGTAATGCAGATACCTTAGTAATAGCATTCCTGTACCTTCTATTAATTGTCACATAATCTATTTGGTTCCTTATAATGCCCTGATGTCCGTCTAAAGGCGACTTCCATGTGTAAAGCCTCCTGGGTGGTAACTTATACCAGGTATTCGTTATGACTAGATAGATTTAGCTAGAATAATTAAAGAATGTTGTTTTCTGGAATTACCCGAATGACGTTTTATAGAGAGAGTTGGTTGGTAACGATATACGTGACAGAGGTAGAAGATTTTTATTGGTCAATTTTTGAATGCAAGGAGGGAGTGGTTTTAGCTATGAGATAGGAGAGAGGAAAGGAGTTAGTCAGTTTTCGTCGCCCAAGAAGGAAGGAGCTTTGTGGTTTGTGTTTGTTTGAAGTCCCGAAGACGTAATTTACCGGGTGTGTTTATTTGCTGTGTAAAAGCTGATCAGTGTGAGGAACGGGGTACAGAGAGATAGAAAAACCAAAGGGTATAAGAATATTAATATCAGACGAAGCCGGAAACATTTGAAGTTATAAACAGGCGCGGAGATTGGTTCAAAAGGAGGCTGCATAGAATTACACGAGTTGTTGGGTTGCAGATACAAGGACAGATAGGAGAAAGGTGTACGTCTTCTGGACCAAAATAGGAGCAGAAGCAGAGAAAGGTTTTTTTTTTATGGCGTGGCCATAGAATTGCAACGGCAGATAACGAAAGGTCAGTCAATTTTCATTAGAGCAGGAGTGTGGTTTTCATTTATAAATTAAATAAATTGAATAAATAATAGAGACAGTTAATTTTGCGATCATTTAAAAAAAAAATTATAAAGAGAGCTTAGTTATAACACATATTAAAAATCAATGTAAAATAACATTTGGGTCCATGATAGAAAACAACTTCTCATATATTTAAAGTATTGTATTGCAAATATTACCGGATTGATTGTTATATAAAATTTCAATAAAATAAAAGGACATCTCACATATACTTCAGTTGAAATTCTGTGTATTTTATTCAGGTCATATTACCTATCCCAATTAGGAAGCCAATTGGAAAATATTTTGAATCCACGATCAAAGGTAAATAGTACAAGTTAAATAGCCTGAGATTGTAATTAATTAATGCTGATTTATTGTGATTAATTGGAGATTAGATCATTTAATAAATATAGACAGGATCTTTTCTAAATAAGCAATAGAATACAATTCAAATAGCATAACAATATATAATATAAAATTAATGTTTCTTGGGCATTGTAAATTAATTACTATTTATAACTGGGAATAAGCCACAATTAAAGATAAAAATACGTTTATTGACGTTTTAATTTCCAATTCGGAAATCGTTCTCATTGGAACATTTGAATTTCCGAATTGGAAATTGAAACGTCAATAAACGTATTTTTATCTTTAATTGTGGCTTATTCCCAGTTATAAATAGTAATTAATTTACAATATTATATATATATATATATATATATATATATATATATATATATATTATATATATATATATAGTGTTTACCTCATATTTTTACACTAGATACTTATTATTTACACTGTATAAACTTATTTCAAATATTATTTTCCGACACATAAATAATAATTTATAAATTTTCCAAACGCAATTAAAAACAGTAAACAAGTTGTTCCATATTCATAAAATATCGAAATATTCCCGTTCTAGAATAAGGTTTTTTCCTATTTTTCAATATTTTTCATTTTTGGAAATATTTTGTTTATTAAAATTTATTATTTTTGACAAAGTAAATATTCTAGAACTATTTAATTAGAATAAAAGTAGTAAACAACTCCTTCCTAAATAACTGGAAGATTTGAGCTTCGGGGCTGTTTCTATATAAACTAAATCTCTTTGTAAACAATTTTAATTGTAGACTTACTTCAGTTGCAGCATGTTCTAGTGCACGAGAAGGTGCAAATAAAACAACATAATAGTATTTTTGATGCAACAAGTGTCTTAATTCAGTTACGGACCTTCTACAAAAGGTGCCCTGGTGACAGCAAAACACGCCTCTCGTTAATTCCTAGCAGGAATACAACATCATTTTTGGTGACAGCGGTGGGATCTCACTGGACTCTTGGGAACAAAAGAATCTACAGGCATTGGTCAATTCCCCTGGGTTGTGCAGTACACTTAACTAGTGAAACGGACCTCGAGAAAAGACAAAAGGTGAGTTATACTTATTTATGTATTTTTACTTATTATTGTATTTCAAACGAAATACAAACGTTTTCCTGTCCGGCTTTGGTGCTTAGAATTTTTTGTTTTAGACTTTTTGTTTTCTCTTAGATAAAACCAAAAAATCTTGGTTTCTTTTTCATTCTTTTTTGGAAATAGAAATTTTTATTTTTGACTTTTTGTTTTTAAAATAAAATAAAAAAGTTTTATTTATAATGGAAGCTACAAATTCCTCTTCTCAAACTCCAAATGAAAATTTGAATCTAAATATTAACACATTATTCAAATTCATCAAACCTTTTGATGGCAATCGACTTCATTTAAATCAATTCATTCTAAACGCAAATTCTGCTTCCGACTTAGCTCAAGACAATCAACAAGGTCCATTACTTTGCTTCATGTTGTCACAAATTTCGAGCAACGTCATCAATGAAATTGATATAGAATCTATCCATGAATGGGCAGACCTCAAACAAATTCTGAAGTCATTTTACGGCAGTACAAAAAATATTGCACAGCTCTACGAAGAGTTAGAAACTATTCGTCAATTGCCAAACGAGTCAATAATTGACTTTTATAAAAGAATCGACAAAATCAAAAATGATGTTGTATTTCACATGGACTTTTCTGTGATCTGCTTATGGTGGAAACGTCTTTGCAAAGGAATTCTTCTGTTTCGTAATTTTCACATGTTGCCAAATCTTCTAGAAATGAGTATACAGTTCTGTCTTTGGAAATAAGGATATAAGGTTTTGTAGCTTCAATATAGGAGTGTAATTTAGGATTGACACGGTGTGGAATTGGCAACGGAATTATTTTAAATAGTTCATATGAACGATCAGTCGTTAAAGGAATATCGAAAGAAATTATTAATAGATTATTTTTAACAAAAGCTCTGGTTTCAATGATTTTATATTAAAGATATGTGTTTTCAGAGGTCAAGGTGATTGGCAATGTATATCGAATACTAATTTGTTTTAATTCTTTTTGTAAATCGATAGGAGCTAATATTTTGTAACTGATTATACCGTGACTCACAAGAGTTAGTGAATTTAAATAGGATTCTATTAATTTTTGAGTTTCCTTGGTCATTTTAATTAATAATATAAGATTATTATTCATGTCTAATTCAATAGTAGTTTTCTGTTGATTGGTAATTGTATTTTTAACAAATTTGTTAAATTTTTCAAAATTTTGATTCATTACTTTTATATTTTGATGTAGAGAATTTAATGAATTATTGAAATTAGTTATTGTGGATGATATAAGTCCTATTTGTTTTTTCATTAATAAATCTGTTTCTCTTTGATTATTCATTAAAGCTTTGATAGAATCGGAATAGAAATCTGCGTCTTTCGCATCGGGGACGCCGAATAACCATTTAAGGCCGACGCCTATCCCATTAAGAAGCCCACGTTTTCTTCTATTATTAAAATTTTTATGGGCTATAATATTAAAGTTAAAATTAATTTCTTTTAATGAAGATTTTATAAATTTAAGCGTTTCGCTACATTTTGTTTGCAAATAATCATGAGAGAAATGATGACAAAGACTTAAGGATTTTTCATAGAAATTTGAAATAATTGTTATACGTTCCTCGATAAATGTCAGATTATGGAAGTTTAGTAAAGTAAATTTTTTATTACTGATTTTTGCTAGGCCTAAAGAATTATAAAAAAATGCCACTTGACTTTGGAATTGTAATAATAGAGAATTTATTAGTAGCGCATTGAATTTGAGAAGAAAAAAAATGGATATAAGGAGACAGAATAAAATGTTCTTATTCATCCTTTTCTTGGTTTTCTTCTTCTTGATTTTTGTTAGTATCTCCTAAAAGATAATAAGGTTTTAGTAAGTTGAAATGATAAGTTTTCAATTTACTTTTTGATATTTGTAAGGTCGCTGTTTTATTATTATGAATATGAATAATTTTATAAGGTCCTTTATAGTCAGGTTTTAATTTTTTATTTTGAGATTTGGGTAATGCATCATAAACTAAAACTAAGTCATTTTCTTTGAAATTATATTCGCAAGTGTGTGTTTTATCATAATTTTCTTTTGATTGTGTTTTGGATTGTAGTTGTGCATTCCTACCTATTTCTCTAGTTTTTAATATTTTATTTTGGAAGTCGTCTTGAAAAGCTTCATAATCTTTTGTTTTGGAGTCTTTTGGGACTCTAGGAATTTGTCCGAATACGAGTTCGTAGGGAGTAAATTGGGTACTTTTGTGAATATGTGAATTATGAGCATATATTGCTTGATTCAAGTATTTATCCCAATTTGTACCGTTATCATTGACATAGCATTTGAGATAGTCTTTTAATGTTAAATGAGATCTTTGCAAAGATCCATTTGTTTGTGGGTGATATGGACTACTAAAGACGTGTTTAACACTAATCATTTTATTAAATTCTTTAAAAGTAGCTGAGATGAATTTTCTACCTTCATCAGATAGAATAGATTCTGGTAATCCAAAATTTGTACAAAATTTCATTAATTTATGAGCTACTGTTCGAGCATTATGTTCATATAAAGCGTAGGCTTGAAGAAATTTGGTAAGATCGTCTTGAATTGTTAAAATAAATCTTTTGCCTTTTATAGTTTCTGGAAGTAGACCCACGATATCGATTGCGATTCTTTCGCAAAATTTGGTAGGTGTGGTTGTAATTTCCATCGGTGACTTATTTTTTCGAAAATTTGTTTTTGCTTTTTGGCATATTGGGCATTCTTTAATGTATTTTTTAATACCTTCCTTCATGTTATCCCAATAATAATCTTTTCTTATTTTATCATAGGTTCTTTCAAAACCTTGATGACCGGATAAAGGACTGTCATGATTTTCTTTTAGACAGTTATTTATAGCTTCTGAAGTTATAAGAATTGTTTCGAATATCTTGATTTAATTTATATTTGAGATTAGGACAAAGATATTGAAACATAGATAATAACGTATCCAATGGAAATTGTTTATCTTGGACAGCAGGATTTATGATAATGCAATTTTTTATTTGTTGTTTTTCAAATATTTGAGAAAGAGTGAGTAGTGTTTCGAATAGTATGGTATTCTCAATTTCATCTTCGAATTTGTCTTTTGGGAAGATAAGAAAATATCTTTGAGTTTGAGTATTAAGAATTTAAACTTCTTTAGGATAATGTTCTGGAAATCATGATCTGGAACTGTTTGTTTAAGATAATCAAGTTGAAAATTGTGACGGTCAGCATCACAAGACAAAAAGAAGACTAGATTTTGTATCTTGGTTATTGGAATATCAATAATATTTAAATTGGGTTTTTTATAATTTTTATGGAATATTTCCCAATTTGTGAGATTTATTTCTTTATTTACCTGATAGATTGGTCGACTAAGCGTATCAGCATTTTGATTTGATTTTCCTGATTTATATTTTAATTCGAAATCATAGTCCATTAATTTTAATTTCCAACGGACTAAACGGCTAGAAGGATCTTTGACATTCATAAGCCATAAAAGTGGTTTATGATCGGAAACCATGAAGATCTTTCTGCCAAGAATATAAGGAAGAAAGTGTTTAACGGAATCGATGACCGCCAAACATTCCTTTTCTGTAGTGCTATAATTCTTTTCAGCACTATTTAAAGTTCTGGAGTAGTAGGAAATTGGCAAGTCTTTTCCTATTTCTCCTTGAGATAAAACTGAACCTATGGCTGTATTAGAAGCATCTGTGGTTAAAATAAAGGGTTTTGTGAAATCAGGATATTGCAGAATAAGGTCAGATGTTAAAATTTTTTTAATTTCTCGAAAGATTCTTGACATTTCTCTGTCCATTCGAATTCTGTTTCCTTCTTTAACAATCGTGTTAAAGGTTTAGATATAAGAGAGAAATCTTTAATAAATCGGCGATAATAACCTGTTAGACCCAAAAATTGTTTAATTTGTTTGGAATTCTTTGGAACGCCTATATTTTTAACAGCCTCGATTTTTTCTGGATTTGGAAATAATCCTTTTTCTGAAATAATATGACCTAAATAAATAACTTCTTTTCTAAGCAATTCACATTTATCAGGTTGAAGTTTGAGATTATGTTCTCTTAGTTTTTCAAAAACTTTTCTGAGATTTTGAATTGATTCCTCTAATGTAGGTACATAAATGATTACGTCATCTAGATAGACTAGGGCTTTTATTCCGACCAAACCTGCTAGTACTAAATTCATTAAACGTTGAAATAAAGGAGAAGCATTTTTAAGACCGAAAGGCATTCTTTTAA
Organism: Diabrotica balteata; assembly: GCA_918026665.1. Taxonomy (NCBI): domain Eukaryota; kingdom Metazoa; phylum Arthropoda; class Insecta; order Coleoptera; family Chrysomelidae; genus Diabrotica; species Diabrotica balteata. The sequence continues at coordinate 91,230,834 of OU898279.1, read as the reverse complement.
ATTCAAAATGACCGAAAGGTACAGTAAAAGCTGTTTTATGTTGGTCTTCTTTACTCATAGGTACTTGATGATACCCTGAAGCAAGATCTAACGGAGAAAAATATTTTGAGTTACCTAATTGATCTAAGATTTCTTCAATATTAGGTAGAGGATAATGATCTGTTATCGTACAGTCATTAAGTTTTCTAAAATCGACGACCAAGCGATATTTTCTTGTCCCAGAAGCATCTAACTTCTTAGGAACTATCCAAACAGGAGCAGTGTAAGGAGAACTAGAGTTTTGGATAATGTCTTGTTCAAAGAGTTTGTCAATTTGTTTTTTGACGTCTTCTTCATAACATTTAGGATAACGATAAGTTTTTGCAGCAATAGGATGATTTGAAGAAGTGGGGATTTTGTGTTCAATTGTATTAGTATAAGTTAATTCATCTCCTGGAAGATGGAAAATATCAGAAAATTCGTGACAAAGATTTAATAAAAGATTTTGTTCTTCCTCATTTACATGTTCGGTTCTTAAATTTTCTTCCAGAAGGTTACTTCTTTTTGTATTAGTTCCTATTTTTATTGGAAAAAGTTTAGAGTTTTGAGGAACTAGAGTGGCTGGCTTATCTTCAACCAACTCAAAGGTTTCCATTTCAAGGCATGGTACCTGAATTACCTTTTCTTCCTCAGAAATATTTAGAATTGGAATTTTAATCATGTTATCAACTTTTGTGGTGATAACATCTGGAATAAGAATATTTTCTTGAATTTCTCGTTTAGGAATGTATCCCTCAAATGGCGAAATAGATTTAGTATTGACTGTTGCAATTATTTCGCTTCGAGGTGGTATACGAATAGTGTTATTTTGGATAGAATCAGAAAAAGAGTAAATATTATCATTAACTGTTAGAGTTTGTATTTTATAATTTATTTCACATTGGTTTAGGCTAAAAAAATCATTTCCTAAAATACCGTCAAAAGGAGTAAAAATTTGAAATGCATTTACCACATGAAATTTAGGCTTGATTGATGAATCTTGATTATGTAGGTCGATATGTGTTGTACCTAAAGTACGGATTGGATTGGGAGATCCGATACCTGAAATTTGTTCGGTTTCTTTGATATTCAGGTATGTTTTATTAGGAAGAATGCTGGTATGTTTAATTATAGAAATTGAAGCACCCGTATCAACTAAAATATTAAGTTTTTTATTGGAATTTTCTGAGGATAATATGAGTGTACGAGGTGTTTGATTGAAAGAAGAAATTTGTTGAAATTGCTGAATTATTTCTTGATTTTGTAATTCAGTATCAGTAGAGGTCACTTGGAGTACATGATTTTGCGAATGACCTTGATTTTGATGTATATTTTGTTTCATTTTGTTATTATATTGCCGTTTACGACATTCAGTAATATGATGGCCCTTATTTTTACAATAATTGCAGAATTTAGAAGGGTCATATGAACTTGGATTAAAAGAAGTACTAGAATAAGACTGTGGATTAGAATTAGAATTTGAGCTACGATTTTGATTAGAAAAAGGTAAAGATTTTGGTTTTTTACGACATTGTTTAATAGTATGCCCTTGTTTTTTACAATAAGAGCAGAATGCTTAATATAGAGAGTCCCTATGATAATATAGAATTTTCTCTTCTTGTAGAGCAAGAGAAAAGGCTTCGTTTATAGTTTTTATGTCACGGGCTCTAAGCATTTGAGATATTTGACTATGGCAATGCAGGATAAACCTCCGCAATGCAGTTTTTTGAATTCCTCTTTTGATTGCACACATATCATCAGTTTCATTTTCTGATGAGTTTAGTTCTGCATTTATGCAGTCATTTTTGATTTTGTCGATTCTTTTATAAAAGTCAGTTATTGACTCGTTTGGCAATTGACGAATAGTTTCTAATTCTTCGTAGAGCTGTGCAATATTTTTTGCACTGCCGTAAAATGACTTCAGAATTTATTTGAGGTCTGCCCATTCATGGATAGATTCTATATCAATTTCATTGATGACGTTGCTCGAAATTTGTGACAATATGAAGCAAAGTAATGGACCTTGTTGATTGTCTTGAGCTAAGTCGAAAGCAGAATTTGCGTTTATAATGAATTGATTTAAATGAAGTCGATTGCGATCAAAAGGTTTGATGAATTTGAATATTGTGTTAAGATTTAGATTCAAATTTTCATTTGGAGTTTGAGAAGAGGAATTTGTAGCTTCCATTATAAATAAAACTTTTTTATTTTATTTTAAAAACAAAAAGTCAAAAATAAAAAATTTCTATTTCCAAAAAAGAATGAAAAAAGAAACCAAGGTTTTTGGTTTTATCTAAGAGAAAACAAAAAGTCTAAAACAAAAATTCTAAGCACCAAAGCCGGGCAGGAAATTGTTTGTATTTCGTTTGAAAAAGTAAAAAACAATAAAATTCCGATCGCCAAATAATGGTATGGGAAAGGAAAATAATTTTTGGTAGGAATGACAGAAATAAGTATAACCCACCTTTTGTCTTTTCTCGAGGTCCGTTTCACTAGTTAAGTGTACTGCACAACCCAGGGGAATTGACCAATGCCTGTAGATTCTTTTGTTCCCAAGAGTCCAGTGAGATCCCACCGCTGTCACCAAAAATGATGTTGTATTCCTGCTAGGAATGAACGAGAGGCGTGTTTTGCTGTCACCAGGGCACCTTTTGTAGAAGGTCCGTAACTGAATTAAGACACTTGTTGCTATCAAAAATACTATTATGTTGTTTTATTTGCACCTTCTCGTGCACTAGAACATGCTGCAACTGAAGTAAGACTACAATTAAAATTGTTTACAAAGAGATTTAGTTTATATAGAAACAGCCCAGAAGCTCAAATCTTCCAGTTATTTAGGAAGGAGTTGTTTACTACTTTTATTCTAATTAAATAGTTCTAGAATATTTAATTTGTCAAAAATAATAAATTTTAATAAACAAAATATTTCCAAAAATGAAAAATATTGAAAAATAGGAAAAAACCTTATTCTAGAACGGGAATATTTCGATACTTTATGAATATGGAACAACTTGTTTACTGTTTTTAATTGCATTTGGAACATTTATAAATTACACAGGCCTACATTTTTTTTTTCATGAAAAAGTGTTTTAAGTTTAATAGGTGTCCTATAGTAAATGGGGTGTGCTGATCACAAATCTGTACTTAGTTTTTTTCCAGCACGTCAGGTTTTCTAGAAAAGTGTATTTGAAATTTTTTATAGAAACTGCCAAAAATACTAAAAAAATATTTATTGAAACTTTATTTAATACAAAATTAAACTTCAAAATTGAGTTATTCTTAAAAAAAAAGAATTCAGTATAACCTACGTTAAAGACTATTTGGTTTTTTTAATAAAACCGTTCTCTTTTTACATGAAAACTGCGTTTTGTGGTCTTCTTTCTATGAATTTTTGTGATCGAATCTCTCTTCAAGGTCCAGCAGTAATCAGCCATCATTCTTATGTCCCATCTTCCTTGGTAACGTCTCTCCATCTCCTTTATATCTTGGTGAAACCTCTCTCCCTGCTCCTCGCTGACAGCTCCAAGATTTTCGGGAAAATAGTCAACATGGGAATCCAGAAAATGAAGTTTGACGCTCATATTGCATCCCAGTTTTTTATATTTTTCAACCATGTTGGCTACAATTTCTTTATAGTTTGGAGACTTGTTATTACCAAGGAAACCGCCTATGACTTCTACGAAAGAACTCCATGCTTCAGATTCATCCTGGGTCATTGTATTTTGGAACAATCTGTCCGATTTTAAGGTTCGAATTTGAGGGCCTACAAAAATTCCTTCTTTAAGTTTAGCTTCAGAAAGTGCAGGAAATTTGTAGCACAGATATTTAAAACAGTCACCTTGTTTATCTAAAGCTTTGACAAACTGCTTCATCAATCCTAACTTTATGTGAAGAGGAGGCAAAAGAACTAATTTTGGATCAACTAGTGTATTACGTTGCACATTTTTTTGTCCCGGTATAAGTTTTTCTCTGAGTGGCCACTCTTTCTTAACGTAATGTAAATTTCGTGCCCGACTGTCCCACTCGCACAAAAAACATGGATACTTTGTGAATCCAGACTGCTGACCCAAAAGCATGGATATTATTTTGAGATCTCCACAGAGTTGCCAACAATATTCGCTATACTTTATTTTATTTAGCAACAGCTTAAGATTCTCATATGTTTCTTTAAGATGCACGGAGTGAGCAACAGGCACTGAGGCATAAGTATTACCATTATGCAACAAGACACCTTTCAGACTTCTCTTAGAAGAATCAATAAATAACCGCCATGATGTGGAATCGTAATTGTGAGCTCCCAGTTTCATGACTACTTCAGGAATATTATGACAATACACCAGTGAGCCCTCTTGAGAAAAATATTCCGCGAACTCTTTTTCACGATGCCTATACCACGAAAATGTGGTACCTAGAGCCAATAGATTTTTATCTTTTAGTCGTGATCCTAAGATTTGTGCAGCATCCTTCGATAGGCCCAAGTCTCTCACTAAGTCATTTAGTTCAGCTTGGATAAACTTTTGAGGTTGGTCTATCTCAGAATTAAATTCGTCTTCATCGGTTTTTTCGTCTGAAATTTCATCTGATGATTGCTGTTCGATGCTGTGAAGAAAAGGTGGAGGAATAGGGATTCCTGATCCATGGGATACAGGTCGTTTAGCAGAAGTTAAATGGGGATATTGAATTTTGTGTTTATTTTTTAAATTGAAACCCTTGATATCGCAGGAGCAAAAGTAGCAGTCGTCTCCATGGTTTTTTGGTTCCCTCCATACCATAGGAATGCCGAAGGGTAAAGAGTTACGTGTACCTTTTGTCCATTTTCGCAGTAGTTCGACACACTGAAAACACACTTTGTGTGGAGCCCAAGGTTTGTCCTGATCACCAAGCTTTACACCGAAGTAAGCGTGATATGCTTCCTTTAAAAAGTCTGTTATGTTTCGTTGATGCTTTCTTATTGTTAACTCACCACACACGTAACAAAATATATCAGGATTGTTTTTACATTTTCTTGATGACATTATGGCGCGATAAACACTCATAAAACAAAATACAACTCGATGCTACAAACAACTGACGATAACTAACTCTATTTACGCAATACACAACTACCGATTCCGTCAAGTTGACAGCATCGGCAGTGTTGCCATTCAAATGAAATTCACATAATGTATTAAAATATTTTCTTTTTAAATTAGGTATTTTAAAGAAATAATTTTAATGCGATTTACGAAATATCAATAAGATGCCTATTTGTTTGCGCTAGTATATTATATCTCAAGATTTATTTAATTTTGTGAAAAATTTTGACGTTATGGGCAGTGTTGTCATTCAAATGAAATTAACATAATAATGTAATAAAATATTTTCTATCTATCTATCAAGTATTTTAAAGAAATAATTTTAATATAATTTACGAAATATCAATAAGGTATTTATTTGCGCTAGTACATATCTCACAAGGTTTTTTTTAATTTTATGAAAAATTTTGACGTGATGGGCTTAAACCGAATTCATATTCAGAATCAGCGTACCCGTATTAGTTAAGAACACATGTCAAACTCAAAACACCAAAATCATGTCGGCCTGTGTTATTATTTATGTGTCGGAAAACAATATTTGAAATAAGTTTAGTATCTAGTGTAAAAATATGAGGTATACAACAATATATATATATATATATATATATATATATATATATATATATATATATATATATATATATATATATATATATATATGTATGAACAATTTACCTATAATGCAAAGCTAAATAACAGTGGTAGTGGGTGGTGTCAAGATACAATAGGACCTAATAGCCCCTCAACAAGCAAATAGTCACTACCACTGGCCAAATAAAGTTTAAAATATTAGTAACACCAAGAATAGTCCGTATGGTAGCCAAGGTCTTAACACTAAAGGTTAGTAATTTAAATTTAAATAGTTCTACTAAAATGAGATACTAATTACCGTATTGTAAAGATATCAAAAGTGATAAATCTGTTACAATTATATTATATTACAAGTGAGTTGTTCCATACTCATTATATCATATTTAAAAAAAAAACCACATGAAATTTATTTCCCTCCCCAATATCAAAATTGTATTATATCAAATGTATTGTATTAAAAAAATATATTATAGCAAAAGTGAGTTTGGTCAGTACTCTTGAAATCCTAGTTAAAATCCCCATTTATTTCCCTCCCAAATATCAAAATTAGATTATCACAAATGTATTCACCTTATCATATGCATATGAAAAGTGTACAAAATAGACAGTAACAAAAAAAATTACACAGTCAAACAACTTATCTTGACAGCACTATAAGTCCATAGGAAAACTCCACTTGGCACGGCTAAATCAGTTTGATGCTGTAAAGGACAAATCCCAGGTGAGTCTGGGCATAAAACCAGTCACTGGTCTATCTGCTCGAGTGACGGCAAAATCCAGGAGAGTTGCTAACTATTTAACAAATTCTGTTACTAATATACTTGAGGCAATATTCTTAAGAAATACCCTCAAGTGAAGTGACGGAATCTAAAAGAATTATCAGATTTAATTACTATTTTTATTTAATACGTGTAGCAGCATAGATTGACTGCACCAAAACAAAACATTAGGTTAGGTCAACATGTCAAAATTTCCGAAGTTACTTCGTAGACATGACAGGCTTGCGCCATGAAATGAACATGCGCAGAATACAAAAGGCTGTCCAATATTTGTCGAACCTTTTTATATTCCACCAAAAAAAAATTAGAGAAAAAAGAAAACCAAAAAACCTAATAAGATAATATGGAATAAATAGGAATTTAAGTTTGACTATATAAAAAATGACCTTATGTTTTTTTTGCAAGTGAATCAAGGAAATTTTAAATTTAAATTATTTCGGAACTCAAAAATAAATCTCTAAAGAAATACTTAACTGCAATGATAAATTTGATTGTATGATAAAGAGATAATACGTATGAAATGATTTACTTACATGGAGCCGCAGCACGCCAAAAAAATCTTCCTTTATGTGGAACTCTTAATGAATATTGATTTTAAAATTTAATTATTATTATTATCCCAGATTTAGCCATACGGCTCACACTCTATTATTATTATTATTATCCAGATTTAGCCATACGGCTCACACTCCCTCTAAGGGGAAAATTCACTCATCCCAGATACCTACGGTATCAAAAGGATTGAGCTCTGGTGGGACTCTTTCCATGTTATCGAGTCCTAGGTGACTTGGTACGTCGGTGTATCTCCTAAAAATTTTCGCACGCATCTGGACGTCGAAAGTAGCACAGCTTTCTGCATGACCTTATACAGATGTTCATTTAGACCCAGCTTTTTTATGTTTTCTAGGAGGTTCTTCGGAATGACTCCAGTGGTAGAAAGAATAATCGGTATCGTCTGGGTACTTTCCATTCTCCATTGTCTTCTTATTTGTATTTCCAGATCTCTGTACTTGGCGATCTTTTCGTTGTACTTAACTCGCAGATTATTGTTGTTAGGTATCGCCACATCGATTAGAGTTGTTTGTCTTGTTAGTTTATTAACTAGCACGAGATCTGGTCTATTATGTGCTACAGTTTGGTCTGTGAGCACAGTACGATCCCAGTATAGCTTGTAGTTGTCATTCTCAAGCATACTCTCTGGAACGTATTGATAATATGGGAGATGGTTTGTTTGTAGAAGTCCCAGTTTAATAGCTATCTCTTGATGGAGGATCTTCCCTACTGAGTCATGCCGTTCCTTATATTCAGTTGCAGCAAATGCCTGGCAGCCTCCGGTAAGATGTTGGATCGTTTCTTGGGCTTGGCATCCATATCGGCATTTGTCGTTTTGGACCTGAGGGTCTTTGACAATATATTTCAGGTAATTTTTGGTTGGTATAACCTGATCCTGAATGGCGAGTAATGAACCTTCTGTTTCAGGGAACATCTTTCCTGATGTCAGCCAATAGTTCGACGCTATATTGTCGACATAGTCTTGACTGACTTCATTCGGATGTCGCCCGTGCAGAGGTTTACCCATCCAGATGCGCATTTTTTCGTTCTTAGTAACATGGTTTATGCGCATTTCTTGTTCCCTCAGGTTGATCGGTGTTGTGTCATCTACTGCGCAAATCGCGCGATGAAGAGTAGATGTCTGCGCCTGTACCTGAAAATAAGTTCTTAAATTATTAATCTGTTTATCTAATTGTTCGCTTATATCAATAAGTCCTCGTCCTCCTAAATACCGTGGTAATGTCGTTCTTTCTACTGCACTTCGAGGATGGTGTTTTTGTGCCTTTGTGAGGTGTATTCGTACTTTTCTCTGAAGACTTTCTATATCTGTTTTAGTCCACTTAATAATGCCAAATGAGTAGCTAAGCGCGGAAAATGCGTAGGTGTTTAATGCCTTAAACAAATTTTTGCTATTAAGATGTGAGCGGAGTAGCTGTTTTACCCTTCGTATGAACTCTGATGTTAATTCTATTTTCATTTGTTTATGGTCAATTTTCCGCGCTTGCTTTACTCCTAGATATTTATACATGTCATTTTCGCCCATAGCCTCGATGTTTTGGCCATTTTGCATATCGAATCCCCCGGGCTGAACCTTTCCCTTGACTATATTTAGTACACGACATTTGTCTAACCCAAAATGCATACTGATATCATTTGAAAAAGTTTCTACAGTTTTTAGCATTTGATCTAAGTGAGTTCGAGTGGAAGCCATTAGTTTCAAATCATCCATATACAACAGATGATTAAGCTTCGCCACTACAGTGTTGTTGTTTTTAATGCTAAAACCTGAGTCAGTGGAGTTCAATAGCTGGGATAGTGGGTTCATCGCTAGACAGAACCACAAGGGACTCAGCGAATCACCTTGGAATAGGCCGCGGTTAATTGCGATATTTTCTATTTCGATATTGTTTTCACCAGGTATTTGGAGGTGAATTTTAGTCTTCCAATCTGTCATTATATGTCTTAAGAAGGTCACTAAATTATCATCGACTTTATATATTCTTAATATATCTACAAGCCATTCATGCGGCACTGAGTCAAAGGCTTTCTTATAATCAATAAAGGCAGTGAAGAGGTTCCTTTTTTTGGTGTATGCCTGGTTAGAAATTATTATTATTATTATTATTATTATTATTATTATTATTTATGAATTATATATTTTTTTTATTCTTGTCCTAGATTTTATTTGCCCCAATTCCGTCACTTTGAACGTGAGAAAAACTCACCGGTTGGCGTGTCTGCGTATACGAGTTCTGACCAAAACTAACCGCTTCCGCACAGACTCGACCAATCTTCCTGTCAAAGCGACTCCTGCGCGTGTGTGGAAAAATGTCGATTTAAAATCGATCTCAGGCGGGTTATAAGAAATTTCTTGAGGGGTTTTATTAATACAATATACAAATTGGACAATATTGGAGTAATCAGTAGCGTAAACGCTACATTCTCCCTCATCTCCAGCAAAAAAAAAGGAACTTTTTTTTTGGCAAAATGATCTAACGCTGTGTCGACAATGAACGTTGATACGTTAAAATTGAACATTTTCCTCAACAGTCAACCATTTGCTCAGGAGTTGGAACAAAATCAAGGACGTAATAAAAATATGGAACGAAGAATATGGGACGAAGTCATACATTTTTTCCCTCTTAATGAGATAATGTATGTTAATTTAGTAAAACCAAAGATTAAAAAAGTATACATTTTAAGTTTAATTCTATAAACTTACAGATCAAATTAACTTTTAACACTACTTATCTACATTCTCAAGTATTAGTAAAAACAACCATCGTTAAAACTACATTATAGGTGTGTATTAACAACCCCTAACACAATATCGCCAAGAACCATTCATAACAACGAAATCCAAACAAAGTCCTATGAACTTTATCCAACGTTGACACTAGAGCGACCAGATTCTATTCGTCACCATAGAGTTCAATGAGGGCCTAATTACTCAGGACTAGTTGAAACTACAAACCTAAACATATATATGGTTCGGGATATCAACAACATATTGAAAATTCAAAGTAAAAGATAATTCAATACACCTATTTGCTTTAGCAGCGGTAGGAAAACACACAATCGGTAAAGGCACTAGCAAGCCTAGATACTAGCAAGACCACTATACTCATGGTATAGGGTATGCTAAAAAGAAAGGTAAGTAAGATAACTGCAATCCCAACTCATAGTAAATGATATGCACAAAAGGTAAAAGATAATTGCAAGTCCAGATCTACTCATGGTAGAGGATATGCACAAAACTCATATCTACCAGCTATACCCTTGGGAGAAGGAAAGATAAAAGAGATCCTAACTGTAATACCCAAACTGTACTATTGACGTGGTCCAATTCTTTACTCACGACAAGAAGAGTAAATGACGGATTTTTAGGACTCTATAATCAAGATAAAGATAAGATATATATTCATAAGATATAGATCAGAAATAAACTTATCCAGGTAAAGGTAAAGATAACTAACTTAAGGTAAAAGTACGAGATAAACCAATTAAGGTAAACGTACGAGATAAACTCAATTAAGGTAAAGATAAAGATACACTCAAGGTAAAGATACGAGATAAACTCAGTCAAGGTATGAGATAAACTCAAGGTAAAGATAAACTTACATCTACCAATCCGTATGAATGGTAGGGACACAGGTGCAAACTCAAGATACTAAGATATGTTAAACTCAAATTTTTGAGAAGATAATAACATAGGAGATAACAAACTAAGTTAAACAGACTTACTTACTGCTGAATATCAGAACGATCCAATTCTAAATGACACATTCTAATTTCAACCTAAGAGACACTCAAGGAACAACTAATATGTATTGACATATTTCTGCGCCAAGTGAGGGCACACATCCAGGGTGATCAATCCTGAACCCACGCTAAAACACCGACACAGTAAGTGAATATGAATGCATAAGCTTTATGGCCATGGTCCACAAAACCATACAACACTATTAAAGAAAATATTTGGAATGTTTTCCTAATTATCCCTGTAAATATCTATTCAACTCAGAACTCAAGATGGCGAAATTCCCATATATCCATCCTGTACTCCTAGGATATGCAGTTGGACTTTTAAGAGAAAACAAACAACAAAATTAACAAGTCCATAAACTAATATAATAACTAACATCAAGATAAGATGAAAAAAAAAATAGAAGGCAAAATAAACAAACAGGTAAACAAAATAGATAACCAGATCTTAAACAACCAAACTGGTACAGAGGGACCAGTTAATCTTCATCTGAAGATAAAAAATCCAAATTATCTGACAAGTTATGTGGACCTACTGTCTTATCCTCCAGTAAGTCTTTGACATAAAACCTTCCTAGTTTCCTGCCAGTGGAAGTTTTCTTCAACTCATAAATTAAAGAAGAAATGACCTTAATAACTGTGCAAGGTATGTACTTCTGACATAACTTGGCCGATTGAAAGTTCAATTTATCAGACTTGACAAAGTTCCTCTTTAAAACAGAATCTCCAACTCTGAAAGATAAGGCTCGCTTTCTCAGGTCATACTGGCATTTATTTCTAGCATAAGATGCTTTCAACCGTTTGCGAACATCCACATAAATATCAGGAAGATGCTGAATATCTTCTAAACGGTGTAAGTTATCTGATATAGTGACATGACGACCAAACATCAAATAAGATGAAGGACACTTGGTTATTTCGTGAGAAGAAGTTCTGATCGCTTGTGCTATAGAGTGGATATGAGTATCCCAAGCTCTCTGATCAGGAAAAGAATATGACCTTAAAGCAGTCACGATTGATTTATTCACTCTTTCGGTATGATTGACTTGTGGATGATAGTTCGCATTGTACCAGATCTTTTGTACATTGTATTTAGCCATGAGATCGCGAAAAGCCTTAGCTGTGAACTGGGGTCCATTATCGCAAGACACGATCTGGGGAACACCATAAATTAAGAAAACCTCATTCTCAAGATACTTGATAATTGATGAAGTAGTTGCCTTAGACATAGTATGAACCAAAGGAAATTTTGTAAAATAATCAACAACTACTAAGGCATACTGAGAACCTTTATAAGACCTAGGATAAGGACCAATGAGATCTAAAGATATAAGTTGAAATGGAAAATCAATCCGTCGATAACTACCCATTAAACCTGGTTGGGGAAGATTTGTCGGTTTGCATGTAGCACAGATTTTGCATCTAGCGATATAGCTACGTACAGTTTGACGCATCTTCGGCCAGTAATAGAGTTCCGATATACGACGGAAAGTTTTGTAGAAACCAAAATGAGCTGCAGTAGGATGGTCATGAAAAGTGGCCAAAACTTCTGCTCTATTAGGAGTTGGAATGACTATCTTCCAATCCGATATTCCAGTAAGGGAATCTATGGAACTTAAGACATGTTTATACAAAACACCATGTTTAACTTTAAAATCAGGAAATTTACCTGGTAGAAATCATACAACATTTTTCGATACCAGTCATCTGGTTGTAAGGAAGATAAGTCTAACAAATTAATATCGAAAGTTCTAGAGAGTGCATCAGCGACTACTACACCTGAAGCTTTACGATGAATAATTTTATAATCGTATTGTGCCAATTTTAAAATCCACCTAGCCAAACGAGGAGATGGGTTCTTCATACTTTGTAACCACACCAAACTACTATGGTCAGTTATGACCGTAAACGAACGACCTTCAAGAAAATATCTAAAATGTTCAATACCCGTAATTATAGCTAACAACTCTTTTTCAGTTGTAGTATAATTTTTCTGGGCTTTATTTAATTTCTTGCTGGTGTATGCTATAGGGTGTTCTTCTCGATCAACAATTTGATAGAGTACCCCACCAGATGCTGTGTTTGAACAATCAGTCATCAAATAGAAAGGCTTAGAGAAATCCGGTGCTACCATAACTGGGGAATTTGTGAGAGCCTCCTTGATTTTAATGAAAGCTTCATTAGCTTCAGGAGTCCACACAATATTTTGTCCCTTTTTCCTATTTTGAAGTAGATCAGTGATAGGCGACAACAAGGTAGAATAAGACTTGACAAATTTTTTATAATAACCCACCATTCCTAACAATCGACGGACCTGAGTGGTATTTTTAGGCACAGGAAAATCACGAATAGCTGATACCTTATCAGGATCAGTACGAAGACCCTGAGAATCTACAACATATCCTAAAAACTTAATAGACTCACGACAAAAGCTACTTTTATCTAAGTTAATAGTCAAATTTGCGTCTTTTAAACGCTGAAACAACTGCTGCAATACAGAGATATGAGTTTCGAAATCGGGAGTAATGACAAGAAGTCATTAGTATTGACAAAAAGGATATAAAGCAGGGCCAATTACCAAATCCATCAACCGACACATAGTTTGCGGAGCAGACACAAGACCAAAAGGCATTGTAGTGAACTGATACAATCCTTTTCCATTGACCGCAAAGGCAGTGAGCTTTTTACTTTCTTCGCTGAGAGGAATCTGTAAAAATGCTTTCTTCAAGTCAATAGATGAAATGAATTTAGCATTTTGTAACTTACTCAGGATGATATCTATACGAGGTATAGGATACGCGTCTCTGTTCATAGTTATACTGTTAAGTTTACGTCCGTCAAAACAGACACGAAAAGTCCCGTCTTTCTTTTTTGTCAACCACAAAGGGCTACAAAAAGAAGAAGTACTGGGCTCAATAATACCTAACTTTAGCATTTCATCTACCTCCTTTACCAGGCTTTTATGCCAGGTTTGAGGCAAGGGATATTGGTATTGTCTGAAGGGCTTGGACGAACCCACATCAATGTGATGTTCGATGAGATGAGTTCTACCCAACTTATTTTTCGAAGAGATAGAAGAGAATGATTTGATAACATTATTTAACTGCTCTAGTTCACGAGCATTAAGTCTACTCATAGCTTTAACTGCATTGACACAAGAGATAGTAAACGAAGAAACAGATAAGGAAAATTCAGGAAAATTTAACTCACTATTAAAAGTTTTCAGAAAATCCATTCCTAGAATAACTGAATTTTTAACTGAAGGTTAAATGATTACATTAATGAATGATAACATTCTTTGATAACAAAGAATGTAATCATTCTTTTACAAAAACTAACAGAAATCTCAGTAGTGAATTGACCTAAAATTGGTTGAACTTGACCATCAGGTGTAGTCACCTGCAAACTTTGATCTATTCCTATATTTACATTTGAATTCTGGAGAAATTCCAGACCTAGAGAACCTAAAATAGAGATATTGGACCCTGTGTCCAGTAAAGCTAAACAAGAATGTCCTAAGATAGATATTTCAAGATATGGACGATTATCCTTGTTTTTTCGAACCAACAATGAGTTTATATCTAAATCAACAAACGAAGACAAGGGATTACTTGAAGAAACTACAGAAGAATTACGGTGCTCGTGCTCAACTAACTTTGTCCTCTCTTCGGTTGGTATTTGCCGTTCTGTGGTCTTTTGGAAGCTTGGGCATCCAGACTCGAGAAACTGGTTCCTTGGTTTTGAGGAGTTTGGACAGTGTTTGTATTCCCTGTATTTTGACGAGGAGTAGGAGCCAGGGCCAACCCACCCCTTCTGTCGTTTCCCGAACAGAATTGGCATTCAAATTTGCGGACACCTTGACGTCCACATCCATAACAAAACCGAATTCTAGGTTCAGAACATTCATAATACCCATGCCCTGATTGACGACAATTCCAACAGGTAAGCTTCGAATTGAAAGAAGCGACATTATCAGACCGAGAATAATTTGGTCTACCCGAATAGGACGAATCAGGATTTCTAAAATTCTGCCGAATAGAAGCTCTAGACACGCTGTCAGAAGACCATGACAAAACTTCTTCCAGCTTCTTACATATTTCAGTAAGATCAGCAATCGAGGGAATATCTGTAAGTGCCAGACTAGAATGGTACGATGGCAACAAGTTTTTCTTAATAATCCGGACAATATGAGGTTCAGAAAGAGGAGTCTCCAGACGTTTACACAGACTAACAATCTCGTTAATAAATATAGTTACCTTCTCCTGCGGAGCTTGTTTTCGAGATTTAATTTCATCAAGAAGATTGTCCTCATAGTTATAAGGAAGAAAACCTGATCTGAGTTTGACAACTAACTCTTGCCAAGAAGCAAAACTACCTCGGTTATTGAGGTACCAAGTAAAAGCTGAATCTTTAAATAAATTGGCAACAGAAGAGTAACACTCTTCCTCGCTGTTACCACGTGCTATGCGCAGACATTCTACCTTCTCCAAGAAACTAACTACATTTTCATTTGATTGTCCTGAAAAATGCACACCCCATTTATGAATAGGAGCAGACTTAACAAAAGGAAACGAGTTGACTGGAACACTAGCATTATGAGGAGTTGACTGTGCCTGGGGAATCACTTTACAATCAAGTTCACCTTCCAGAATCAAAACCCTGAAATTAAGAGACCTCTTCACTTCCTCCTCTTCCTCTGTTGTAGCTTCTAACAGATGGATTCTAGCTGAAACATGACCTAACCGAGAAGTATAACGAGCATAGGCAGTTTCACTAGAAGAACCAACAAAAGAATTAATTTTGACCACCAGATCTGCAAGAGTAACCTCTATTTCAGCAATCTCATCCTTAAAATTAAGATGGGAAGCTAACAGAACAGCGAAACTCCGATTGGATGAAGTTTTCTTCAATGCACCACGCAACACTACCCTTTTCCTTTCCACCGTTGTCAAAGATGGATCGTTTAAGTGACGAACTCTCAACTCGTACTCTAATTCAGGAGCTAACAGATGCTCTACCTTGAAAGCAGACATATTACACAACTGAGAAATATACGAGTGAATGAGTAAAAGTAGGCAAAGTTTAACTTACTCTCTGACTCCAAATTAATATTCTGAGGGGATACCTATACCAGTAATGTTTAATTGTTTTGGTCCAGTTATGAAATCCAATAAAATATACTGCTACAATACCCCAAGGAACCTAAAATTTCAAAAACTGTTATTTAGAGGTAGTGACTCAACTTCTTGACTACTTCGGACTTGTAAAATATGTGAAATAGTTAACTTTAGTTATTTAAATTTTTAATTAATTTATTATTAATCTAAAATTGTTATTTAATCAATCAAAAACAAAGCAATTTATTCATTCTACACAGTATATAGCAAAACAAGTCGATTTAAGATATAGATATAAGGTAATGTCCAAAAAAAATTGAAAAACAAACGTTAAAATGAAAATCTAAAAGCACAACCAGTGACAACCACAACAACCCAAGATCAAAACCAAAAATTAAAGGAGATATATATATTTTTTTAAAGGCAGAAGTGGAAAAAAAGCCACACGTTGGGTCTAGCCAATTGAAACCTCAATACTCCGGGAGTATTAGATTTTAGGAAGTGTAAGACTTCCAAATTCCAGAAGAACTGGAAAAAAGGTGATGAAAATACTAAAGATGTGGCTAAGCTCAGAGGAACAACTTTAAATGGCCAAAGAGACTAAATCTCAAGTGAGTGTTCGGGCTAGCTTCAATGCACTGAATTGTGGCTTTAAAGATACAAAGCAGATAGCAAGGATAATGAGCTAATGAGACAAGAAACGAAATGAGACCTGTTAATATCAAATGTGATACAACTAGAGAAGGTCACTGGGAATAAATTTATAGAAAGAGAACAATAAGAAGAGAAAAAGAAGGGCGCCAACTCAACGATAGTTGAGATTTTGAAGTAACAAATGACCGGAAACAACTGATACTAGAGATAATAACCTGAAATCCAAAATACTAAATACTAATCTTGTCTTGCTATATTATATACTGGTTAGTAGAAACTGAAATAAAACTCAAAATAATAACAATAAATATATTTATAAGACGTATATATATATATATATATATATATATATATATATATATATATATATATATATATATATATAGCTTTCTGGATAGCTATGCTCCAGCAAACATACGGAAAATTGAAACAGTCTTTCCTGTAAACGGGCACTCATTTCTTCCTGCCGACAGAGTATTTGGGATAATAGAGAAAAAATTTAAAAAAATCAACACAATTGTGACAAAAGAAAAATATCATGAAATTTTTAAAAAATTTGGGACGATTAAGTTGATTGGAAGGGATTGGATACCGTTGGACTGGAAACAAGAAGCGAAAAGTTTTATGAAAACAGCGGCTCAACTTCATTTCAAAATTTCCACCTGTCGGCGAATAGTTATTCGGAGAACTAAATTGGAAAACATAGTTGTAAAAGGAGAGATGGCTTACAACGTTGACACTGGTGCAGAGAGAAAACTTTGTAAGGCCAACTGCACTATTGGACAGATCAACCCAAAAGAAATTCGTATTGGTGTGCCCCTGAAAGCAGAAAAGGTTAAGGACGTAGCAAAATTGCTTGAAAAACATTTTGGAATAAATTGGAGGGAGAATGATACTTTGCAGTGGTACAAAAATATAATGCAAGCAGAACCTGAAATTTCGGCTGATTGTGACGATTCATGTGAGTGTGAAAATAATGATCATACTGATTTTGATGGTGATCTTGTGTTAAATTCAATTTGAATCTTACTAAAGTTTAAAAAATATTTTATAAGTTCAAATATTTTACTTTATATATTTTTAGTTAAATTGCTTTTTAGGTAGGTACTAATGCAACTTGAATAAAACATTTTAAAATTGGAACTTTTATTTAAAATACCTGATTCCCTATATAAATGTTATAAGCAATAGATTTTAAGTTAGGTATAAGTCGAGTGTTTACTCTTTCAAATACAATTTGTTGGTTTCAAAAACGGACACCTACCATCACATTTGTATCAAACATGGACATTTACCCAATTTTGTTTCAAAAGCGGACATCTGTATTTTCAAATAATAATTTTATAATAATTTCATATATTTCTGATATCAGAATGTCCACAAGATTACTTTTGAAGCCTTCACTAAAATTATAAGAAGTGAGATTTTTATAAAAAGAATAATAGCAGCTGTGTACAAAAAAAACCAATTTATCTCCATTTTTTCTTGCATGACACATGTCCGTCTTTGATATTAAGCCACTCATATATATATATATATATATATATATATATATATATATATAATATATATATATATATATATACGTATGAACAATTTACATATAATGCAAAGCTAAATAACAGTGGTAGTGGGTGGTGTCAAGATACAATAGGACCTAATAGCCCCTCCACAAGCGAATAGTCACTACCACTGGCCAAATAAAGTTTAAAATATTAGTAACACCAAGAATAGTCCGTATGGTAGCCAAGGTCTTAACACTAAAGGTTAGTAATTTAAATTTAAATAGTTCTACTAAAATGAGATACTAATTACCGTATTGTAAAGATATCAAAAGTGATAAATCTGTTACAATTATATTATATTACAAGTGAGTTGTTCCATACTCATTATATCATATTTAAAAAAAAAACACATGAAATTTATTTTCCTCCCCAATATCAAAATTGTATTATATCAAATGTATTGTATTAAAAAATATATTATAGCAAAAGTAAGTTTGGTCAGTACTCTTGAAATCCTAGTTAAAATCCCTATTTATTTCCCTCCCCAATATCAAAATTAGATTATCACAAATGTATTCACCTTATCATATGCATATGAAAAGTGTACAAAATAGACAGTAACAAAAAAAATGACACAGTCAAACAACTTATCTTTACAGCACTGTAAGTCCATAGGAAAACTCCTCTTGGCACGGCTAAATCAGTTCGTTGCTGTAAAGGACAAATCCCAGGTGAGTCTGGGCATAAAACCAGTCACTGGTCTATCTGCTCGAATGACGGCAAAATCCAGGAGAGTTGCTAACTATTTAACAAATTCTGTTACTAATATACTTGAGGCAATATTCTTAAGAAATACCCTGAAGTGAAGTGACGGAATCTAAAAGAATTATCAGATTTAATTACTATTTTTATTTAATACGTGTAGCAGCATAGATTGACTGCACCAAAACAAAACATTAGGTTAGGTCAACATGTTAAAATTTCCGAAGTTACTTCGTAGACATGACAGGCTTGCGCAATGAAATGAACATGCGCAGAATACAGAAGGCTGTCCAATATTTGTCGAACCTTTTTATATTCCACCAAAAAAAAAATTAGAGAAAAAAGAAAACCAAAAAACCTAATAAGATAATATGGAATAAATAGGAATTTAAGTTTGACTATATAAAAAATGACCTTATGTTTTTTTGCAAGTGAATCAAGGAAATTTTAAATTTAAATTATTTCGGAACTCAAAAATAAATCTCTAAAGAAATACTTAACTGCAATGATAAATTTGATTGTATGATAAAGAGATAATACGTATGAAATGATTTACTTACATGGAGCCGCAGCACGCCAAAAAAATCTTCCTTTATGTGGAACTCTTAATGAATATTGATTTTAAAATTTAATTATTATTATTATTATTTATGAATTATATATATATTTTTTTTATTCTTGTCCTAGATTTTATTTGTCCCAATTCCGTCACTTTGAACGTGAGAAAAACTCACCGGTTGGCGTGTCTGCGTATACGAGTTCTGACCAAAACTAACCGCTTCCGCACAGACTCGACCAATCTTCCTGTCAAAGCTCCTGTGCGTGTGTGGTAAAATGTCGATTTAAAATCGATCGCAGGCGGGTTATAAGAAATTTCTTGAGGGGTTTTATTAATACAATATTTAAATTGGATAATATTGGAGTAATCAGTAGCGTAAACGCTACACTATCTCCGTTACAATTTTCGCATATTCGCGTTTCGCTAGATGTGATACGTTCTAATCAATTTTCACCTGTTTGCCAACCAAAATGCAGTGGATCGAGATTAATTGAGTACCAAACTTGTATTTGATAATAAACTCAAATAATGCTCACCCGCACTATTTTTCGTTGGATGCAAATATAATCAACCACAAAAAAGTCCGTTTCGAATTAAATCGCTATGTTTAACAAAAGTTCTGGCGCTGCTAAATTTATAGAAATTTTAAAATATTTTTAAACAATTAAACTTTTCTCGAAAAGAAATTAACCGATCAAATCTTACGAAGTTTTATTCGATTTTTAATTAAAAGTGCTATAATATAAAGCTGTTTTCATAAGAAAAGAATTTTCATGAAAGTTATTTCAAAAATTTTAAATGACGAAAAATTCACATTTTTGGATTATCAATTGGTAATTTTGCGTAAACTAGTGGGTCCAATTTAATTAAGCACAACTCAACTTAAAGCCTTGTTTATGAACTTTTATAATATTGTGCTCATTCTAACCTAAAGTATTGAATTGATACAATAAAAATAAAAATAATAAAAAACCAGCCAAAACCAAACCGATTCGGAAACTAGAAACTTTACTTCAACTTTAATTATGTTTTTGACTATACATAGCGGTTTTTTAACAACAAAATTTATATTCCCATAAAATACAGGAATTTAACTATTCATGATACATGATTCAACTATAAGAATCAATAAATTAACAGTGTGTGTACTGTAAAGGGAGCGATGTAGCTTATTTAAGTACTTTATAACGCAAAAGTCGGCTCTATTTCAAAGCAATAAATAAGGGGTTGAAAATCTTTTTGAGCAAATATTTCTACTGCGACATCTATCTATATAAAATGCTAGTAAAAGTCACACATTTTGTCCGGTAGGGTAACTACGCCACCTAGGAAAAAACCTAATACCATTTGATATTTCAATCATACTTTGTTCTTGAAACGATACGGTTGATTTATTTATTATTTATTCATTCTACAAATTGATAATTCAAATATCCTTACTACTCATCAGTAATTCATTTTTTCGCAAAATTGGTAAACATATAGGTTACTGTAGTTTTAAGGTACCTAAGATTTACATACATTTACTTATACACTTATTATAAAAATAAAATGACGTTTAAGAAACGTCAATGTTTTACCAAAATAAAATAAAATAAATTAAAGTTAAATAAAATTAAATAATATTAATAAAAAATTTTAAAAAAATAGTTAAAAAAATAAAAAAAAAAATTAAATTAAATGAACAATAAAATAAAATAAGTAAAATTAAATAAAATTTTAAAAATTAAAAAATAAAGAAAATTAGAATTAAATAAAATTAAGTAAAATTAACCAAAATTTAATAAAATAATATAAAATTGAGTAAAATTAAATAAAATTAAATAATCAATAAAATTTAAAAAATTAATTAAAATTAAACAAAATTAATGAACCTTAAACAAAAGTAAATAAAATTCAACAAAATTAATTAAAATTAAATAAAATTAAATGAAATTAAATAAAATTTTATAAAATTGATTAAATAAATTTAAATAAAATTCAATATTAGATAAAATTAAATAATATTAAACAAAATTAAATAAAATTAAATAAAAATAAATAAAATTAATTTAAATTTAATAAAATTTAATAAAATAATTTTAAATAAAATGAAACAAAATGAAATAAAATGAAATAAAATTAAATAAAATTAAATAAAATTAAAGAAAATTAAATAAAATTAAATAAAATTAAAAAAAATAAAATAAAATTAAATAAAATTAAATAAAATTAAATAAAATAAATAAAATTAAATAAAATAAAATTAAATTAAATTACATTAAATTACATTAAATTACATTAAATTGAATTAAATTGAATTAAATTGAATTAAATTGAATTAAATTGAATTAAATTGAATTAAATTGAATTAAATTGAATTAAATTGAATTAAATTAAATTATATAAAATTAAATAAAATAAAAACTCTGTTGAATAAAGGACCCAAATGAGAACTCAAAATATAAAATTTCCATGAGTATTTGCTATCGAGAATTTTAGCCAAGTAGGTACACATCTTATTCCTTCTTGAGAACATTCATTCTTAGATGTGTACTGTGTGTTGCTGATATACAAATCGGTTGTTTGAATTATTAGCAGTTTTGTTTGAAGTGACCTTGGAGTAGGTTGTTAGTGTAGCACATATATTTTATTTTCGAATATTAGCTAAAAATTGGGTAAATTTGTGAAATAAAAATTAGATATGCATTTATGTATTAGATATTTATTATATATGCATTAAGTGTTGTCAGGATATACTTATATATTGAAATAATAAATTTACTTTGTTGTTGTTAGTATTTGACCCAAATTGTTACTGTTCTCGTACAGGAACATTGTGTGCTAAAGGTAAATTTTGACACTGAAAAAAATATTCACTGAAAGGAAATATATTATAGTGTGTTTTTTTCTAGTTGGTAGACTTCTTTAATGCATTATTGGTTTAAATAAATTAATTTGAATAAACCTGAAGTAAACTTTCTTTTTAGAATAAAAAAATTGATTAATTTGAGAGTGTTGTTACGATAAATTCTGACCCAAAGCCGTAAACATATTTATTACTAATATTCTCATTCATTTACGAATTTTCTAGGTGATACCTTCCTGACAGACGATGGGTTCCCCTCCGCTATAAAAAAAAACAATAATCGAGCTTACTGGAGACGAGCCGATGTAAAAATACCAGTTTTTTAGACCATTCGCCGCTCTGTCTAAAACGAGAATGCCATCAAACCTTCGACGATGTCCCATTTTAACACATGGTTTTATATATAATAACGGGGATTTTCATTTTCATGAGGAGATCAGTCAAAAGAAGATATCGCGATCGCGTTTTAAATGTAACGATCGTAATAATAAATTATTATTGTAAGATAAATTATAAATAAACTTTAAATAAATTAAGTTTGTAAGTGTTGTAAATATTAAACCTTTAGTAAATTAACATAAGAACAATAAATTAGAATTAATAAAAACATTATAGTAGTGTCAGAAGAAATGTGGAATAGTGAATAAAATAGTAAAAATGACGACGATTTACGAGATCACAGTTACGAATTTAAGAAGATATCTCGAGGATAGAGAATTAGCTTCAACCGGAAAAAAGGCTGAGTTAGTCCAACGACTAAAGAACGCTTTAGAGGAAGAGGGTTTTGACCCGGAAACTTATATATTTGAAGATGTAGCCAAATTTTCTGGTGACATCGCATCATTAGAGAACAAAGTTTCTAGCAATATTTCGAAAGTTTCCGACGACATCGCTTCTTTAGAAAGCAAAGTTTCTAACGAGATTTCTTCTCTGGAAAGCAAAGTTTCTGCTAATATCTCTAAAGTCACTTCTGAGATGTCTGCCCTCGGCGATAGAGTGTCTTCGTTAAAAACCAAGTTAGAAAGGAAGATTGAGGGAACAGAAATAGCAGAGAGAGTAAACAATTCAATTACCGTAGAGACAAAAGAAGACGAGACGAAATGTAAGTTGGAAACACGGCCGAAATTTGAAGGAAGTGGAGGTTCTGTTCATGTCAAAGTCCCAACTTTCGACGGAAAATCGGAACAACTACATAAAACAGTTCGAATCAGCTGCAAGAGCGAATCAATGGTATGAAAAAGAAAAGGCTGTAAACCTTACTATCGCTCTTCGAGGAGATGCCTTAGATGTGTTCCAGACCATAGCCGTAGAGGGGACCGACGATTTCGAACAACTTAAGAAGAGGTTAAATATGTGATATGGGCACGAACACTTGGAGCATGTATATCAGTCGCAGCTTAAAAATCGAAGACAAAAGAAAGATGAGAGAGACTCTTCAAGAATATGAGGTAGATATTGCCAGATTAGTACGATATGCTTATCCAACAGCTCCCGAAGACATGATGGAAAAGTTGGCCCTTCAAACGTTTATTGATGGTTTTCGTGATCATGAAATGCAGAGAACATTACGATTAGCTCGTCACAAGACGCTGGTTGATGTCTTATCCGCCGCCCTCAAATACGCAGCAGTCAGCTACGCAGGCCTCTGGCGGGTACAGTAAAGTTAGGACTGTAAAAGAGGAAGGAGATAAAGATAAACTTGACCAGCTCGTTAATATGATGAAAAGCATGACATACAAGAAACCGAAGACCATAAGACGCTGGAATTGTGGCGAAATAGGACACGTACGAAGTTCTTGTAAGAATCCTAGGTACGACGCAAATTAAGAAACTCACCATCAGGAAAACTAAAACGGGTCGGCCTTAGGGGGGCAGCTTCGACCCAGAACTTTTTCAAAGACCCTCTCATACTAATAGCTTCTTTGAAATGTCGTGAAAATAGTGTATATGTAGGTGGAGAAATAAATGGTAAAAAGCATACGTTGCTGATGGATACCGGAGCGACCAGAAGCATTATACGCCCGACAGTTATAAACAGCCGAAAGAAACTGTTACCAACGAGGTTGCGACTTCGGACCGCCACAGGTGAAAATGCCAACATTAATGGAGAAATCCAGGTACAATTAGGAATTGGAGCAGAAAAGTTCGTCCATACTGTTATAGTTGCTGACATCGAAGAGGATGTTATATTAGGAATGGTCGTAACCATCAAGACCATCAAGAAATAGACAAAAGTAGAATCTTGTGTCCCTATGAGATCCATAATCCGTCAGACGACAACGTCTGATAATTCCAACGACAAATTTGACCAAATGGTTGCAGTTACTGGACAGTCTCTGAATCCGATTGAGAAAAGGAAATTAAGGGAATTTCTTCGGCAGTATCGTGATATTTTCGTACCAAAAGGAGGAAAGACGAGAATAACTACAGTTGTTAAGCATAAAATTGATACTGGTAATGCTAAGCCAATTCGTCAAACAGCTCGACGATTACAACAGACGAAAAGAGAGGAAGCTGAAACGATTGTTCAGGAAATGAAGAAAGACGGGGTGATAGAACCTTCTACGAGCCCATGAGTCTCTCCGGTGATCCTTGTTAAGAAGAAAGACGGAACAACGAGGTTCTGTGTGGATTACCGTTTGCTGAACAACGTTATCAAGAAAGAAATTCTCTGCCTCGAATCGATGACACATTGGACACATTGGCTGGAAGTAAATTATTTTCTACTTTGGATTTGAAGTCTGGATACTAGCAGGTAGAAATGGACCCGGTAGATAAAGAGAAGACAGCCTTCACCACAGGATCTGGATTATGGCAATTCAACGTTATGCCATTTGGACTCTGTAATGGTCTTGCGACATTTGAGAGGCTTATGGAAAATGTGTTGAGAGGGTTATCCTGGAAAACATGCCTAGTTTATCTAGATGACATAATCGTCTTGGGGGATCATTTGAAGATCATTTGATGAATTTAGAAAACGTTTTTAATCGACTTAAAGCTGTCCAATTGATGCTAAACCCCAAAAAGTGCCAGCTATTTCAAGGTAAAGTCAATTATCTGGATCATAAAGTCAGTAAAGAAGGAGTGTCCGTGGATAAGGGGAAAATCGATTCCATTGAGGAATGGCCAAAACCAACTGACAAACATCAAGTGAGAAGTTTTCTTGGACTATGTACTTACTACCGAAGGTTTATTTAGAAGTTTGTAGATATCGCTAAGCCATTAACGCGACTCACAGGGGAAGCAAGAGATTACCGCTGGGATACAGACTGCCAAAATGCCTTTGAGACCTTAAAAAAGCATTTAATCACAGCACCAATTTTAGGGTATCCACTGCCAGAAGGGGAGTTCATCTTGAAGGAAAGATGCAAGTAATGTGGGAATTGGAGGAGTGCTGTCTCATATTCAAGGAGGACAGAAAAGAGTCCTTGGATATTTTAGTAAAGTTCTCTCGAAACCTGAGCGGAATTATTACATCACGAGAAGAGAATTTCTGGCAGTCGTGAAATCAGTAGAGCACTTCTATCAATACCTCTATGGAAGTTTTTAATCCGAACCGACCATGCCACCCTTAAGTGGTTGATGCAGTTTAAGAATCCAGAGGGTCAGATAGCCAGGTGGATCGAACGACTCCAAGAATACGTTTTCAAGATTGAGCACCATGCCGGAGTTAGCCACCGAAACGCTGATTCTCTGTCCAGAAGGCCATGCCCAGCAGAGTGTTCCCACTGCAACAAAACGGAATCCAAGGAAGCAGCAGTGCTAAGAACGACTATGGTAAACGATGACTGGACGCCTACTAAGATAAGGGAAGAACAAGAGAGAGAAAATGGAAAAAGGAAAACCGTCGACCACCTTGGCAAGAAATATCAAACCTATGCTCAGTAGTTAAGACGTATTGGGCCCAGTGGGACTCATTTTCATCGAAGTTGACTTGCTCAAACGAGTCCTGGAAGATGATTCCTGACGGTTAAGAGAAGAGAAGACAGTTGGTGATCCCAAAGAGCAGAATAGCCGAAGTACTTCGTTAGTTATACGACAGTTCATCAGGAGGGCATTTTTGTGTAAAGAATACCCTTCAGCGAATTCGGGAACGGTTTTATTGGATGAACAGTTCCGACGATATAAAAGACTAGTGTAAGGAATATACTATTTGTGCTACGAGTAACGGGCCTTATCGAAAAAGGAGAGCTCCTATGAGACAATATTATATTGTTGGAAGCCCGTTTGAAAGAATAGCTTTGGACATTGCTAGGCCATTTTCAGAAAGTGATAATGGAGGCAAGTACATGTTGGTAGTAATGGATTACTTCACCAAGTGGGTAGAGATTTACGCACTTCCAGAGCAGAAGGCCGCCACCGTTGCAGATAAGTTGATCCAAGAATATATCAGCCGATTTGGAGTGCCTTTGGAGATCCATAGTGACCAAGGCAGGAACTTCGAAAGCGATCTATTCCAAGGAATATGTGATAGACTAGGCATGAAGAAAACAAGAACTACAGCATATCATCCGCAATCGGATGGTATGGTAGAACGGATGAATAGGACAGTTGGCAAGTATTTGACAAAGATGGTGTCCGATCATCAGCGAGATCTTCCGTTCTTCACAATGGCCTACAGATCTGCTGTAAACGAATCAACAGGCCAGACATCAGCCAGAGTCCTATTCCGACGCGAGATGCGACTACCTTCTGTGATCTAGAGTTTGGATGTCGACCTGGAGAAGATGTAGCAGGTGAAGATTATGAGATCGAATTAAGAAGAAGAATGGACGATGTACAAGAGTTGGTCCTATCCCATCTCCAGATCGCTAGTGACCGAATGAAGAAACGTTACGATACGCAAGCCAAAAAGGAGTGTTTTAAGAAGAACGACAAAGTCTGGCTCTATAATCCCAAAAAACGAAAAGGTTGTTCTCCCAAGTTGCAGTAGTTTTGGGAAGGTCCATTCCTCATTATGGAGAAGATCAATGATGTAATTTACCGAATAAGCAAGATTCCGAGGGAAAAGCCGATAATAGTACACCATAACCGGCTGGCGTCTTTCGTAGGTGACCACGACGTAGATGAAGACGTGGAAGTAAACCAACTCCAAGATGTGTCTGACCTCACGTTTGAGGAATTCATGGATGCCTATGGAGGTACCGGTAAAGCAAGACATGGTGTTACCACTGAAGAAAGGCAAGATCTACTCGCGCTTCCCGATGACTACTCACTGGCCCTTACCATCCCGGCCAGTATCAAAGACACACCAAGGTTAGCATCGTCTTTCGAAGGAAGTTTGGCCGAGTTGCAGAACTTCAATGCCAAGTGCCAGCTCCTGGTAAAACCTTGAAACTCCAAGATGCATCACGTTACCTTTTCTACCTGGTAACAAAAGACACTGCCCATGACCATCCTACCTACCGAGATGTATGGGGAACCTTACTTCAATTAAGAGAGCACGTACTAGAGTCCGGCGTACAAAAGTTGGCCATGCCAAATTTGGAGTGCCGCCAATTAGATTGGAGGGTTATCCGAAATATGGTGGAGAAGATCTTTAAGTCCAGGTGTTAGTCTGTTGCAATCCGCATAGTTAATGGTGCGGAGAGAAAACCGTCCCTTGTCATTTTTATACAACTGAAAGTTGTAAAAGATGGTCCAGTTGCCGATACCAGCATACCGTTCCAATTCCAGTCCCGACAAGGTTCCAGGAGAAACCATCTTTTATGAGGCGGCAATGTTACGATAAATTCTGACCCAAAATCGTAAACATATTTATTACTAATATTCTCATGCATTCACGAATTTTCTAGGTGATACCTACCTGACAGACGATGGGTTCCCCTCCGCTATAAAAAACAACAATCGAGCTTTCTGGAGACGAGTCGATGTAAAAATACCAGTTTTTAGATCATTCGCCGCTCTGTCAAAGACGAGAATGCTATCGAACCTTCGACGATGTCCCATTTTAACACATGGTTTTATATATAATAACAGAGATTTTCAATGAGGAGATCAGTCAAAAGAAGATATCGCGATCGCGTTTTAAATGTAACGATCGTAATAATAAATTATTATTGTAAGATAAATTATTATAAATAAACTTTAAATAAATTAAGTGTTATAAATATTGAACCTTTAGTAAATTAAAATGAGAACAATAAATTAGAATTAATAAAAACATTATAGTATTCCCACAATATCGTTTTACAACAATAATGCTAAAACAATTCAGACCTATAAGTTACGACAGATTCCTTTTGAAAGTGAAGATTCGGAACTATCTGATAAATATATCGTTGAGCCGTTAGCTTCACAAGCCACTAGGGCTAGAGTAATCATTGACAATCAAGAAGATTCTGATAATGAAGGTGATGATTTATCAACCGATGAATCGGATACTGAACTACCTACGAAACAAAAATCTTTCAAAAAAAGTCATATGACAAACTGTGCAAAATGTAGATGAATTGCATTTTGAAGATAGTGAATTACTTCCAACCAACATATTGCAGTTCAATTCTCCTTACAAATTGTTTAGTTTTTTTTGTAACACCAGATTTTATAATTGAGGTATTTCAACGAACTTGTATATACAGCGCTCAAACAAATCCACAAAAGCCAATTACCACATGTCCTGTAGAAATTGAAAATTTTATGGGGATATTGCTGTGGATTGTGGATGTCTCTAATAAGACAACTTACTACAAGACGCTATTGGGCTCCGACAACAAGAATTTCACAAGTTGCAGACGTAATGCCTGTCAATCGTTTTGAAACAATCAAAAGGTTTCTTCATTTTAGTAATAATTTAAAAAATACACGGAGCCTTGATAAAATCTCGCCCCTGATTGAACAAATAAAAAGATCGTGTTTTGCAGATACCTTTAGAAGAACACTTATCATTTTACGATAAGTGAACGATATAACAAGTTATATCGTTTAAAGGACGTTTAAGTATAGACATACAATCCAAAAAGCCTCATAAATGGTGATATAAGATGTGGGTTCTGTCAGAAATCTCAGCATTTTCATATAATTTGGAAATTTTATACACTGGCCAAACATGACTGTAAACAGGGAAAGACGTAAAATGATAAACTGTAAGGAAAATCAAGGGTCTAGTGCGAGAAATGTAAGTGAGAGCGCCCACCAAACTGTCGTGACAAGTGGCAAGTAGCAAGTAGCATGCGTCTATAGTCAGACAGATTTCAATTGAAGATGTCTCATTTACAAATTTAACTGAGAGCTAACGGCAACAATGCTAAATATCGGGAGTAAAATCTTACCGGGGTCGTTTTTATTGTGTATGCTTCGACAATGTAAATAAGTAAAATATACGAAATAATTTCATAACATTTGCCCACGTAACAATATAAATTGTGCATACCAGTTCGTTTTTCGAACGTATAGTTGGATATAACAGTTGTAGTTGGTATACAGTTCAGTTAAATATTTTAAAACATCGGTAAACTTATCAACATTATGCTTGGCTATATATTTACGTCCTTGGAAAAAATAGTAATGAGATGACATATTTGACTCGTTTCACATTCTTATATGTCCAGAGGCGGGGTGTGTGTTCTGTTTCTTGTGCATCTGACTTTCTTTTATATATTTTTTAAATAGACTTTATTATTATTTATTAATTTTAAAATCGTTTTTGTGGTAAGTAAACAACAAATACATAGCAGAATATTATGATTGATGTTTATTCTTTTTATAGCATTAAGATGGATGACGTAGCGGGTCCAAGCAATGTACAAAGAAAACGGAAGTTTATGTCGGTAGAAGAAAAGCAGATTGTCTGTAGAGTGTATAAAAATTTAAAAAATACACTTCGTACAGTAGAATCAGTGTTCATTTTTAACGGGAGTATCCGTGTCGACAATAGAATGCATTGTACGTGAAAAAAGGTGGCTGGGATTGTGCAAGCTCCAAAAGTACATTATCGTGGTAGAAAAAAATTAAATTGGAAGAATACCAGAAAAATTTTGTACGCTCCACTATTCATTCTTTCTTTTTTGAGAATAAAGCGCCAACCCTCGAATCCATTAGGACAAAGGTAATGGAGAATGCTCTGATTCCAAAAATGAGCAAAAAGACGTTAAGGACAATAATAAAAGAAGATTTAAAATTTATATATGCCAAAAGATCCCGTAAATCTGTCTTAATAGAAAGAGAAGATATAGTCTCATAGCGACGAAGATATCTTCGTTCTATTAGAGAGGTTCATTCTGCCCACAAAAAGATTTATTATTTGGACGAAACGTGGGTAAATGCTGGTCACACAGTATCTAAGATCTGGCAAGATACTACTATAACGAGTTATCGTCAAGCATTTGTGGATGGTTTATCAACAGGGTTACGAGGACCAACGAGTAAAGAGCAACGAATAATTGAGCCCATATAGGTAGTGAGAGTGGATTTTTAGAAGATAGTGCACTAATTTTTTTATCTAAAAAAACGGGGGATTACCATGAAGACATGGACGCCCAACGTTTTGAAAAAAAGGTTTCAATCCCTTCTTTCACGAGTCGAGCCTAATTCCATAATAGTGATGGATAACGCTTCTTATCATAGTCGATTAATAAAACATCTGCCAACTATGGCCACCAGAAAAGCAAATATACAGAGTTAGTTAAGACAAAAAGGAATTCCATTTTCCGAGGACATGGTTAAGACTGAGCTTATAAATGTAATTAGACAGCATCGTGACAGATATCGCCAGC
Source organism: Diabrotica balteata (assembly GCA_918026665.1). Lineage (NCBI taxonomy): Eukaryota > Metazoa > Arthropoda > Insecta > Coleoptera > Chrysomelidae > Diabrotica > Diabrotica balteata. Next base: position 91,199,895 of record OU898279.1, on the reverse strand, counting down.
ATGTTGTAGATACAATGGAACGTGCTAAAGGCATTACTATTTTGAGACTTCCCCCTTACCATTGCGAGTTGAACCCGACAGAATTAATCTGGGCTCAAATAAAGGGTGACATAGATCGTGAAAACGTGACATATAAAATTTCTGATGTCTAACGTTTATCGGAATTCGCAATGGAACGGATACGAAAAGATTGGGCTAATGCCGTAGCTCATGTAATCAAGGAAGAAGATCATCATCATTAAAAGTGTTATTTAAAGTTTTTGCAAAGTTTTGCCCAAAAAATTTTGCAATCTCAGTGCTTAACTTATTGCCTAATTTTAATGGTGGAATTTTATGGTAATACGATATTCACAGATATCGCGGCTGTAGCACATATTTCTTTGTCCATAACAGTAATTTAGATAACATAAATCACTTTTTAAATGACATGTGTGAATGGAGCTTTATTTTTCTAATAACAATATGTTCTTGCAAGTGCATAACTTTGTTTAGTTGGTAAACCTACATTATCCGTCACAAAATTAAACAAAAATTATTAGAATAAAAATAAATAATAAATTCACTGTATGAATACGATATATTATATTCCGTAGTTCCGTAGTATATTCGAGTTTATTTAACTCTTTTTCAAAACATACTAAAAATTAACATAACAAACATCATTAGAACAATGAAGTTGTTGTATCTTCAACAGGCTTACCCTTGTGAGTATTGTTATTTTCTTTTTGTCTAAACTTATTACTACGGTTTCCATGTCTCTTCTATTTTTTATATTTATTTTAGGTTAGTTTGACAGAGGAAGTGTCTATGTTTTTGAAAACATAGTTTGATAAACATCAAGTATCTTTGATATATTCCCTAGTAGTTACTCTTTCCCTCTTATTTTGGGCTTTTGGATAATAATAGATCATCTAGTAGGAGCTTAGAACGCTTAGTGGAACTATGATGGGACGTAGGTCAATATAAAATCCAAGGAAGCGGTGGATAGACGAAGTAAGAACCGATGCTAAAAAGATAATGAGGGTGGATAACTGGAGGAGAATAGCCAAGGAAAGGGGTGCTTGGAGGAGGATGCTGGGAGAGAACAGGGCCTAACGTGGGCTGTAGCGCCATAGGAGAGAGATTATATTATATGGAGAGTTATAGTATAACAAAGTAAACTGAATGATTTCTATATTAAAAATGTCATTAATAAAATAAATTTTATTGTGTGTAATAAATTATATATAAATATTATATTCATTTCATTTGCTTTTAACGGAACAAAATCAAATTTTCTTACGGAGCATAAAATATACGTAATTACTATTTAAATGGGAATAAACCACACTTAAAGGTTAAAGTACGTTTATTGACGTTTTAATATCCACGTCGGAAATCCTTCTCAAAATACAAACAGTAGTAAATTAAACAAATTTTGTTTCTTTATTAAGAAAGAAATAAAATTTGTTTAATTTACTACTGTTTGTATTTTGAGAATGATTCCTGAAGTGGAAATTGAGACGTCAATAAACTTACTTTAACCTTAAATTGTGGCTTATTCTCATTTAAATAGTAATTACTTAAAAATGCCACAAGAAAATAGCTTCAGAACAATAATAAAACATATGAAATTATATAATTTACTTTTTAAATGATTGAAATTAAATTTTAAAAATTGTTTGATGCCCATTGATCATTGCTTAATTACTAACCTTTCTTCTTATATGGCTTTTACTTTATCCGTCAAGATACATATAATAATTTAATAATTATATCGGTCTTAGATTTAATTTTTAGGTAATTACGTATGTATTTAAATAAATAATTAAAATCTTATTTTGGTACGCCACTGCAAAGTTGATAAGGGAAATATCCTTTCGTAGCTTTAAATGCGATGTTGCTAAAAAATCGTCTTTAAGTAAAAACTGCTTTAGTATAGCATGTTACTTAAAATGTAACCAATGGAAACTAATGATTAGAATGAATGACGTCACTGTCATTTTGGTGTGCGCTGAATCATTCGTTTTCATTGGTTACATTTTAAGTAACATGATAGACGAATGCTACTTGCTACTTGCCACTTGATACGCCAGTTTGGTGGGCGCTCCCCCTAAGGTGTATTTATGCTTCCATTCTAAAAGTAGTAATTATTTTAAGAAGTTTTAAAATTTGGAATAGTTTGATACTGACAATACATCGATCGGATGTGTATGACAATTGGTTCTAATAAGAGTTTTTATAGATAATGTTTCTAAATGGGCACAATTTTTTTTCTCAAAAACCGGATCATTTAAAAAAATGTGTAACGGTGAATTCTACATACATCTATTAGGAGTAATTTAATATAATTTTATTTTGTTTTGTCAAAAATAAAAATAAAATAAATTATTGCAATAGCGGATTAAATAAAAATAAATAAAATTAAGTAAAATAAAATAAAATGAAATGTAATGATAATTAAAATGAAGTTATTTAACATAAATACAATATAATAATTGAAAATGTAAATAATGAATAAAATCTATAGCTAAAACTAAAATCATAAAACAAATTAAGATTTTTTAAATCTTAAAGACCACATTAAATTTAATGTGATGTTAGATTAAAAATTATTAACAATTCAATAATAAGCAGATGTAAAATTTCATTAAGTCACATAGTAATAACTCACTATAAGAAGTATTCACTCTGTCGGTACTCTCCAACTGCCACGCGCTGTTTCTGTTTTTTTTTTAAGTTAATGACTGATTGTATATGCAAAATCACTAGTTAAAATATAATTGAGTAACAGGTGAATCCGTTTAAAATTAGATTTCTACCTTTTTTGGAACAGAAATTATAGCCCTGTAAAATTAAAAAAAAAATGGGAAGTTTCATTTGATTTGTATTTTATCATACTACTCAACACTAGTAACCAACAGTTTGGAGTAACAGTTTAAAGCAAATACTCCGGTCATTGCCATTTGTAACGCTGTGCTGTTTTTAAAAATTCACTAACTAATGCACGTTTTTTTCTCTACATCTTATTATAATACTTACTTATAAACATTTGCAATAGTAAAAATCTAGGAAAAACGGGAATATTAGTTAACCAGACATGACCATCTAATGAACTATCAAATGGTAAATAAACTTCAAAGGAGCTTTTCCTGTACAAGGATGTTCTGTTTAAGTACGGATTAAATTTCTCATATAAGTCAGCTCTATTTTCAGCTATGGTCCAAACTATAGTTGTTTCCAGACATAGTGCAACTAAAAATAAATAAAGGACGCAACACAGCATTCTAGCATAAAATAAAACTTTTTTGTGGTATAACTGAATGTCGGCACTAAAAAAAAAAGAATTTTTTTTTATTAAAAGATATAACATATTTTGACGTTCTTAACTGGTAATCTAATGCTATAATCTATAGTATTATATTACTATATATATATATATATATATATATATATATATATATATATATATATATATATATATATATAATCTATAGTATTATAGTATTATACAAAATATCTTCAGATTACCATTGTTCTCATACATGAAGATATCTTACACCATCTTACAGATATTAAATGATTTATTAATTTATTTATTTATTTATTATGTTCTCATGGGCCTTTTCTAAACATTACGAATTACCATTTCTTTAGTTAACAATAAAAATTATTATTGCCGAGAAAAGTTTATAAAATTTATGAAACGGGCTGATGAATCAGGTTATTCAGAAGCCAACCTCGAATAGAAATAAAAAAGTCAAAAGCAAATAGTCGGTATTGGACCAAAATTGTTCATTGTAAGTATTTTTAATAGGTACCGATTTAGGACTTCGAATTCAAATCACAAATAATAATGTTTAATTCTAAATAAAATATTTTTTAAAACAATAATTTTAAGTTTAATAAAAACACCTTTCTTTTGAAGACATTGAATATTTCACGGCAGCCGTCTATTTTAAACTTGTATTTGAGCCAGTTGGCTTGAAGTATATCTTCCATTTCTTCATAATACCCATTCTAGGATTCTGGAAACTCGTACCAGCTTCTGCAGGTCTAGGGGATTGGCAACATAGATTTTTGGAGTCACTTAGTAGTCTCTAAAAAGTTTTGCCGATTGAAATCTTATGCCTTACAGACATACAAGAAATAGTTCACTGTTTCAGATTCTTTGCTATAGAGTCTGTAGCGTCAAGTATCGACGAAACAGTCCCTGTATGTGCAGGTATTGTTTGACTGATGTATGTCCAGTTAGGAAGTCTGACTGGGATTTGACTTTGAGCTGATTCTTCCAATACTTCCGCAATACTTCAGCTCCATTAGCACGTCCTACTATAATCATTTTTTCATGTGTTTGAATGGATGTATTTTCTTAGGGAGAGTTATGTTGCTTTTGGATCCAGGCTTTTTTACGGTCGCAGATGATGCTTCTTAGCGCTGTCATGGTCAGCTCTGAACCGAAGTATTTTGTAGCTGATCCTCTTTTGGGAAATAAATCAGCTCTTTTACTGCCGTGTATTTCCCGATGAACTGAAACTCATACCAGTATAACAGTTATCTTGCAATAGTATGTCGAGTTCCTCTCGGCATTCTTGTTTTCTCACTCACGCTCACGCTATTTCTTTATCTGGACGAGTTATACCTACATATTATTTCACAGACGTTTTTTTTTTCTTTTCAGGTTTAATGCTGCTCCAGTTACTTCAATATCAATAATATTTAAAAATGTCTCTTGAAGATGAAGAAATAAAGAAAATAATAAAAGAAATTGTGGGACTTTTTCACAAAACTGGATGAGGGGCGAAGTGCAAGATGCACTTTCATAAAAAAATGTTGATTAACAACCGCCCAACAACAGACTTAAAAGACCATCTGAAAAAGATCAGCACCAGCACCAATATGCCGCCAAAGCAACCTCGTTAAAAAATGAATATAATCAGGAAGTAGTTCCAAGCAAAAAGTTAAAGAAGACTATTGATTCCTACTTTAAAAGAGAAAATTCTATGAAAGTTATGGTTACTAGAATGATAAATTTCCTGATTTTTAACTTCTGGCAGTTTATGGTTAACCGTATATTTGTTCATTTTATAACTACAACAAGAGCCTATTGCATTCTATCTCTAACTGTAATATTAAATTTGCCATGGGCTCAAAAGCCTAGGGGTATGATGCCTGTCGCAACTGAGTCTAGTTATCAGCCCATTTATGAGCAGATATGCAGCATTGCATATATCACACGGCTCTTCAGCACTCAGTATATCTATCTTCAGCTTGTTTTGTCTATTCCTGTTAGACGAATCGCCCTTGTGATTGCTTCTTAAGATGTGTTGTCGAGTGCTCCCTCTGTATCGAGAAATGCACCCAGGAAAGAATTGGTTTTCCAGAATGTACTTCACCCCCTATAGGAGATGGCGTAGTGCTGAAGCAGAAAAGAGCAGCTATAGCAGAAACATGAATTGAAAACTAATAACCAACCTTGTATAGATATAACGTCAAAGTCAAACAATCTGTATTGGTATAAATTTTTAATTGCAAGATTTTTAATTGGTGCCTATTTCTATTGGGAGTTCGAATGACACACAATAATATTTTTAACCATAAATAATATAGTTTTTAAAATAAAAATTCAAGTTAATAAAAATACCTTTTTTTTGAAAACACTGGATTGATTTGTTTCCAAATGTGTGATAAGTGCTGATATTTATTTTTATCATCAGTATTAAGTTTCATACCCAAACTCAAAACTTCTGAATAGTTAATAGCAATAATTCCAAAACACGTAAATCCAAAGTCGTCTCGTCTAATAGTAACTTTAACTTCCTCTAACTTTGCTTTTGTTAACCAATACATTGTAAGTCGACAAGACATTATGGTATCAAATAACGCCATAACTACATGAATCAACAAATATTTAAAATCTCCGTCGTATTTATTTAATACATTCATCCAGCCGAGAAAACTTAAGATCCATGAACATGTAGAATGCATAATAATTGATAAAAGGAGATAAATGCATCTATTTTTAGATTTTGTGGGAGGTTTTAAACCGAGAAAAAACATATAATTATCTAACCACGAAAAGAAGTCACTGGGAACATATTTTTTAAATCGATGAATTATGCCTTTAACAATCATCTTGATAATACGAGAAATAAACTCTTACAAAGAGATACAATTGTTTTTTTGTTATAAATATGTTTCATGTAATCGATTTCATGATTAATAACTGTATTTATCAAGTTAAGTATCCTGTTAGTAATATTATTTATAAAGGCACTGCTTTTAAAACTTAGTGGCTTGCAGTATAGGGTGGTTTCCTGCATTATCCAATTTTCTGGTTGTTAATAGTTGTTTCATATAAACAGGTAGGAAAGAAGTAAACGTGATATTGAATAAAAATTCTTCAAATGGTGTAGGAGACACCATACCTACACGTATTAAATACAATCAATAAATATTTCACATTATATCTTATATTTTAATATTAAACAATTTCTCTATTTCACTTGTTCGATGTTCATCTGCCAAAACATCAATAAAATATTAAGAAGTTGTAAATAACGAGATACTTGTTTTATTTTCGTTATGATCAATGATCCAACATTGTGTTGGATCGTCGAAAGAGCTTACACCCACATTGAGATGAAGCCATCGGTAAAAATTAAATAAACAATAGTGCTCTTTCAGTTTTTTCTTGTGTGTTTTTTGTTTCGATTCTATCGTTTAGTTTTAAAGTTTTTTAATGTTAAGTTATCGTAGAGTGTTTTTAACATCTTTAAAAAAACCTACAAATTGTTTTTTGAACTGATGATGCTTTTGAAAACTAAAAAGCGAAACGTATTCAATTAAATCAATGAAGTAGTTGACGACTTTCATTTGCCTATTATTGACCGATACAACCTCTGCTATTCAACTATTGAATATATTTTAAATATATATATATATATATATATATATATATATATTTACATCCTACTATCCTTAAGGACTCAAACCATAGCGCAACCTTACGGCCTCTCCTATTTCCAGGTGTATATAATATTTTAGTCGTCGTGTATATCGAAACAGGTAACAAAACATTCTTAATGCCCTAGTTTCTATTTGGATAAAACAAAATTTAACATATACTCTCCCCTCGGTTCTCCTATCATTACCACCTCGTGCCGATTTCCGATTTTACAGCCTCATCAGTATAATTTTTATCCGTATTGTGGTCTTGGGGCCTCATATACACGACCTTATAGACTCATACGGTGTTGTCAATTCGCTCACTGCGTATTTCGATAATTCGGGGATTCCCCTCTTTATTTCCTATTTAAGCCAAGAAAGTTATTTCTCATTTCGCGATTGTTTAAGTAATGGATACCTCAAAATAGATTTATGATCTTAAAAAACGGCAAAAGTATAATATTTAAGTAACCTATATTTTACACAGAAGCTTATAAATGACAAAATATTGTTATGATTTCTAAAAATTTGAACCTGATATTTATTGAAAGAAATATAATAATTTTGGTTATTTAAGTCAATGTAATACTTTTTAAGAACATTTAACACAACTGGACACAAATCAATGAGATACCATATTCTTACAAATATAAATTAATAATACCAGCAAGTATTAGATGTAGGGAGCCTGATCTAAGCTAACGTAGGGACTGGCCACAATTTAGTTTTGGAAAAAAGTCATCTTAATTCGATTAAGAATCATAAACACAAACTACCAACACTAGAAACTAAAATTAATAAAGACAATTTTGACAAAAAACTATATCAAAGTAGGCTAGATCAAATAATTTAACAACAAAGCGTTACATGCGATGAAGATAACTAAGTTAGTTGGGCAAATAATTAAAACAACATAAAGCAAACAAGCCTCTAGGAGGAATAAAAATAAACACAAACTTAAATGAAAGAAAACATACACTATAATGTTTACCCAAAGTATAGAAATATATCTGAAGGAAAAAAGAATGTGTATATAAAATATAGATCTGAAAGAACGCAGGGGACTTATGAATATAAGAGAGTTCGTAACACGGCACATGGGCTAATCAGGCCGAAGAAAACAATAAAACAGTAAAAGTTTATAAGAGGGACATATAATAGAAATTAAGGAATTAATATAAGATATCAACATAAATAAAAAATGGACAACATAATATTAGACAAATAAACCGAACAAAGGAAACTGAACATGCTCTTGAAACTCCCGATATAACATCAAATGAGTTAACGCAAATGATAAAAACATGAGATAAAAGAAGTCATCATAAAGTTAAAAAACAGAAAAGAAATTAATAAAATATGGCTTATACAACAGTTAACCATAATATTTAATAAAGGGTTAAGGTCATCAACAATACATGAGAAGTGGAGAACGAGTATTATGTTTTTTCTTTTACAATAGGTGTAATGTGCGACCATAATACTCTAAAGGAATTGTTAAGTACTATTTTGAAATTAATATTAAAAATAATATCAAATAATTTGTAGAAAAGATTAGTATACCAGACTAACAACAAGTTTCTTGTGCAGAGAAGTATATAATAATATAATGAACTAGCCTAACTATGTTTGGTTAATGTAGAAATGTCCTACGACACAGTGAGACTATCGGATGCGATATACATCTGTAAAACAGAGAATCCAGATTACTTGATATCATAAAAATAATAGAGAACCGACATGTAAGAAACAGAACCGAAGTAAAAGTTCAATTAGAAAAAAAAGAATCTATAAACACTACAACTGGAATCAGATATGGAAGTCCAGTTGTAATATTTATTCTTTTATATTTAATACAGTATTAAGAAGTTTTAAGCTAGTAAAAATAAAAAAAACAACAGGCAAGCAAGGAGATAAAGATAATATGCGATGTTTATGACGACTTTTTGATAACAGAGAACGAAGATGATCTCCAATAAATACTACACCAGTTTAATATCAAAGCCAAACGATTTAATATGAAAATTTTATCACTTATTATGAAAAGTTTAGTATTGTCAAAGGAACCAACAAGGTGAAAGAAAGTTCAGATTGAAAACCTACTGATAAAACAAGTATTAAAATTTAAATATATGGGAATAAACTTATCGACCAACAAAAATATTGAAGAGAAAGTAAGGGGATAAGTGCTACAATGACACAATACGGTGAAACAGACACTAGATCTAGACAAACAAGCATAAATAAACAAATCTGTAATCCGACCAGTCATGACATATACAGTAGGAACAAGATCAGATACAAGCACAGATATTTGGAGACAAATGGGATGAGAATACTAAGAAAAATGACCGGAAAAAGACTAGTAGACAAAACAAGAAGCAATGATATGAGAAACCTATGCAGAATAAACAATATTAATCTATTTGTACAGACACAAGCATAGATATTTGAAGACAAATGAGATGAGAACACGAAGAAGAATAACCGGAAAAAGACTTATTTAAACATTTAAACAGAACAAAAAACAATGACATAAGAAACTATGTAGAATAAACAATATTATTTAATTGGTACAGGAAAGAAAAAGAAAATGAATCTGTTATATTAGCAGAATGGTAGAAAATATCATAGTTAGATTAGCCCTGGAAAGAAAGAGATAAAACGAAATTATCCACACGAAAAGGAAGAAAACGGGCAATTTGCCTATATAAAAAAAGAGGAAGAAGACATTATAGTTAATTGAAAAGTTACATTAATATTACATTTTTAAGAGGATGCAATTATCTTTTTTGACGTGTGGAGTGTAATAATGTGGAATATAAACTTAAGTTTAAGTTTGTAGGGTCGCCATTCTTGTCCCCCGGTCACCATCTTTTAACTTTTTTCTGGTCATTTTACAATAAAATTACATTAAATCAATATTATAGGGGGTTCTTCAAAGAATAATTTTTACTACAAATTTGTTTAATTTCATTGATTTCTTTGGATTTTACAGAACTCCAATGTTCTTGAATACTTGTAAGAATACGATAAAAACGATTAGGCTAAGTTTTCTAGTATAAGTATTTATATTTTTTTATTTATACAATTTATTATTTTGTTAATATTGTTTTCTGATTATTCGTTTATTATCTACTTTTTCCCGACCATGTATGAAGTAAAGTTTAAAGGCGCGTTTTTAAGTGTTATTCCCATTAGGCTTAATCCACAAAAAATTTCTAAGTGAGATAATATTGAGCATAACTATATATTTAAGAAGTTGTTTTCCAGCTACTGTTTGTTACTTTTCTTTGATAGTCGAGGCTGTGTTCCTAATTCAGTAGAGTTAGAATTGGCGTAATTCTGGGTAATTCATTTTCAAATTCTTAGAAACTTTTGATTAATTTTGATATTTCCATGATATCACTGCAGGTTTCACCAGAACAATTAAGGCACACTTTAGAGCATTTGAGGTCTGCGTTTTGGCAACCACACATACTTTTACAGTTTGCCTTCCATCTGCAGAAAATTTATTTTAGAAGTTCAAGGGAGCTGGAGTTTTAAAAGTTTTGATTGGTATCCAAATTTTTTACGTTTCTTTAGCCCCAAACTTCAGGATCGCAGTGGTTTCTGCTGATAAATTCTAAGACTTTCGAAACGTGCTGTATCTTGTGTTGGCGAAATCAATGATAAGTTAAATACATTTTTGGTCACTTCGGTCATTTTGGTCTCGGCAAATCGTTTGTATCTCATGCTGTCAGAGAATCATCTTTCTTTCCATTATATAAAGAGACAAAAAAATATTCGCCAACGACAGTGAGCAAAGATAGCTGGGCCTTCTCACTGAGAAATATTGCTGTTCGGCTAGCGAATTAAGGGTGTTTCTGTAAAATTTTAATGAATTTTGCCGATCTTGTAAGCTGCTGATGTTGTGTGGCAACTTGAAATAGCATGGGAAAATAGCAAAACTCTGCAATGATCGCCATACATAAAACTTAAAGGACAGTATAATTGATGCGACTTACACCCATTTGAAGGTTTAAAAAAATTGGACACTTTTGACACACAACATTACATCGCTTAATTCTTAATGCCGTAAGCAAGACAAGAATGGCAATGTCGTCTGTTACGACGGTCTTAAAAGCATATGATTCAAATTAAGCAAGCGCAAAACAGGTTCTGACTGTGTCTGCATCAGATTCTGCCTGGACGACACTAAATCCCACTTCTAATAGAGCAGTTTGTGAAGATCCATTAGGTTTTTTTGGTTCTCTACATTACTAAGAAGTTGATGTTAGGATACTGTTGGCACGGTACTCTTAAACGTTATCTCTGTCGATTTGTGCTTTTTCGTGCGACGCAAGCGCATGAGACGGAGAAAGTTTTTTGTTGGCAAAAAAGGTCGATAATAAAATAATAATAACATAGAACTGTTAAGAAAATGATAAATTGATTCCGAAAGATGTGAATAAAAAAATATATAACAGGAAACTAAGTGGAATTGTTCATTTTTATCATATTTTTATGAGTACTCATGAATCCGGTCAACTTCGGAATGCTATAAAACCGAAAGAAATTCATGAAATAAAACACATTTGCAGTAAAAATTATTAGTTGAAAACCCTCTATAATAGTGCTCTCATGTCTTTTATTGCAAAATGACCAGAAAAAATTTATAAGGCTCAAACAAAAGTTTGTTCAAAAACTTCCAGACTCTACCTCATAGGTGATTGGAAAAAAGATCAATAATAAACTAATGATACCATAGGAATCACGATGATCACTACACTCCCTTTGAGAGGAGAGATTGAAGAGAGAGAGAAAGAGAGAGAGAGGAGAGAGAGAGACCATAGTAAGGTTAACAAAATAATAAATGATATGAAGAAAAAAATATATAATAAAAAAACTAAGCTTAACGTCGATTTAATGTAATTTTATTTTAAAATAACCAGAAAAAAGTTATAAGGCCCAAAAGATTTATTTAAAGATTTTAGTTATTTTTGTTTGTAACTTTTTTTTCAATTTTCGATTAAAAGTTATATAAATAAATACAATTTAAATTGCTATAAATAATGTTTTATAAAATTTTCACTCTCCTTTACACTCCTTATTTCAAGATGGCGAGTATTCAAGGACCCAATCAACATTGGAACGCTGCAAAAACTAGAAAATGAATGAAATTAAACAAATTTGTAGTAAAAATTACTATATGATATTGCTCTGATATCATTTTATTTATTAACGGAATCCATTTACAAAAGTTTTCACACAGCTACACAACCATCCATTTTTTTTAAATTTATTGTTTTTTTTTTAATTATTGTTTTATTGTAAAATCGCTAGAAAAAGTTATAAGCGAAAAGCACAATAGAAAAATTTTTCAAAATTTTTTAGTTATTTTGGTTTATAACTTTTTTATTTTTTATTTTCCGATAAAAAGTAATACAGATAAAGTTGTAGAAAATTTAATTTGGTAAAAATAATGATTTATAAAATTTTCTGTAGAGTTGCTAATTTACGAGATACAGCGCAAAAACCCTTTGCCTCTCTTTTTCCAAGATGACGGCCTGGGAACAAGGGTTGCGACTTCACAAACTTGAATTGAAGTTTATACTCACCACCCCCACATATCAAAAAAATTAAATTGCGTCCTTTCAAAAATCTAATCTCAATGTAACTTTTCAATTGAATAAAAAATAAGTAGCTTATTCTATACGAGTATATAAATAGAAATACGTGTTCGTTTATTAAAAATTTCAGTGTCGAAGTAATTTCTGTGAAACAAAATATCCTCGTTTATTTTACTAAATATATACACTGTATACCAATACATTTTCCAACACATAAAAATTAACGATAACATCACCATATGAACGTAAACAATCTTACTCTGTAATTTGAGCCAGATAAAATGATTCAATAGTTGAACAACACTGTTGCCAGCTAAGTCGAGTCTGTAATATGGCAATATGGTTTAACACATAAGTGATATACACATTCAGTATACTCATAAAAGCGCTCTCCACGGCAAATGGCTGAATTAAAGGCGACTTTACGGACTCATTTTGTTTTATAATTTGCAGCTATTCTATAATACCCACAATTTTTGTAATACATTTGTGCAGTAGGTAGAGGTCTCTAGTTTCTCATTCAATAAAATTTTGGTAAAAAATAACAATCAGTTAAAAGAAATACATGAAAAACTTTACGGACTCTGTATATTGAGTCCATAAATCGCTCGAGTCCGTTGTGTATGGTAAAAACCTTAATGCAGAGTCTGCAATGTTAGGAGGATATATATATATATATATATATATATATATATATATATATATATATATATTATATTAATATTATTATTTATGTGATATGTTTTGTATTATTTATTAAATGTTTATAATTATTTTAGGCTTTTGTATTTCAAAATAATAATTATAGTCGGTTCGCTATTTCCAGTCCGAACTGGGAAATTCGACAGACCTTTGACACACTAGAAGTGACTGGAAATTACTATACAGCCAAGCACACGTGCTCATATCCAATATTAATGTAAACAAACATGAATAAAATAGAACTTTACGAATTATTGCCAATCAATATTTATTTATTTACATCATATAGTGTATAATAACAAATAATAAAATTATAAGCGTCATTAATACAAATACTTACTTATATAGTATGTTAAATTATACCAACTGAAATATATTTTTTAAATATATACTGCCCAAAATTTTATGAGATTAATATACACTTCCACTATTTATGATAATTCTTCTTTTTTCAATGAAAGATGTCTGTAATACACGTTTATTTAAGCTGTTAATACTGTGTGATAGGATCTTTTGTGTTGTAGGTTTCTAGCTATGAATCTGTCAACATTTGCCCGAGCTGAGCGATTGAACCTTACAATAAATCACTGTATGACCTAGAACTGTCAATTTTAAAATGCGTTAGTGTCATGTCTAATTTGCAAATATTTTACGTGTTTTGTTCATACGCTGGTAAATGTGAGTTCGAATGCCAATATGAATTTCCTTTTTTATTTTTAAAATATTTAAATATATATATATATATATATATATATATATATATATATATATATATATATATATATATATATATATATGTATACAGGGTGGTGAATCGGCAAACGGTCCATAGGAAACTCAATGGTAAATTCTAAATTGTTGAATTCCTGCTTCCCTAATTATTTTACACCAAAAGTCATGGGAAACTATTTGTAGAGGACTCAAATATGTACCGAAAACAACTGTTAAAATTATTCTACGACTTAAACGTATTCCAAAATTTTGCTAAAATATAATACATTTTTCTGTGAAAAAATGTGTATTACGTGTTGCGTTTTGTCATATTATTGTTTCTGATATTTGACAATATTTAAATCAATTATATTATATTTATCTATGATTTAAATGGCCAAAATTTTATGATTTAATGTTTAAAAAAAATTAAGTTGATTAAAAAATGTACTCAGTTGAAGAGAAAAAAGCAATAATAAAAATGTTTTCTTCATGTTTTATTATAATATTTGTTATAGTTTTATGTTTAGAAATAATCATATATTATTATTAGGAATAAAGATCACAGTAACAGTATATTGGAATTCATTGAATAGTTGTATAACTTAACTTAACATGGAATTAAATTTTAGTGAATTAGAATACCTATCTTACGTTAAATAAAGATCCGGTAGTGGCAGGAAAAGGTTCGCGCCGTTATGCGATTTTTCGTCAACTGAGTACATTTCATTATATTGATCGATTTGTAAACAATATTATTTATTGTTCACAAAGTAATAATGTTCAGTAGTAGTAGTATTTAGTAAAATTCATTGTTTATAATTTAATCATAAAATAAAAAGATTGACAATTCAAATTGTCAAACATCTGACATTAATAATGATAAAACAAACACATCCTAATATATATTCTTGCATTACGTGTGGCCTAACTTTTAGGGGTGGTCTGAAAAATGTATCACATTTTTTTAAAATTTTGAAGTACAGTTGATTTGTAGAACGGTTTTAACATGTGTTTTTAATTCAGATTTTAGTCCTCTACAAATAGTTTTTTATGACTTTTGATCTAAAATAATTAGGGAAGCAGCAATTCAACAATTTAAAATTTCTCATTGAGTTTCCTATGGTCCGTTTGACGATTCACCACCCGGTATATATATATATATATATATATAATATATATATATATATATATATATATATATTGTTTGTATTATTTAGTCGATCAAGTTTAAATTATTGCTTTTTATTTTATTAAGGATACGATGCATGCTTCTGCAAAAACTATCTTTTCACAGCTGCTTAAATCGAAGAGCATTAAAATATATCCACCGGAATTAAGCTTTGCTCTCACTCTTAATTTCTATTCGCCAAAAGCTTACCTGTATGCCAGAAAAACTTTTCCTAATATTATTATGTTACCTCATCCATGAACTTTTCAAAAGTGGTATCAGGTAGTAGCTTGTAAGCCTGGTTTTCAAAAAGAAGCAGTGAAGGTATTAAAACACAAAGGAGTTGAATTTGAAGATAAAGGAAAATCATGTATCTGTGCTTAGATGGTTGATGAAATGTCTATACATCAGAAAATAGAATGGGATGGTGAAAAGTTTTTAGGGTACGTTTAGCTTAGCATTTATTAACAATTAAAAAGAGTATCATAACATATATTTTCTATTTACATAATTGAAAACCTTAATTGTAGGTATGTTGACATATGAAGTAACTCTCAAAGCGATTCTTCCGCAAAAAGTTAAAGCAAAAAAAGCTATTGTATATTTGATAAATAGCTTAAATGACACATGAAAACTACCAATACACTACTTTCTAATCGATGGTTTATCAGGTGTTCAAAAAAGTAATCTGGTAAAAATGTGCTTAAAAATAATGCACGAAGCTGCTGTCACAATCACGAAGTTTAACGTTTGATGGTGCAGCATCAAATATTAGCGAGGCTAATCATCTTGGAGTTGATTTATCTATTAATTATAATAAAACATATTTTTACATCCAATCACAAATCAACCAATATATATATATATATATATATATATATATATATATATATATATATATATATATATATATATAATATTTGACCTTCCACGTATATTAAAGCTTATCCGCAATACTTTGGGTACTTATAAAAATTTTTTGATGGTAATAATAAAGCGATTAGATGGGAATATTTAGAAAAATTAATAGAAATTCAAGAAAAGAAAGGCCTTTATCTAGCAACTAGGATAACCCGAGGCATATTACTTGGTTTAAAGAAAAAATGAAGGTGAAATTAGCTGCCTAAACTTTCAGCCAAAATGTTGCTAAGACATTAAATTAGTTAAGAAATAAATGCTCAAAGGAATTTCAAAACAGCGAAGCTACTGAGAATTTCATCGAACATATTAATGATATATTTGATATTTTAAATAGCAGAAATTTATTGGCAAAACACTTAAAATCCAGCTTGTAACAGCATAATAAATACGCTATTTTTCAGAAAATTGAAGAATCTATAAAATACCTCACTTCACTTAAGTGTTCCAAAACTGGTGAACCACTGTGTCTAAGCCAAAGAAAAACTAGTTTTATTGGTATCATTATTAGTTTAAAGTCACTTATGGGAATTTGGAAAAATTATGCGGAGGATGTGGAAGATTCAAAATTAATGACAAAATTAATCTAAAATGTCATGAGTAATGTGCATAACTCAGTCTTTAATAAATACAAAGAACATTATGTTTGAACATGATTTTCAAACTAACCATTTATTTAATCTAATAACGATAATTTGTTTTCATTATTGCAATATAAGGCTGTACCATGAAGGTGAGAAACTAAATATTAATGTAAATAGACTTAGAAGTAAGTTTACAAAAACTATTTTATTTGGTGGTTAATAAATAAGTTTATATACATAATTTTTCCCCTACAATGAAACTTCCGCGCACAAGTAAAATGTCTATCCTTCAAATTTATTTTTCATTATCAAAAAAGAAGAGGTAGGTAAGGTACACTTTCAAATAAAATATTTATTTTTATAAAATTACTTTAATTCGAAAATATTCATTAATTCCTTTGCTAAATGATTTATCTTCCATATATTTTACAAAATATTGCAATTTTATTAAAATTCATCAAAATTAGGTAATTTTACTGGGGTTTTTCTAAAAATCCAATCTAATATTTAGAGTTCTGTCAAAGTGTGACGTCACTTGGGCAGAAGGTTTTTGCTTCAACAATTAGGTACAAGGCGTGTATATAAGTTTTAGTGGTCTAAGAATTCTATGCACCGCACTGGCGCACTGCACTACTAATTTGCCTTGGAGTTCTCAGGTTGAGACATGCTAAGAGTTTATATATATATATATATATATATATATATATATATATATATATATATATATATATATATATATATAATTTAATGAACTTTCCCGTTACTTACGATTCCGGCAATTCCTTTTTAAATATTCTGTTCGAATATCAGCTAAAACCAACAATCTAACCTATAATTTATTAAGTAATGATCTCTTAAATTCTCATTATCCTATTAAACTTAATATCTAAATCAGCATTTCTTACCACATCTGTATAATATTGATCTTTCAGCCACATGTCCAATATTAATTTCACCTAAGCCTCCCTAGAATAAATTAATAGTAAATTTTAGTCTCTCATGGACTAAGTATTATATGCATTAGATAAATCCCAAATTTCTAAGATAAGCCTTTAAAGAACCAATTAGACTTTAAAGAACTAACAGTTTTGACAAAAATTGTCTGTGCATATGTTTTTAAGAGAGCTAATTAAATCTTTCTTTTTCTCTCTATTCAGCTGAATACGTACTGCTGATTTTTTTTTCTATTATTTAAGCTGTTAATTCATTATCGCCAATAAATATGACGTCTATACCTAATATTTACCGGCCAAGGACTATCCAAGCGGATGATCGTTGCAAGACTGTCTAGTCAAGACGAAATATCACCTAAGAAAATGTGCATAACGTCATGTCAAACAGTGTATCGCACGAAAAGTATAAACACAAGTGTATGAGCAGCGACAAAAGTACAAAGATAAAACAAAAAAAAATTAGTAAAACAAAAAAGGTACTGTCTATTTGTATTACCTAGTATCTATTTTAATGGATTATGAAAAGCCTGAGAAGTATCATGCCGACATTCTCCATTCATTCTCTCTCCTGTTGCCGACAAGAATGTAGCGTCGAATAATTTTTAAATAATTTTAAACTGTTTGTCCTTGTTTAGTGTAGTGTTATGTACAATTTATATTTAATTTCATATTTATTACCTTTTGCGCTTGTTGGATAGCCCAAATTTGACGAAATGTCCCTGATGATGCTTTAGAAAGCGAAAGTACTTGGGCAAGATTTGATTAATAAAATTGTGCTCGATATCTGTCTTTAATTTTTCCAAAGTTTAAATCAGGGAGTGTTAATATGCTAAAAATTGAGGTATTACGTATAATAAAAAAATCTCGAAAATTGATATTTTTATTATAGCCAAGAGACAGGTCAGGTACAAGTCGGTGTTTAACAAACCCACTTGAGCTAAAACAGCAAGCAAGCTGGACGATCTGGCATCGACTACATCTACATTTTAACTAAATTAAGTGGAAAACGAATGCCTAGAAATAGACGAACTCATCTATTATTTATCAACTTGACGAAAGCTTATGATACAATATTCCTATATAGAATATAGCAAGTAATGTAAAGCTCATCTATTAATATTACACTTGTGAAAGCAACACAACGATTCTACAATGATCTTCGATCAAAAATAAAGAACCAGTTCTCCGAGAATTTTAGGGTAAATAAGGAACTACGGCAAGGCTACAGTCTGAAGTTTAAAATGGAAGAGATCGTGATCTGAAATGGATATAACATTAAACAACGAAACAATCCTATATATGCTTTATTTCGAAGACGATAAAGTTATCATTACACAGGACCAAGAAAATCTGCAATTCACAGCAAAGCACTTAATAGAGGAATGCTAGCGATGAGGACTAAATGTTTGGACCATAGTCCGTGAGAAATATTACTGGGTTAATTTCCGATAAGATGTGAACAAAACAATGTGATCTGTGTGCATCCAAGAAGGTGCCCAAAAGGAGACTTGGGGAAAAACTTAATAATGCATCACCGGGACTTTATGAGAAATGAAAACGAGTTGATATCGATATTGTGGGAGCATTTATAGTAACAATATCAGGAAATAAATATTTGATGGTTGATTTGGACTATTTTCCAAATGGTCAGAAGTATTTGCACTATGTAACCAAGAAACAATCATAGTTGGTGAGGTTCTGCTTAAGAATGTCGTTTCCTGACATTTTTACTTCACTTTTCCACTTTTACTCCATTCCAACTAGGGGCGCCGATTTTTGAAAGAAAGGTGCTACGCAAGATATTCGGAGCGGTCTGTGAGAACGAAATATGGAGGCGTAGATATAACTTTGAATTGCAGAATATCTATAAGCATACGTTTGGTGGTAAAGATATTACCACTATAATTAAGCGAAACCGCCTGCAGTGGACAGGACATGTAGTCCGAGCCCCTAAATCAAACATGATAAAAAAGATTCTAACAGCGCAACTCGTGGGAATAAGAAGACGGGGTAAACCAAAGCTGAGGTGGATGGATGGGGTAACACAAAATGCGGAGAAGATCGGAGTTGGCAACTGGAAAATGCAAGCAAGGGACAGAACAGAATGGCGTAGAAAGCTTGAGAAGGTCGAGGCCCTCTAAGGGCTGTAGCACAAAGTTGATGATGATAACTAGGGGCGCAACTTCGAATCGAAAGTTTGGAAGACCATGATGGTTTTGCTGAGAATTAAGAAAACCACAATGACACCGCTTTATCCTCAGTCGGACGACATGTTAAGTAGACATAATTGACCAATCAACAACTTCTTGTTCCTGTCTGTGCATGAAAACCATAATACCGGGAAAAAGCTGTTGCCTCTGTTTCTGCTAGCATCCCGAAGCTCTCAACAAAAAACTCCAGCAATGCTATTGACTAGTCGAGAGATGAAGCTTCCATCGACCTCCTACACGGCAACATATCAGACGGAGGATCCACTAGTTGAGGTTCACGATTTTTTCAGATATAAGCTGCAACTCACTAGTAATCAGATGAAGGTTAGGTTGAATCAGAAATCCACTCCCGTTAGCTTCAAGTGAGTTGATGCAGTTTGGCTCTACCAACCAACGAAAAGGTAAGGTCTTATTCCCAAGTTGCAGCGGCCCTGGGAGAGATCATACCTGCTTACTAAAACGATCGACATGTTATAGAGGGTGCAACTGCCGCCACGGAGTAAGCCGAAAGTAGTCCACCTGTGCATCCTCACGAAGGGCAGAATCCACTGCAGTTCGGGGAGAACAGCCTGAAAGAAGAGGGCGATGTTATGTCACATACCCCCGATTGCGGCCCTGTGCTTTAGGGAAGCCGAGAATTCTCTCTTCATCCCGAAATATTTCACGCATTATTTCTACAGATCAGGTATAGATTCTTTTCTTTGTATCATTTCTACGTCTTCAGATATTTGTGTTTTATTGAGCCTAATATTGCTGAATATTTAAATTTTTTTAATCAAAATTTTATAGAAAGTTTTATTTCCCAACATTTAAATATTTATTTACTTTTGGCCAATTACATTTCGTTAGACTTACATCGTGCGTATAACGTGTTTATAACTCTACCCTATTTTCTGAGCTATAAATCTTAATTCCATATTTTTTTTAATACCCATTAAATTATGTCTTAATTTGGTTAAATACATGAAAGTTCATTGATTTAAGATGACTATTTAAGATAATATGTTGGTGATGGTAGAGACTTAAAAAATCATTGCGTACGTCACTTTGTCAATGCAACTTTTTTTAATCAGAGATAAATGAAGCTTTTAACGGCCTTTTTTTATAACAGATATAGTTTATAATTATAAGAGGAAGAAACAAAGTAAAGCTGCTAGGTAAACTAAAGGAATAGAAGGTACTTAAACAGCTTCTAACTGAATGAATATGAAAGAAATATTTTCCGTTTTAGAACAAAATTGTATATCCGAAAGTGCAAAATGCTCTGTATAATACAAATTATTTCACTTTAATTTGCTAAAGACATAAAAGGCTGATAAATGGTTGTTTTTTTAAAGATAGGTAGCCATACTCGTAAAATAATAATAAATAGAGCATATTCCACAATTGCAAAATTATACATACTCGTATTTATAGGATAATAAATTGATATCAGAAGTAATGTATAGTCTTAAAACCCATTGATTTTTTTAATGGATGTGTTTTTAAGGAAAAACCAAACGTTTAGGTTTAATTAAATATTAGTTTCCTATTAAAAGTAATTTAATTTTAAAAGATATGTATTTATCACGCACAAAATACAAAGTTTGTTCAATGTAAGAAATTTTGAAGATGTAATAAATTTTCTAAGGAATAATATCTACATAAACTGTATCACTCTAAACCATCCATCCAATAAAATAAAAGAAAATAACGCATAGTAAAGTATGCTAAGTCTTCATTATGGACTGTGTTAAACAATTAATTGATGTATTTGAGTAAGAATTACCAATAAATAACTTGTGTAGTATTTCAAGGTTTTTGTTATGGAATGAAGCAGCTGATAATTTGATGATTCTATTTTTCATTTGTTTCGCTAAATTAATTTTGGTAGAGTATTCGTAAGATGAATGGTAGTTTAAATACCTCCCTCAATGAGTAGGTTTTTGATACCAATAAATTTTAATAATATTATTTACATCCCGTCTCATCTTAATATCTATAAAGGGTACTAAAAAGTTAGTATCCTCTCTCTATAATAAAATAGATTTCTGGAATGAAACTGTTTAAGAATTTTATTAGTAATTCATCAATTTTATGAGATGGCAGAGCCAAGATGATGCCATTAACATATTTTTTGATGAATTCAATGTTAAAGAATACGACAGGAATGACAGTGTTTAACACTTAATAAAATAATAAATTTGCTCCCAAAGGGGTACCGAATTCATATAATTTATTATTAAAGAGGTAAGTGTTATTAAACAGAAATTTAACGATATTGATAAAGTTGTCAAAAGAAATGGAGCAACTTTACTGTCGCAAGCAGAACAAAAAGATAAGCTTAGTAATATTGTCTACGTCTACAGCATTCCCTCTTCCTCATGTAATAAGTGGTACATTGGTTAAACTACTCAAATCTAGGATCACTCTCCATAAAATTGATTCACGTTTCATCCAGACCGTTGTGCATTAGTTACACACGTACATTCCACGGGTCATTCAAAAAACAAATTCAAAATGGAATTTATTGAAATATCTTACATTTTTATTAATTATTTATGTATTAATGCTAAAGTTGATATTAAAAATCTGAGTGATATATATCATCTATAACTCAAACCAGATACTCGTCGTATATCGAGTTTACATGACTTCAACTTGACTAAAAACCCATAATTCAGTGACGCATCCAAGGGGCGATTTTGGGGGTTAACCGCCGTCCCTCCAGAGCATATAAAGGAAAACATATATAAAGAATAGTAGCAAAATGTAACTAGTCTTTCACACACAAATTTAATTTGTTTACAAATTATTATTTAAAATATAGTTTAGGATTTAAATTAATTTTTTATTATATTTAGATGTAGATACCTAATATTACGCTCATGATAAGGGTAGACACAACGAGTCTGTTGCGAGTAGCATACGCTTACAGGACTGTATCTGCGGCGGCCTTGTGGACTATCACGGGTTGTGTTCCTCTGAAAGTGTTAGCAGTAGAAAGGTGACATCTCTATAAGAGAAGGGAGCATTTGACAATAGCCATAAAAAAAGAAAGGAAAAGATCAATGGAAAGATGACAAGAAGAGTAAAACAACACGGAAGATGTTGCCCAGTGGACCACGATGCTGATCCTGAGCCTAAAGAACTGGGTAGATTATCTGTTTTAGTACGTATCTTCATGGGTTCAGAAATACAGATACAGATAAATGGCTACACTGCGAATATTCCAACACTGTTACTCACACAATGCTGGAGTGTAATAGATGTACATTGAATATGAACAAGTCGTGGAAGTAAGGAGAGATTTGATAGTATTCACAATTACATCTAAACGACAATTAAAAAGAAAGAAGAGAAACACCAACTGGACCAAAGACAGAGATAATATCTAGATAAGAGAAGGAAGTAAATTACTATTAAACTGGGAATAAGCCACAATTAAAGATAAAAATACGTTTATTGACGTTTCAATTTCCACTTCGGAAATCGTTCTCAAAATACAAACAGTAAATTAAACAAATTTTGTTTTTTGTTACATAGTGAAAAATTCTTCTAATAATTTAATTTTATCTGACTCATTTATATTGACAATTCAGACATACATTATGCATTTTAAAGTAGACGACTTTAAAATGATATTGCCAATATTGTTGAGTTGCGCTCCTGGGACGACTTTACTTATAAGATAGTTCATTCGATTACATGAAATCAACTTTAACTTGAGAATATCCGTCAGAAAAAATCATAGCATGTAATTTGTCTTTAAAAAGACAAACACATGACATGATGACAGTAAAATTCTCCTGTTAGTGATTCCATAGTAAATTATGAGGGAAAACCAGGAAAAAAACTTCATAATACTATCCCGACATTGTAAGTATTTGTTCGTGAATTTAGTTTACCTTCAACAAACATCAAAATTCTGATTTTATATGTTACGTTATTTAAAAAACATAAATGATGTATCCTCTATATGTTACTGACTTACTAATACTGGTATTTTCTTATTAATAACTTCCTCTTTCAATATTGGTAACCAGATCCTACTACATTCTGCCGAAGAATTTGCGACACAATTGGCCTCATTTAACATAATTAGAGCCGCTTCTTTGATTTTTCTTTTTTTACCATCCATTTCTTTTAGGACTACATTTGAATTACTCCATTGAACCCTATGTTCATTATCCCATGCGTGTTTACAGATTTGAGATCTATCAAATTCTCTATTTTTAATATAAGATTGATGTTCACTTATTCTAACATTTAATGGCCTTGATGATTCACCTAAATAAAACTGATCGCATTCACAAGGTAATTTAGAAATGCAATTCTTTGTCCTTTCTTGTTCATTGTTAGGTTTGGTTTTGGACAAAATAGATCTCAACGTGTTTGTTGTTTTGAATGTTGTTGAAATGTTGAATTTATTTCCTATCCTTTTAAGTTTTTCTGATAGTCCTTTTATGTACGGTATTGTTATTTTCCTCATATTATTCCTTGTGTATGCTGTAGGATCTCGTTCTAAGTTGTTCTGTTCTATTCGATCGATTGTTGAAAATTCCTTATTTATAAACGATAAAGGATAATCATTTTTTAATAAAACAGATGTTAACAAATGTTTCTCCTCCAAGAACGAATTTTCATTAGAACAAGTAATTTTGGCTCTATCTAGCTTCAGAACAATAATAAGAGAAGGAAGTGTTCCAAAAATGTTGATTGATTAGTTTATCGAGTTCTTCAGAATACTAATTGAGTTTGTAATGGGCTATCTCGAGGTCTTCATTATTGATCTTGCTAAGCTTCAGTGGTTTTAAGTCGGGAAGATGGATCTTATCTGGGAAGTGTTTGCAGCAATTGAATGGTATTTGGACTGGGTGACTTCTGTATGTAACATTGTCGTGGACGTCGATCAACTTCTGAGAGTGTACTCTTGTACTACTAATAAAGGCATCGCACGTGGGTCGTAGTTTAAGTACATGGTTTGTGTAAATAATTTCTGATTTGACGTCTCTGGACTCGCATTTGATGGTAATAGGCAGTGGATCAGAAACTGTTATGAGCCACAGGTTTATATTGATCTTCTGGACGTTGTAATCTTTGACAAATACTACGGAAGTCTGACATGTTCTGGGAAGGCGTTCTTGTCGTTTCACAAGTTGGGCTTCGCATATGGCATCGCTGTCGATTGGGTATGGAAGTGTGTTGTAACAAATCTTGGTTCGAGCTCGCAAAGTTTTGCATGACTCGAGGCTATTTATTGTAAGGTATAACAATGAATCATCGTTTCGCGCAATGTATTTATGTGTTGTTAATATTGAATGAAGGTCTGTTCGATTATCCAGTATTGGTATTGGATAGAGACAATATAAAGTATATTGTTCTGCATCAGTTAAAGGAATATTTAAGACAAACACAATTCTTGTGTCTAGTTGATAGGCTTGCAATTCGATAATATCGAGATATTGAGCTAGATTTGAAGTATAGATTGATAATGGAAGAGTATTTTTTGTAATGATTGTGATATATGCCTAAGCGATTCAATTAAATCAAACGGGGTGATGATTGAACTGTGTAATATTTTTAATCGAGTGAAGGTTATGACATTTACTATTTCATTTAAAGAGTCTTCGATAAATGAATAGCTTTCCATTAGTAACTCACAAAAGTTTAGCATATCTATTTGTGATTGATAGAATTTTAATTGGTCAGAGATATCCATTATTGACTCGAATTTCTTTAATATTATTGTTGAATGTTTCCTCATGTATTTGTAATTTCCGGATTGTGGCGTTAAAGTTTTTAATGACAGAAGTGGTAACCGATATTTGATTTTTCAATAAGTTTTCGATTTGATACTCATCGCGGGTTATTTTATTTATACATTCGTTGAAATATTCGCCATCTGACGAATGTAAGTTGCCGGTAATTGATTTCCATATCGAACCTATTCCGTTAATAAGTCCGCGTTTCTCTCGGAATGTGTATTGTTTCGTATCAGCCATTATTTCTGTTTATTTGAGATTAACAGAACTAGAGATTTGTTTGAGAAGACTTATGTGAGTTTGAACTTCGGATTTAAATGCCAGCATTCGAGGTACATCTTCTTCAATAGTATCCAATAAATTTTCTAAGACTTTGTCATTTTTGTCGATAACGTCTCTGATTGGTTGCATGTCCTTATATATAAGGAGGGTCCATTTGTCGTTCGAAATTTTGAGATTGGTTTCTTCATGAAAAAAGATTCCAACAGTGTTGTTGATTGGGGTTAACGTATACTGGGAGAGGATGACTGGGATCAGTCCGAGGAATCTGAAAGAAAATTACTCATGATAGGATTTTAATCTATCAAAATTTACTTTCATTGTTCTATTGGTTTGGGTATTTAATAAAGTAGCAGAATTTACGTGAATTTCTTGGATTTCAAAAGGGCCATTAAATTTATTTTGAGATTTATCCCAAATTTTGTCGAGAACGACATTCGTTGTATGAGTGGCTAATACGTCCACAAAATGTGCATCTATGTGATTGAAGGTTTAGTCTTCTGATGAGTTGATTATTTTGACTGGGTTTTGGAGTATTGGGTCGATTAATTTTCTGTATTTCGAAATAGGATAATTGTAACTCTCGTCTGATGCGGATTTGAGCTTCAAGAAGGTCTTTTGGATTACTAGCACGAATAATATGAGCGATTTTTGGATTGAGGCCGGTCAATAAGGTATTGAGCGCTATTGATTCGATTAATACAATTTGGGCATGTTTCTCTACAGCAGAGAGGTTAGATTTCTGTATGTTAGCATGCATTTTTGCATTAAGGACTTGGACACGATTAAGGAATGTAAGATCCGATTCATTCGGAAGTTGTTTGACTCTCTGTAAATCTTGTATCAAAGAAGATAGGTCTCTAGTGTCTGCAAAATGAGAAGTAAGAAGCTGTTTGATTTCTAGATACGATAATGGATTTCTTGAACTTATAAGTTGTGCTGCTCTTCCGCGTAATTTATTTTTATATGAGTTACTAATAGTTGTTTTTGATCAAGCGTAGACATATTGTAGGCATAATCACAAGCATTTAAAAATGTGTGTAAAAATATCTGATCACCTTCAAATTCGGGTACGATAGAAAATATTCCGGATAATTTGTAAGGTTCTATTTCAGGCGTTATCATTCATGGTGGTTAATAAATCAATAAACGAAACAGAAATAAAAATATAAGATTATGGATTAATTAACTAAATAATTAATCAAATATAAATATTAAATAATAAAACAAAATATAAATATCAAAATAATAAATCGAAAATGTAAATATTAAAATAATAATTCATCGGAAAAGTATTTTTCTAAGACAGTGTCTAATTAGCAGAATAATCGACAAAAGTAATCGTTTAATAAAATGAAAAATAAAAAAGTTGACGATTTACAGAATAATCCCCAAAAGTTTATAATTATTAAAGTAATTATCAAAAAATATTCAAATTCGGCATAAAATTATTAATTAAATGAATATTTAATATTGGAATATCGAACAGTATATGGTAATAAAAGGTATAAAACAAAAATTATATACGAGATGATTCAATATTAGACTTACATGAGTTCCAAAAACATCAAGTCGTCTTGTTCTCGACAGCTAATCCACCAGGGGCTTCACTTGGTGTTTCTTCCGTAGATTTCTGCAAAGTTAGGACGGCACTGCTTTTTGGAGGTTACTGGTTCTTTTTCTGATTAAAGGATTGGAATCCACCGTTGTCAGTAAGGTTCTTCCTTGTTCTGCCAACGTTTCCAGATCCTACTGCTACTGCGCCTCTTTTTATATTACGAAACATTTTTTTGACTTTTAAAAAAATTAATTTATTACAAAAATACAATTATCAAAATTACGTGTTACAAATACTTAAATGTAATGAACTATAAAAATATAATGAATGAAATGTAAAAATATAATGAACGAAAATAAAGAGCGACGAAGTGGTTTTATAATATTAATAAATGTTGACTCAGTGGGAACGCATAAAAAGCTTGGGTCCCGCTAACTCTGCTGGTACTGCATGTGTAAGGATCCTTATCGGCTCAGGTTGTTGGAAGTGGAAACCTGATACCCTGGAAATCGTCGTGATAAGGAACATTCGTTGGTACAATGCATATAACATATATATTTGTTTTAGTGTTGGTTGTTCCAGTGACCCTGGAAACCATCAGGGTCTTCTAACTCTAATGCCACAAATTGGTTGCATTGCTCCTGTAGTGATCCTTTCCCAAGTTAATATGCTCCTTTTCTAACTTGGCTGCACCGTACTGAAGACGACCATTAGTCAGAAATACGTATATACGGTTGCCTTCCATCGATATACCATTTTTCGTTTTTTGTTTTGCGAGACATGCCATTACTTTTTACTTATATATATATATATATATATAATATATATATATATATATATAATATATATATATATATATATATATATATATATATATATAAGGGGTTGGGTAATACCAAACACACTAAAGAAAGATATAATAGCTAAACTCAAAGGTCAATGGAGCGATGCATGTTAGGTATAACCAAGAGAGATCGAAAAAGAATAGAATGGATCAGACAGAAAACGAAGGTCACTGATGTAATCCACCGAATAAAATCTTTAAAATGGCAGTGGGCGGGACATTTAGCAAGAAGAACTGACAATAGATGGTCCACTAGAATTACTCTGTGGTATCCAAGAGGCGTCAAGAGACCAAGACGACGTCCAAATTTAAGATGGGACTATGACATAAGGAAACAAGCCGGTACACCCATGGCACAGAAAAGCGAATATTAGACAGTCGTAGGCAGACATGAAGAACGACTATGTAAGGGAGGCTGCACCATAATTGGTAGAATACGCTGATAATGATGATGATGATGATGATGATGATATATATATATATATATATATATATATAATATATATATATATAAATATATATATATATATATATATATACAGTATAGGTAAAAGTTTATGGTCGGTATGGTAAAATTTAACAGGATATCTAACGCAGATATAAAATCATATTTTCAGCGAATAGACAAAGATAACAATCATATTTCCCCTTGGTCTCCCCTCCACAAATATTTTTAACACCTATTGGCCATTAGTGAGACGAATAGTTCCGATCAGAGATATTTTACATATTCTCTGGTTCCGATCCTAATATACCTAAAAAACTAGAGGTGGGTCCTCCCGTTTTTTAAATTTTTATCGGAACCGTTTTTCGTAAACTGTAACTAGTTGATTCAAATTAGCGAGTACACAAACATATTGGCTATTATCGTTTGTGTGTATAAGTATTGAAGTGAAAGAACCTAACGAAGGATATATTTAATATAACTTGAAAAATAAATTAAACAATACAAATAGTACTTACATTTACATTAAATCGTACTTACATTTACATTACACGTTATTATTAAATCGCGAATCGTCTAAATTGACATTTAAAAACAAGTTTTTTCACTTTTCTTGTTAACCGTGTTCTTCTTTTATTTAAAATTAAACCAGATTTTAAACATGTGTTCACAAGGAAAAGATTTTGTTACAATACTACAATATTTTATGAATATAGTGGCTAAGTTAGGATATACATGGCGATGGTTTTTCGACCACAGTAATGGACAGTTAAAATCTCCGTTCGAATTTTATTGTGGGCAATATATTTTCAGACAAATACATGTCGACTTCTTGTATATCTCTCGATACAGGTGTATGTTTAGATGAGTCATGTCGAATTAATTCATCAAAAATACACAATGGACTTAAGTCATCTTTATCAGTTTCTTTTTCTTGACTAAACTTATTGATTTACTAAACTTATGCAAAGACTCGTTTCATCCGTTTTCTATAGGTGAAGGGCCAGCTTTTAAAAAGTTTGCAGGGTGGATTCCTAGATATAAACCGCCAACAAGAAAAACTGTTAGATTCATTACTTCAGGAATGTTATGTCAAAACTGATTTGATAATAGATAAAATAAAAAGTCCTTTTTTCGACAATTCTGCAAAAAACACATTAAAAAAAGTACCTTATCTTCAGAGAGGCTTTTAAAGTATTAATTACAACATAACAAAGTTCCCAAACGGCCAATCCAAGACGTGGAAACTAGGTAGAACTTCACATATTACAGGTTAAAAAGAATGAGTGAGTTAGAAGAGGCAATCCGTTTCACTTCTTCTTCTTTAAGTTCCATCTTCTATCGAAGGTTGGAAATCATCATGGCTATGCCGACTCTGTTGACTGCCGCTCTAAAAAGGTCTGCACTACTGCATTCAAACCATTCCCTTAAGTTCTTAAGCCAGGATATTCTTCGTCTTCCCACATTTCGCTTTCCTCGGATTTTGCCCTGCATAATAAGTTGTAATAATGCGTATTTTTGCCCTCTCATCACATGTCCCAAGTACTCAAGTTTTCGTCCTTTAATAGTTAATATTATTTCTGCCTCATTTCCTATCCTTCTAGTTACTTCAATGTTTGACATTTTTTGAATCCATGATATTCGTAGGATTCTTCTGTAACACCAAAATTCAAAGGCGGCCAACTTATTCAGATGAACTTGTTTTAGTGTCCAAGCTTTCAGACCATAAAGAAGAGTAGAGAACACGTAACATCGAAGCATTCTCAGGCGTAGTTCTAACCTTATATCCCGACAACAAAGAAACTTTTTAAGTTTAATAAATGATGTACGTGCTATTTCAATACGTGTCTTAATTTCTTTGGTTTGGTCTACATCTGATGTTATCCATGTTCCTAAGTATTTATAGTTATTAACACTCTCAATTGCAGTATCTTCAATAGTCAATTGGATATTTGCATGTGCAGATTTAGTCATGATCATGCATTTAGTTTTCTTTAAATTTATCTTCAGTCCGTACTCATGACAGCGTTCATTAAGGCGTTGCATTAGGTTCTGTAAATCATTGTTGTTATCCGTAATTATTACTGTATCGTCTGCAAAACGTAAGTTATTCAAAACTTCTCCATTGATAGATATACCTTCTATTGAGTCTGAGAGCGCTTCTTAAAATACCGCTTCACTGTAGACATTGAAAAGTAGTGGGGACAGCACGCAACCCTGGCGGACTCCTCTCTGTATTTTGATATTTTTGGTGTACTGGTGTGTATTTCCGTTCCACATCGGTATTAAATAATACAGACTTAGACTTAGACCAAATCTAAATAAAAAACACTGGATTATTTGTTCTCAGCTTTCCCAAATTTTACGGTCGTTTAAAGAAATAACAAGTACAATGAATGACCAAAAATACTTGAAGGGTAGTTCAGTGATTGTTATGGTATGCGGCCTGCAAGAATCTTGCAAGAAAATTTTAGCAAACGGTAACCTTACATCCATAGTATCCGACGTAGTACAATTACTAATATCGGGTTTAGCAAAAATATTTAAAGGGATAGAACAGAGTGGCATATTGTCATTATGTACATTTATGGATTCACCATTTAAAGTGCAGGGTTTTTCTGATAAAAATGAAGATAAAAAAATAAAAGAAAAAGTTAAGAAGCTGGTTACTTCTATAATTAACGAACAAGAAGATTGTACTATTGAAAATCAACCAGTACAAGAAAAAGAAACCAATAAAGATGACTTAAATCCATGGTGTATTTTTGATCAATTAATTGGAGATGGCTCATCTACACGTACACCTGTATCGAGAGTCCATTACAACGGTGGAAAAACCATCGCCATGTATATCCTAACTTAACCCCTATATTCATACAGTATTGTAAATGTGAACACATGTTCAAAATCTGGTTTAATTTGAAATAAAAAAAGAAGACGGTTAATAAGAAGTAGGTATAGTAGAAAAACTTATGTTTTTTAATGTCAATTTAGACTATTCGCGATTTAATAATGTAAATGTAAGTACGATTTATTATTTGTATTGTTTAGTTTATTTTTCAAGTTATAATAAATATATCATTAGTTTCTTTCACTTCAATAAATATACACATAAACGATAATAGCCATTATGTTTGTTTATGTAGGTACTCTCTTACTTGAAACTACTTTTAAACAATCATAGTTACTTGTTTACAAAATTTTAAATTTTTAAATTCAAAATGCAGAATAAAAGATTACATTATTACCGAGGGCCGAAAGTCCCTTAGAATAAACAAAAAGTTTTTTTGAATGAGATATTTGAAATTAAAAATCACACTAATTTTTTTTCACCCTTATAACTTATTAAAATAAACATTATAGAAGTTTTCAGGGACTTTCGGCCCTCGATAATAATGTATTGTTTCATTCTGCGTTTAAATTTTTCAAGAATATTTATTAGTTTTATCAGGATTCGAAAAAAATGAATGCATTTAAAAAATATTAATCCGAAATTTTATGCCTACGCTCTTAACAATAAAATTACCACGACCCACCTCTACTACCCGTTACTCTGCACCTATTTTTTAATGTGGTGTTATTGTATGCAGTTTATTATTTCATATTGGGAATAAGGCACAATGTGACTTTAAAAATAAGCTTATTTTTGATGTTTAGATTTTTAATTCGGAAATCGTACTTAAAATACGAAACATTAATAAATTTTATTTATATAAAACGATTTCCGAAGTGGAAATCAAAATGTTATATTACACTTATTGTAAAGTAAACTTGTGGCATATTCCCAATAAAAAAAAACAGTAAGCTGCCATTTAAATCAATTTCGCCCAAATTAGATTATCTTAGAACATTGTTCAAATGCAAAAAAAAACAACAGGTCAAATAAATCCAATAAGTTTGGCAACGTTGAACTTCCCCTTTCCCAGGCATGCATGTTTGGCGATATAAAAGGGCGGACCTAATATACCTATCTCTTTCTAAACAGCTGTTTCTCACTCCCATTTCACGTAAGGTCCATACCGACCATAAAATTTTTCCTACACTGTATATATATATATATATATATAGATACTTTTATTTTTAGTTTTTTAAAATATTAGTACAAATAGAAGTCATAGTTTATTTATGCCAAATAGACATACACACATTTAATTGAATAAAGTACAACTATTTTATAGTTCATTTGTAATTTTAATTTTGTAACACTATTATTTTTTTCAGGAATTCCATTTATTAAGCTGTGGCCTTTATTAATATGGAAAGCAGTAACAAACGTTCTAGAACAATTTTAACTCCAGATTTAAAAATTGTGATGAATGTTCTACAAGGTGTTACGAAACGAGAAAAATGAATGTTTCTTATACCGATTCTCTTTTCAGCATCTTAACGCAAGTATCTGAGAGCAGTATATATAAAATTCTAAAAGAAAACAAAGTAAGTGTTCAGGAAGAACACATTTCCTTGGGAATGAAATTCCAAATAAAAAAATGTGTAGGCAGTAGTACCTCACGGGAGGTACTACTGCCTACACTTCATTTAATGAATTTTAAATATATGAAACGATGTCGACAAATCAGTTTATTAGAAAAAGTGAGATTGTTATATGGCGTCGTAATTATCTTAAAAAAGGTTCGTCAATATAGTAGTGAAAAAAACAATGTATTATTTAGATGAGACTATGGTTACACGAAGGTCATACTGTAAACAAAGTTTGGCACGATTTAAATATTAAAAACAGTCGACAAGCAGTTTCTTGAAGGTCTCTCTACGGGTCTAAAAGCACCATCTAGTAAGGGCCGACGTCTAATAATAACACATATTGGTAGTGAACATGGTTTTTTCATGGAGGACTCTCAGTTTTTGAATCCAAAAAATATGGAAATTATCAGAAGACATGAATGCTGAGAAATTTGAAACTTGGTTTTTATGCATGCTGACAAAAATTGAACCTGGCTCAATAATAATTTTAGATAATGCTTCCTATCAAAGTCGTCAAATAGGAAAGCTTCCAACAAGTTGGCGAAAAGAAGAAATAAGTGAATGGCTAGATAGGAAAGAAATTGGGTATTACAAGTCGATGGTTAAGCCAGAGTTACTAAATATTGCAGGACAGCATAAACAAAAATTTCTAAAATACGTTTTTGATGAAAATGGATTCGTAACCATGGGGTTTTTATTCACCAATAACCACCACACCATTGTGAGCTTAATCCCATTAAGCTAATCTGGGCACAAATCAAAAAGAAGGTTTCAAGTAGAAATATTACCATTACGTTATGTAAAAGTGCTCTTCGACGAAGCCATAAATAACGTTACCCCGTTAGAGAACTGACAAAAGTGCATCTTTCACACTCAGAAAGAGAAGAAAATTGAATTAGATATATAGGCAGATATAATTATGGAACCCATTGTCGTTCATTATGGAACCCATTGTCGTTCAACTTGGTGCAGATAACGATGACTCAGACATTTCTGGTGTTGATTAAAAGTAAGTTATGTAAAATTGAATAATAATTCAATTTGAAAAGTAGTTCGTGAGTTTTCACCAAGAACGTAAGATGAAATTTTATTATGTTGTTGATATCTTTGGGAACACACACATGTATTATTTGATGATGCCGTTTAATTTTATTATGAATTTTATTTCGATTTTTTTATATTTGAACCCAAAAATGATAATATAATAATTCATTTATTTGTAAAAATGTACTATTTAATATAGGTACTAAATTTTAAAATTTTATTAGTCTATTTTACAAATATTTTTTAGGTACATATAAAATTAAATATTAATATTAATAAAATTGCTGTAAATATTTATCCAAAAACCTCGACGCCTATGATCTTTCTCAGGTCCTTCCGCTCGACAACCGTAACGCTCCTTCCACACACAAGAATTTTGAACGTTCGGTGGTTTTGGCGTTCGGTAGGTTTGACGCACGTTCAGACTTGACTGTGCTTTCACACAAGGCGTCACTGCTGCCGTACCTACTTCTGTTTTTACCAAGTCGTTCACCCCATAACACTAAATATAATTTCGTAAATTAAAAGGTGTAGTGTAGATATGGAGCGAAATCAAATTATAGCGTTGTGGTTACTCTATCGTCGAAGAAAGAGAAATAAGATTGACCGAATTCATTGGATCCATCCTATTAACGCAAAAAGATACGATGTTGGTATGTTTGTCACATTATTTGAAGATTTAAGAAAAAATGAATTAAGATTTTTCAATTATTTCCGTATGTCAATTTCATCATTTGACGAACTACATGGCCGACTGAAAGAAGTCATTCAGCGTCAAAATACAAAAATGAGAGACTGTATTCAAGCAGTGGAAATGTTGGCTGTTACTTTAAGGTAAATGTTAGATGTTTTAAAATAAGTTGATTGTAATTCGTGGTGTTTTAATGGTTTTAATGTAAAAATGAAACAGTTATATCGAAAAGTATTAAAATTATTATTTTATTTATTAAATTATTGGACTTATAAAAGGCACAAAAAAATTACCATAAAATGAAAAAAAGAAATGACCATTACGAAAATGTATACATAACTATAATATGCAACATAAACATAAAACAAAACTATAATATAAAAAATATGTGAGCCACATTACAGGAAGGACTAATTATTTCTTTATTTATTTAGAAAAATCAACACTACATGGAGACGAAAGCGTTGACATCGGTGAGCTTGTTGCGTCAGCTTCAGATCCAAAACACTGTGAACTTGCATGATAATCGTTATCTAAGCTAAAGCAGCCTTTAAATGTTGCTGAGAGGATGTCGAGCAATGAGCGAGTGGTACATGTGAGGAAGTGTTCGTAAGGGGCTGATTCGTTGTAAGGGTGCTAGATGGTACTGGAGGAAATGGAGAAAATTGTTGTAAGTTTCTGTGTTGAGGTATAGTGTTCGTTGGTTGAAAATATTGTTGGGCTTGATGTTGTGAAAAGGAATGGTTGTGAAAGGATGGTTGTGAAAAGAAAGAGTAACTGGGATGGGAACGCCAGTAGTTAGTGTCTACATTGGATTGTAGAGGATGGCAGTGGCCCTTTTTTTGTTGTTGATATTTGCTATGGTTTGAAGAACCGCCATCTAGAACTTAATTATTTCTTCCCCACTAAACTTGCTCAAATGGGGTAGCAAACTTTGAAAAAATGCCATGTTCGGGTCAGGTTTTTCAGGGGCTTTCGGTTCCAACGCTTTTAAAATTTTCAGCTCTACTTCGTCCACTTATTTGCGCCGCCTGGTTGCCGTCGGTTTTTTGAAAACTGAAGTGTTAGCTTCACTTTCAATGTTACGTCTTTCCGTTAGTTCAACTTCTTTCATATTAATACCTCCTCCATTGTCATCGCCAGTGAAACTGTCAGAAGTCTCTCTTTCCATATACAGTTTCTTTAAAAATAATAAGGAATCGTAGTATACATATGTACGTTGTCTCTTTGCTGAAGAACCGCTTAACTTACCATATTTTGTCCTTTTTAACAATTTAGCAAAGGAATCTCTAATGTGAGTCCATCGTCGAATTACTTCTTTACCTAAAAAAAAGTGTAAACTTAAACTATGTGTAATATTACAATTAGGAAAGAGCGAAACAATTTTTTTTTCATAATCCAAGTTATTAATAAGAAAATACCAGTATTAGTAAGTCAGTAACATATAGAGGATATATCATTTATGTTTTTTAAATAACGAAACATATAAAATCAGAGTTTGGTGTTTATTGAAGGTAAACTAAATGCACGACCAAATACTTACCATGTCGGGATAGTATTATGAGGTTTTTTTCCTGGTTTTTTCCCTCATAATTTACTATGGAATCACTAACAGGAGAATTTTACTGTCATCATGTCATGTGTTTGTCTTTTTAAAGACGAATTACATGCTATGATTTTTTCTGACGGATATCCTCAAGTTAAAGTTGATTTCATGAAATCGAATGAACTATCTTATAAGTAAAGTCGTCCCAGGAGCGTAACTCAACAATATTGGCAATATCATTTTAAAGTCGTCTACTTTAAAATGCATAATGTATGTCTGAATTGTCAATATAAATGAGTCTGATAAAATTAAATTATTAGAAGAATTTTTCACTAAGTAACAAAAAACAAAATTTGTTTAATTTACTGTTTGTATTTTGAGAACGATTTTCGAAGTGGAAATTGAAACGTCAATAAACGTATTTTTACATTTCATTGTGGCTTATTCCCAGTTAAATCGTAATTAATTTATGTTCTCTTAGTGTTGCATTATAAAATTTGGGCTAAAAGGAATTAAGCTACACAAGGATATGTAATTTTATGAAAAAAATATATCACTTTTCATTTATCCTAGTGTTACACTCAACAGAAGGGTTTATTTCAAATCATTTGACATGAATATCACAACAGTCATTTTTTTACATATCCTACTGTTGCTCTGAGGCAACGGTATATTCAACGTTAATTGCAACCATGTAAAATAAAATTATAATATAGAATTTTAATTGTGTTGTTATCAGAAATATGAATAATTTTGATGTACTTACCAAATGGTTTTTTTTTTCATTATCACCAAGCATTTCTCATCAAGTTTCTATCTTTATATATTTCTACTGTTTTATCCCAAAGAACAGGTCTCGCTTCAACCAATGTTATTAATTATTTCACTATCAATTTCAGACATCATATTCATCACCTACTTTAAACAGCTGCAAAGTGTAAAAAAAATATACCAAACAACCCAGCAAGGTACCTTCGTGCGACTGAATGACCGTATGATGTGAAAGGATGCATTTAGTCACGTATACTACTAGGCTCGTAAGCACGACACGGCGCCGTATGTTTGTAGTGGCAGTGGACGGCCTGCACACGGCGATTTCACCGAACGTCTCAACCGCCGTGTAATGTGAAAGGTACCATGCGATTGCTTGAATCACTATTGGAATGTCATCGTGCGTTCAAACCATCGCACGTTCAAGTTCTTAGTGTGTGAAAGGAGCGTAACGCTCCTTTCATAAAAACTGGCTCTACGTTGATATATATGCTTAATACATTAGATGTTGCTACGGTTCTAAAAAAAATCAGCAATTTAGATGGAAAGAGCAATGGAAACATTACTATTCTACAAACCATAGAAGGTATACCACTTTACAACCAATTATACCTCAAACAACCTGGTTTCAGAATTTCAAAGCTCCTCGTAAATATATTACTACTATAAATCGACTACGCTTTAGACATGCATGCTACCCGTGCCATTTATTTAAAATAAAAGTCATCGATGATGATAGTTGCAAACATTGCGGTAGGCTAGGAGACCTCGATGACATCTTCTTTGAATGTCCTAAATTTATTCAGCATTCAAACTCCCTGTATACAAAATTAACCAAATGCAATATATACGCTCCATATAATATACAGTCCTTGTTAGCCATAGGTTCTGTAATAATATATGATTTAATTATAGAATTTTTGTCAGACATGCATAGCTTTATAAATCTGGTAATCGTTCATGACAACTTTCATGAGCGTGTATAGGGTTAGACTTGTACCCTTTGTTTATTCTATATGTAACAATACCTTATCAGTGGTCCAGTATTGTTTGTTTGTTAAAATAAAAGTCTTGACGGACCCCTAGACGAGAAGCGAGTGTCCTTGTATTTTCCTTCGACGTGTTCGTCTATTTCGTTTGAGGGATATCGCTGTGCATTTGTCTGAGAGAAATAATATGTACTTATGTGTATATACTTTCTTAAGGAATATATTATAACCTTTCCAGACTGGCTGAATGACGAAAGTCTATGCCACAAAAAAACATTTTATTTACTTTTTGGACTTCGAAATATTTTGGTATAAAAATAACGAATATTTTCTACATTTTTAGGTCTCATCGACTTTTCGTTATTCGAAAATTTCCAATAACTTGCTTTGTGTCGACATTTCGTTACATGTGATTGTTGATTCGTCCCGAAGTCACCACGACGAACACTTCTATCACATTTTGGACGAAATCGACTTAGTAGAAATTTCACCTTTTTTTGAAATTTTTGGGAAATTTTGAAAATTTCATTTTTACTTTTTTGCATAATTAGTCTTAGGTGTGATAACTAATAACTTTCTCTTACAGATTCTTAGTTCTAAGACTAATTAACACTTTTATTACAGATTCTTAGTTTTAGTTAACATTTATTTTCATTTGTTTTAAAAAGGTATTTCCCCCTAGCTTGGGGGCATATACAGCTTATTATCTTCACGGATCGTGACCCTTACCTGCTCCGGTCCATTTCAGCTAATGATAGCGCGACTGGACCACCTTCCCTCATTCCCGATGGTTCAGGCCAGCAACAATACCTGCACACCTTGTACTTATATATATAAAACTCTAAAAGTGTCATGCCGATGTACCGGGTGGTCCAATAAGCCGATCTCTCGGCTATATATCAGAAACTATTCATGTTATAACTTTAGGAGAAAAAATTCCTTAATAAAAGTGGCCAAGAGAAATCGCTGGAAATAACTTTCAAGATTCTGGATTAACCGCTAGGGGCGTAACCTGCGAAGAAAATTTTGAAAACCAGTTTTTTGGGAAATATGTCCAATTATACCAAGTGTTAAATAAGTAAACTAGAAAGGGGCATAAATTCTGCACAAAGTTGTTCAAGTACTTTTTTTTTATTTTTTCAAATAAAGGGTGGGGGAGAGTGGGAAAGTATTTGTGGATAAATACCTATAACTTTGGTTTGGTCCAACCGATTTTAATGAAATTAGTGTCATTAGAAAGAGTGTGGATGAATTAATTCATATCTACTATAGATACTTGCATTTAGTTTTCATAGTCGTAGGTAGAGGGGACTTTCAAATAAAAAAAAATTAAAATTTGTTTTTCTTCAAAATTTTTAATGGAAACACCTATTTATTGTAAATTATAATGGAACTGGAATAAATTCGTAACAAAATGGAACAAACCGTATGTTAATAGCTTTTGTTGAACTCGAGATATGATCTTAATTAATATTAATATTACGTGTGTATTCAATCAAATTACCGTACCTGTGATGTTAAACTAACACTTCTGCTTCTTCCACAGTGCACTGGGGGAACTCAGGGGGCATAATCTTTTTAAAGTTGGGTGGTTAAGTTTACCTACCCTAAAAGCTAGAATGTTTATCGCGCTGATCTATACAAGACTGATGTGCGTGTAGTCCAAAGTAGCTTCGCTTACCTAAGTCTCATAGGGGCGGTGCGTACAGGACCGTATTAATTTACGTATATAAGACATACACAAACGTTAATTAAAGAATTAAATATAAAATAAAATAATAAAAAATAATTAATACAAAAATAAGAATATGTGTGATTGGACGTAACAGAATTTAAATAAAGCTGTTAATTTAATACAATCTTGTTCACTACTCACTTCAAGTTGTCCAATCTCGTCAGATCCGTAAAAGACCAAATCCCTAATGAAGATCATGATGTCTACGAGATGCCTTGTTCCAGTACACATACATACATCGGACAGACAAACCGACGAATCCATAACCGTATTTACGAATATTCTATATCAGTCAAACATTCCGATACTACTTCAGCCCTAGCCCAAAATCATATTAAAACAGGCCACAAAATAGATTTCGAAAAAGCAAAAACCATCGCCCCTATCCGCTCCTTAAAATCAAGAATCATTTGTGAAACTATCAAAATCGAAAACGGCCTAACAGCTTAAATACGCGCGATGACGCGAAACGATTGCCGGCAACATGGCGACCCCTGCTTCAGCGAACTCCCGCCCACACCGCTCAGGCCATGTTCGCTCAGACCACGTCAGCGCATAGGTACCGTTCCCGCGCATACAGCGAGTATAAAAGCAGCAACACAGGTTAAGAGCGGCTACCTACAGAAGCAGACGAGGACACCACCCAGGAAGATCCAGGACCCGAGAGGAAGAAGAATCAGAAGATAGCGGTGCAAGAGCGGGACGCTGAAGAAAGAAGGCAAAAATTCTCAAATTTGACATGTACAGGAAGATATGGCAATAAATGTTTTTATTTTTATTTTTTATTTTATATTAGAGCGGCTATAACTATCTCACACTCTGGGGTGACCGACTTCAGCTACGTGATCAGATCGAGTACCTTGGTGTGGTGTTCACCCGAACACTAAACTGGAGGGCTGATCTGAGCATAGCCTGTAACAAGGCTAGGAGCAGACTTGGTCTCCTCAATAGTCTGAGATGTAACTTCGAGACGGCACACTAATTTTCACATATAAATCATTTATACGACCTATTTTTGAATACAGATCTAACATTTACGCTACTTTGCCAAAAGTCGTAAAAGAAAATTTACTTAGAATAGAAAGGTCAATTCTGCGTAGAGTAAACGGTAAACGTTGCGACTACCCTTCTGCCCTTATTCATCAATTATCTAACATCCAGTCCATAAATGAAAGACTACACTCTCTGAGCAGAAGTTACACTATTCGCACAATCCAGGGCCAAAATCTCAGAGCCCAACGCACTCTAAAAACTGTCTGCTCAATCCGCGGCAATGTATTCACCAGACATCCTAAACCTAAACTCCCACACCTACCCGCTATTCTACTGGAACTTGCCAGTAACGAACTCCCTGATGAATACATTGACATACAGGAGGCAACTCCCCTCTATTTCCGTCGCATTCCTAGCTAAATCGCTCACTTCGAGCTTGCCTAGACAGGGGGGGATCGGTTTTCTGCGCTTTCCCGATCCCACTTGCAAATGATACCTGTCTATTGTGAGGATACAGCCGCAGCTACCCTCTCGCGCCGCGTATTAATTAACATATTAATATAAGGTTGAATGTTCGAATAAATGAACTTTGATGGTACACAAGGCAAATATCGAACACAGTATTTAATTAAATCTTGCCCAAGTACTTTCGATCACAAGATCATCCTCAGGGGCATTTCGTCAATTGTGGCCTATCCAGCAATAACCGAATGTCATACATGTAAACTGGGACATAACAAATACATACACTAAAGACAAACACTTTAAAATTTAAATTGGAGAAGCTACATTTTTATATTATAGAAGCCGGAGACAGAATGGCTCCCAGCCTGGCGGAGGCGGAAATCAATTTTCCGCCTCCGCCAGGCTGGGAGCCATTCTGTCTCCGGCTTCTATAATATAAAAATGTAGCTTCTCCAATTTAAATTTTAAAGTGTTTGTCTTTAGTGTATGTATTTGTTATGTCCCAGTTTACATGTATGACATTCGGTTATTGTTGGATAGGCCACAATTGACGAAATTCCCCTGAGGATGATCTTGTGATCGAAAGTACTTGGGCAAGATTTAATTAAATACTGTGTTCGATATTTGCCTTGTGTACCATCAAAGTTTAATTAACATATTTACTAATTACACAATATATTAATACATGTATTTATATATATATATATATATATATATATATATATATATATATATATATATATATACATATATATATATATATATATATATATATATATATATATACATATATATATATATAATATATATATATATATATATATATATATATATATATATATATATATTAATATCTCATTTTTCTACATTTACTAATCTTAATATACACTAATATACTAATTATTTTAGACAACAATTCTGAAAAGAACCGACCAAAAGCCTTTCGCCACTGATTGTCCTGGACGGCCCCACCAGTGGATCAACGAAAAAACAAATCAGAAGCCAACCACCACAAAAACAAAAACCACATCCTGAAGAGGCAACAGCCTAAAACAGGATGCCAAAACCACAAAAGAAAAGAAACAACACCAAGAAAAAGAAGAACCAACGCGACAATGAAGCAAGAGCGGCTGTCACTCGACTCAAGACTGAGGAGTAGGCAGATTGAGACCTCAGTGCCGAGAGACAGTTCTTGTATTTATAATACAGAACACGATACTGGTACGTCTCGAGTGAGGGGAGTAGGCAGATTGAGACCCCGAACTCGAACCGAACCCCGGATTAAAAAGGATGTACCCCGTATATTATTTCAATTTTACGTAATATATTAAATTTAAAATATTGTAAAGTAAAATCCTTAAACCCACATAATCTTAACTTTATCGTTGGTTTATTTATTGTGAAAGTTTTATGATAAGGTTTTTATTACCAAAATAATTACAAAATATTTTTATTACCAAAATAATTATTACAGAAACCAATAGCTTATTAATTTTATTTATTTAAACGTTTTTTTTTGTCTTTTTGTTCTATTGTGAGTATTCAAGACTAAT
This sequence comes from Diabrotica balteata, assembly GCA_918026665.1. Lineage (NCBI taxonomy): Eukaryota > Metazoa > Arthropoda > Insecta > Coleoptera > Chrysomelidae > Diabrotica > Diabrotica balteata. The sequence goes on along the minus strand of OU898279.1, from coordinate 91,156,971 downwards.
TTAAAATTTTTATATGGTATTGCTCATTAGCTTATTTGTTATTTGTCTACATGGTATTAATATTAATATAATTGTTAAAATTATTTAAGTGTAATGTTCAGTTGTGTATATAATATATATGTAAGAGATATGATCTACCACCTGCTGAGAGTAAATTTGAAATTATTACTAACAGCAGTATATATTTTAGGAACTATTTTGAGTTTTCAACAATTCTACTTTAGCTCGCTCATATTGCTTATTATAATTAGTAATCCACAATAGTGTTGTAAATAATATCTATCCAACCATTAACAACTATAGTGTTTTGCACTGTCAATTGTGGCGATGACATGAACGTAAAGAAACTTATTCTTAAACTTTATTCTTAACTTATCTTAAATTTAGAATCTTATTTATAAACTGAGAATATTTATAAACATATGTCACCGATATAAGAACTAGGAAATGGTTGATAAAAATCTTTAAAGTTTTTTTATACATAATCTATTCTTCTTTTTTAGGTGCCGTCTCTAATGGAGGTTGACGATGACTTCTGCCAGAGGGGAGGCGTTAAGTATGCATCTTTATATCCCCTCGGTACCTTGACCTTTTTTTAAGTTTTTTTGGTGCGTAGATTCGATTTTTCGAGTGTACCAGACTGAAAACCAGTCAGATAATAAACCAATCAGATAATTTGTTATTAAAAATTTAATTGTTTAAATGATTGTATCTTGTAAACCATTAGGGATATTCAATTTTGACAAAATGAAACACTTGATACACTTTTTACCAGTTTTGAACTCGCTAAAGTCTTGAATTCATGACACATTACGTTAGTGGGTACAGTAAGAAAAAAATACCCGCCAATATGCAAGCAAACAAGGAAAGATGTGTTTTTTCCACGAATTTTGCATACGACTATGATGGTACAGTATGTCCTTATGTACGAAAGAAAAACAAAGCAGTAGTGTTACTCCCGTCCATGTATTATGACAGGACAAGTAGAAGACAGTGAAGTAGCGAAGCCGGAAATAATTAAGTATTACAGTAAAACCAGTAAAGTGGGGGAGTTTAAAGAGTAAACCCAATACCATGGGTAAAATGCTGGTTGAGTATATGGTAAAGCGTCAAATATTGCGTTGGCCATTGGCCGTTTTTATATGATTGTAACTGGCTTAGCATTCTACATCAAGAGCACAATCCATTACAAAAAACAAAGGACCAACGCAGAAATTTTTTTAAGCATCTTGCTAAAGATCTTTGTTTGCTTTCAGTTCATCTCAAAGTAAAAACCGGATTATAATGAGGAGTAATTTTCTTCACAGTGTTGTAAAATTGTTGAAAAATTGTAAAATTCTTAGTGGAAATCTAGTATTTGCTACTTCTCTTTAACACAGCACTCGTCGATCTACTATAGTAGCCGGAAGTTGCCATGTTTGTCGAAACGAACGTAAAAAACAGAGTAAAATGAGAAAAAGTTGTGTAGTATATTTTCTTCCTATGTGATGAACATTCTTTGTCTAAAAAGACATGTTTGTGTTGCGACAATCCACACTAACATCCATTTTTGTATTTCGATTCAAATAAACTATCATTCATCAAAATATATTGTTTTTTATAACATTTATTTAAAAAATATATACAAGCTACAAATGTACTTATGCCGTCGTTATGGGAGTAGAAACAATTTAAGCCTCCTTCTGGGAACTTAATAAAGATTTTTTTGTTACATTTCGCTCACATAATCTCCTGGATAAATGTAGAGATGTCCCAAAAGTGTAAGTCTCCACCTCTTTAAAAAAATATATCACAATTTGAAAAATAAAAGATACAGTTGTACATATGTCGCCCGACGAAGGTTAAGCATACATTATAAATCAAATTACCTTTGTAAGATTAGTAATCTGCAATGTAAAATATTTTAAGTTGTTTTTCTTTCTGGTCTTTGTTGTTATAATCCTTTCTCATCCGTATTGACACTCTGATCTGATTTTGGTATTTTTGGTGTATTAGTAAGGCTACACCTTCTTTGGCACTGTGTTCTTTTGCTACTCGACTATAGATTAGTACATATTGACAGAATTTTGATTGTCCTTTTCATTTTTATTTTTTTTGTTTCCTGTAGAACGTATAAAGATATCTATTTGTTTACCTTTCATTATTTGGGTCATTTCCTGGTTTTTTGTGTTTTGTGATCTAATGTTCCATGAGATAATGCTCATCTAGGTATTTGATATTTTTCTCTTGTTCTTATTTCTTGCCGTTGTCGTCGCAACATTATCAGTAGGTACAGTTCCCATTGTTTCTTTCAGAAGACTTGGTTTTAAGATTTGTGGGTTGCTAACCTTGCCAATCATTTTCCACATTTTATCCGAGCTTATGACGGCTGCTATCATCGCAGAGATACTCGCACACCCCGCAATTATCCCAAGCAGTGTTCATATATATCATATGCCAAGAAATTCGGAAAAAATATATACGAAAATAGATTTTAAACAATTCTACATAATATGCCCAAAGAACTTAATTTTAATTTAACGAGCTGCCTTAATAAATATATTTTTTTTTTTCGAAAAATTAACGCAAATATCGAGCACAAATTTAATAATCAAATCTTTCCCAAGTACTTTCGCTTTCTACAACATCATCAGGGGTATTTCGCAAAATTTGGGCTATCCAGCAAGTGCAGAATGTAATAAACATGAAATTGGACATAAATTGTACATAACACTACATTAAAACAAGGACAAACAGTTTAAAATTATTAAAAATTATTCTACGCTCTACATTCTTGTCGGCAACAGGAGAGAGAATGATGGTATATGATATCATATAATTGGCATATGATATATATGAACACTGCTTGGGATAATTGCTGAGTGTGCGAGTACCTCTGCGATGACAATAGCCGTCGTAAGCTCGGATAAAATGTGGAAAATAATTGGCAAGGTTAGCAACCCACCAATCTTAAAACGAAGACTTATCAAAGAAACAATGGAAACTGGACGCATAATATTGCGACGACAACAGCAAGAAATAAGAACAAGAGAAAAATATCAAATACCTAGATGATTCATTATCTCTCCTGTTGCCGACAAGAATGTAGAGCGTAGAATAATTTTTAATAATTTTAAACTGTTTGTCCTTGTTTTAATGTAGTGTTATGTACACTGGCGCCGACTACGTGGGTGCTGCGGTGCCCGCGCCCCGGACAGGTAAATCTGTCCGGTGCGAAGCACCGGACGCCGATGGAGGATGGAGTTGAATTTTCTATCGGCGAACGATACATGGAGAGGAAATTTCTCGCCCGCCCACTCTGCGCGCTTCGGGTTGAATTCTCGGACGTGCATCGTGCATCCTTCACTTGCTGGTTTTGTGTGTTTATTCAATGTTGCAAGATAAACCAGTCGAATATATTTCAATTTGTCAGGCATACGGTGCGTTTTTTTTTGGTGAGGGGATGTGCCATCACTGTACATAGATTAAGACAGGTAAGTACAAAGGGGAAATATTTGAAGCGTTTATTTGAAAAACAACATGTTATTGTCCAAGAATTAAAATTTTGGCAAATCAAGAAAAACTGCCCAGCTTCAATTTATTTCAAATCTTTCTTTTACTAAGATATTCATTGGAAGGAATGTGGATATCAAAATAATTGTACAAGTTGATTTCATATTTTTATTGATATATTAAACAAAAATCGGTAGAAACTTAGCGAAATAATCTATATCATCTATAATATTCATAACATTAGAGGAGGTATTGTGTTGAACAGTTTCTGCCATGCTGAACTAGTTTTCTATTACAAAAGAAACAAACATCACCTGTTATTAACAAAGAACGCACACAACTTATTGAACTGATAAATTTATAGACAAAATCATTCACGCTTAGCGATAACCGTTGATTAAGATGGGACAAGTGTTGCTTTTACAACATACCGCTTGGATATCTGTTGTTTTTCTAAAACTATCCGAATATTCTATGTAGTTTACTCCGGACATTTGGGATTTTTACACAACTGAATGTGCGAGATCGATAAAAACTACTATTTTATGCGAACAACATATAAAGTCAAATTTTCAAAAAATGAACATGCGTTGTTTTTCAAATAAACGCTTCAATTGTGTATTAAAATGCTTTTGTTTTGTGACAACACGAATGAAGTGTGAAATTTCCATTCTAGATTCCTGATCACTAGAAATGGATAAGTTCATAATACGTACTCCGATACAAACTCATCAGGCTACGAGGAATGAACAACCTGTTCCAGTTCCATCGACATCTGTTAAGAGTTACAATGGTAGTAAAACCATAACGTCTAGTGGAAAGAAGGGCAGACAGTTTCGTGACACGTGGAGTGTCACTTATCCATGGATAACATATGACAGTACACTCGATAAAAATTTTTGTACTATTTGCAAAACAGCAGCCGCATTGAAGCTGCCAATAGCATCGACTGGAATAAATTCGCAGAGAGTCTTATCAACTTACGTTACAGAAGGTTTCAACTTGTGGGGTAAAGCGTTAGAGAGATTCAAGGATCACGAAAAGTCAGAATTTCACAGACATTCGGCGCTATCATTGAGACAGAACGATCAAGGCGTAAACGTCGCAAATATGTTGTCAAAGTCTAAATTGAAAGACATGACCGATGCAAGAAAATGTCTTCTCACAATATTTTCCACTATTAAATACTTGACTGTTCAGGGTATTGCTATCAGAGGACACTTCGATAGTACATCAAACTTCAATAATCTGCTTCATTTAAGAGCTAACGATATTCCAGAACTGCAGTCTTGGTTGGGCAGAACAGGATATAAATGGTTATCTCATGATATTTCGAATGAAGTAATGTCCATTTTATCGAATGCTGTTCAGAGAATTATTCATGACCGTGTCCGTTCGCAAGAATTTTTTTCAATAATTGCTGACGAAACATCAGAAATTTCAGTGAGCGAACAAATGTCTTTCTGCTTGAGAAGCGTGAATGCTTCCTTGGAAGTTGAAGAATATTTCATCGGTGTGCACGAGACTGAATCCACAACTGCAGATGTTCTCTATAACATGATTAGAGATGTTTTATTACGTTGTCGATTGGAGATTGGCAATTGTCGCGGACAGTGCTACGACGGCGCAGCGAATATGAGTGGATGTGTCAATGGTGTTCAAAAAAAAATTCTTCTCGATGAGCCACGTGCTATATATGTGCACTGTCACGCTCATAGAGTGAATCTAGTCGTTCAAGATTCCTTCCAGAAAATCTTGCATGTCCGTGATTTCCTCTCTGATATAAAGGACATTATCACTTTCATTCGAGATTCTCCGAAAAGACTCAGCCATTTCAAGCTATTTCAAGGCTCAGATAAATCTCCAGCTCTTCGCCCATTTTGTCCCACTCGCTGGTGTGTGAGAGTTGAATCTTTGAAGAGTTTCTTAAAAAATTACGAGAATATAAGTGAATTCCTGGAACAGCAGAAATTGCAGCCAAGCGATGGAGGATCAAAAGCTAGCGGATTCCTCAACAAAATTTCGGATTTCGGATTTTACTTCCTTCTTAAGTCTATAATACTTATATTCGAAAGAATAGAGACATTGAACACGATCCTGCAAGGACAAGCACTTGATTTTAATAAAGCAACCAAACAAGTAGGAACTGTAAAAACGTCTTTGCTGTCGATTCGCAATGAAGGCAGGTATGATGAATTGTGGAACAATGTTACAACAGAGTCTGAGCAACTGGATTTGAACGAACCAATATTGCCCAAAAGAAGGAAGGTCTCAAGGAGAGTAGATGACATGAGACAAACCGAACACAATTTTGACGATGTTAAACAATTTTACCGCCAGATGTACTATGAAATTATTGACATGGCAGTGACTAGCTTGACGACAAGATTTGAGGAGGATAATTGAAACATCTCAGAAAAGTTGAGGCATTTGCGCTGGACAAAGCGGAAAATGCAAATTATGTGACATCCTTTTATAAAGAAGACTTCGATGGCGATAGACTGGCCCTTCATAGAAACATGTTCTTGGATATTACATCACAGCGAAATGTCGAAATGAATCTATACAGGATATAGTGACATATCTGAGGAGTCATAGCGAGCTTTATGATATTTTACCTGAATATTTAAAATTCATAAAGTTGTTGCTGGTAATACCAGTCTCATCATGTACGGCCGAAAGATCTTTCTCATCATTGAGAAGATTGAAATCATTTTTAAGATCAACAATGAGCCAGAAGAGATTAAATGATGTAATGATACTGAATGTTCATGGCGACATGGTGGAAAATCTCGATTTGGAACAACTCTGCAATGAGTTCATCAAACGGTCCTCTGTTAGGATGAATTCTTTCTCCTTGTTCGATCCTAGAGAAAAATGAAATATAATATTTTACAGCCGTTGTCTGTTGTCTTATCATGTTCTATTGACTAATGGCAGTTTTATATGTATTAATTTTTTTTATTAGTGTAATGTTGATCATGTCGTGTTTATGTTTTTCGTAGATATAGGATATAGGTATGTTTATCTATCTTCATATTTTTCATTCAATAAACGTTAATAAATTAGTAGAATATGTTTATTTTCCTAAAAATTTGGCTACCCAGCCCACCCTACCTTTTTCAGCACAAAGACAAAAACTTTGACAATCGAAGGTGAGGAGCACCGGACGGAATTTCTAAAAGTCGGCGCCACTGGTTATGTACAATTTATGTCCAATTTCATGTTTATTACATTCTGCGTTTGCTGGATAGCCCAAATTTGACGAAATGCCCTGATGATGCTGTAGAAAGCGAAAGTACTTGAGCAAGATTCGATTATTAAATTTGTGCTCGATATTTGCCTTAATTTTTCAAAGTTCATTTATTCGAGCATTCAACCTCAATTAAATATTTTATTTATTTAATATAGTATTGAGTTTGAATATTTTTATATTTAAGGTTTTGTAATTCTGTAAATGTTGCAGCTCAGTAGATCTTTTCAGAGCAGCCGCCAATAAGGTACGGATAGCTGAGATGATAGCCAACCTCCGACAGTAGAAGATACTACAAGAAGAAGAAATATGTAAATATTATGGGTAATCAAATCGTACTGCAATCTATGAAGGCATTCACAACGTAAAATGGTTTTTACTGTTAATGTAAATTTATATGCGGCATTTACTTATGGTTAGTCTTTTATTTGTATTTATTAAGTAATTTATAAGACATAATGGGTAATAGCTAATATGTGAGTGTGATGTTACCAAATGATGTGTTACAATTCGCGCTACAACCAAAATAGTCTCTGAAGTAAATGGCAAATCACCAAGTAGTAATAATTTGTCTAGTACACTTTCTATCGTATATGCCCAAAATTAGAATGGTACAACAAGAGCCAATTTTTTTAAAACCAACGACTATGCTAGGGTCAAAATATATTAAAAACATATATTACCGAAGTATAAAAATACCTTTATTGTAAATAAAACAGATCTAGTTATATGTCAACACAAAAATATTTGGTCTCGTTTAAAAACTCATAACAAAAATAAAATAAATATCACACCAATGAATACCCCAACGTAGTGGAAGAGTTACTTTCGGCTTCAGCAATGGCTTTCAGTAGTTCTTTTCTGGCTTTAGTTCCAATAAATACCATCAAAGATGCTCCCAATATCAACTAAAATAACGAACATATATATTCAAAAACCTAAAACAGAATCTGTAAATAAACTATAGCTATGCATGTAAAAATAATTAGCGTTGAAGCTAGAAAAGTTGTCATTGCCGGTTAGTATAATATATGACGTTTGTTATAAAACGATTTCGTTTTCAAGAAATTTCCTACCCATCAAAGCATTACACATTGTTCTTCTTTAGTGTACATGATTCCATGCCGTAGTACAGCACTGACAAAACCTAACATCTCGTAAATCGTATTTTGAGTTCTAAGCTGAGATCTTTACTAAAAAATATTTGTTTCATTTTCATAAATGTGCTTCGGGATTTTTCAAATCAGATGTTTTGTTTCAAGAAACTCTTAACTTTATCGTTAAAAGGAGTACCTAAATAATTGTTCTTTCACACTCTTCATACTTTTAGTTGGGTGTTTATGTATGTATAGATTTTAATAATATGCATTAATAAGTACCCGAAGGTCTTGAAGTGTTCCAACTAACAGAACTGTATTGTCTGCATTCTCAGATTGTTAACTGGATTTCCGTTAATTTTAATACCATATTCCGGGTAATATATTATCAAACAAATAATACCTTATCCATAATACCTTCCGAGTACATATAGGAAAGGATTGGCGAATGCACAAAATTCTGACGAACATCCATCTATACTACTGCCTTTTGGCCATACCGAACATTAGAAATGTTATCTGGGAGATAACATCAAGTGCAAATAAAGCTTTAAGGGTGCCTAGCACATTTCAAAATCCAAATTAAGGTCCGCTGAAATTCTCTTCTTGTAAAATGAGACCATAATCTATGAATGGTCTCAAGGCGTGATAGGCCGTTACATAAAAATCGCGATTAGCTCCAGTGTGACAACTACAAAAGTATAAACCTGTTAACAACTGCTTTCAAAATACTAGCAAATATTCTCTACAAAAGGCTACAATTTTACACAGAAAAATCAACAATTGACCAGAGTCATTCAATAAGACAGATCCTCGAGAAAACATTACAATTTAACATTGAAACCCATCATCTATTCGTCGACTTCAAGGCCGCATACAACAGTGTCAAGAGAACAGTACTATACCAATTAATGTGTGAGTTTGGTATACCAGAAACACTTAACCGATTAATGAGAATGACAATGTCTAACTTGAAAGCCAGCGTTAGGATACAGGGACAAAACTCTCGATCCTTTGAGATAAAGAATGGGCTCAGATAAGGGGATGCCCTGGCTTGCCTCCCATTTAACATTGCCTTGACATAATAACGCGTAGCAAGCAAGATAAGCTATATTTCCTAGAATTGGAAACGGCGGTGAAACAGGTCGGTCTAGTCATCAACGAAGACAATACAAAGTACATGTTGATTACTAAGGATCCTATAGCAAATGAGGAACGGGAAAGAACAATTGGAAGTCATATCTTTGAACGTGTTGACAGCTTCACATACCTTGGCTCGCTAGTGACTACTACCAATAAAACAAGCGATGAAATTAAAAGACCAATAAATCTTACAATTAGAGCATACTATCGGCTCCAAAAACAATTCCACTTAAAAAATATTCAAAGAAAAACCAAAATTATTATATACACAACAATGCTGAGGCCGATCCTCACATACAGGTCGGAAACATGGACTCGCAGAAGGATGAAAGACTTCTGGGAATATTCGAGCGTAAGATACTCCGTAAAATATTTGGTGATATAAACGATCAAGGGAAGTGGCGCAAACGATTTAATTTCGAATTATACCAACTCTTTAATGAACCCGATGTAGTAACGTTCATTAAAACACAGCGACTTAGATGGGCCGGACACATAATACGAATGCCTGAGAACATGATTGCTAAAAAGCTAACAACAGAAACACCTATAGGAAGAAGAAGCAGAGGCCGACCACAAATTAGGTGGTTAGATGGAGTTGAGACCGACTTAGGGATACTAGAGATCAGAAGATGGCAACACGTTAATTCGATTTAATTCTTTTTACTGTTCTTTTCAATTGTACATTATGTACAAATTTTCGATGTTTCAGTCAGATTTTGTTATAAGCCTTAGTTTGTTGTTTTTTTTTTGTGTATAGTAGTCCATGTTGAACTTCCACCGCTGCATTAATAAGCGCCTAAAGGTCTTCAAGTGTTCAAACTATCAACACTGTATTGTATGTATTCCTGATAAAATATTATCAAGCAAATAATACTTTATTCATAATATTTTCCGAGTGCATATAGAAAAGGATTGGCGAATGAACTAAAATTGTGACGAACTCATCCATCTATATTACTGCCCTGTGGCCATAATAACTATTATAAATATTATCTGGGCATAACATTAAGTGCGCATAAAGCTTCAGGGGATGCCTAGCCTATTTCAACATAAAAATTTAGGTCCACTGAAATTCTCTTTTAACTTTTTGTTTATTTCATGTTTGTTTGATAGTTTATCTTAAAACGTAATTTATTGTTTATTTTTACTGTTCTTTTCCATTTTATATGAACTCCAAAGCATATATAACAATATGTAATATGTATAAAAAGGTTCTGTTTTTTTTTGTGGCATGTTGAAACTAAATGTTGTATTTAATGGGATTAAGCCACAATTGATTGTAATGATTATTACATTGGTTTTGAGATTTAGATTTCCAATCTGGAAATCGTTTGCAACAAAACTTATAAATTACAAATTTAATGTTTAAAGTTTGTTTAGCAGAAAATGGTTGACTTCAATTAGTGCGATCCTAAATATTATTAAATTTATCTGACTTGGCCCATTGTTAAGACCGGTCCGGAGCGATAAGCAAACGAGGTAGACAGAGTTGGTCTTCTGGCAATAGATCACATGCATGTAGGTGGCGCTGGCGTCAGGGTTTGGTATTAAAATATAACCTTATTTTATTCTGCCATTTATTTACACTGTTTGGTACTCGTTTCCGAGTTGGTATGCAATTTTGTGAGTGATTTGTTTTTAATAAGTTATTTATGAAATTTTAATTGTTTGGACACTTTTACTAAAACTTTACAGTATGCCTTGCAATTGTTGTGTGCCATTCAGTTTCCAATAAAACTGACAATATTAAGTTTCATAAATTCCACTTGAATAAAGCTTTAAACAAACGATGGTTGATCGTTATCAGGTCTGAAAAAAGTATCAGCAAACACACAAAAATCTGTTCCAGGCACTTTTCAAATGAAAGTTATACCTTTACAAGTTTGGGTAAGTTAAAAAATACTTATCCTAATTTCTTGCATCGTCATTGTCTTGTTTTTCTAGGACAATGGAGGATCTTAAAAAAATATGAAGAAAAAAAAAAGAAAGTTGGAGACTCCAGTGAAGGACTCTGGGAAAAGTATAGAAAAGGAGAGATGTAGAAAAGGACTTTGTGCAGCAGTATTGCCACCAAACAAACAAAAAGAGCAAACAGAAACAGAATTATTACAAACAGTTAAGAATAATACACAAAAATGTTGTCCAACAGAGATACCTGCTAATGAAAATAAATCAGAGAGTTTAAAACATGTATTACAACTCAAACCGTGATAACAGGGAATAGAAGACAATTAATTTCCTATGACTTTTTGTCAGAAGAAACATTTTACTGATTTTTCAAAAAAAATATTTACACTTTTTGTTGAAGAGTTTGGAAAATCATACATTAAAATTCATAGTGCTCTTTCAGTGGAAAATTAACTGTTAATAACGCTTATGAAATATATACTTAATTTATTTTATTCTACATTAAAGCATTTTTTTGCAGTAGACATTCGAACTGTCCAAAAAATATTTGTTAAGTGGATCAAGCATCTTTTCACTTGCTTAAAAAAAATTAACTTTTGGAACATTGCAACAACTTCAGTAGACAACTACAAAATTATTCTGGACCGTACCGAAATTCCAATAGACCGAAGCAATGACCCTATTATACAACAGGCAACATATTCTACATTATGGAACCAATACCTTTAAAATACTAGTAGCATGCTCTGAAAAAAATGAAATTGTATATGTATCTGATGTTTATGGAGGCGGTATTTCAGATAGAAAAATTACAGTAGAATGCGGAATTTTAGGACTTATTAAAGAAGGAGAATTTATTTAACCGGTCAGGGATTTTCCCAAGAAATAATAAAAACAAGTGTCATCGCCAATCGTAGAATCGTTGTTATAAATATTATATGATTGGCAAAAAAACATAAAATATTGAAGGATCGAATTTCTTCTAAATTATTCCCATATATGAATAAAATAATTTATAGCTGTTTTATGATTTGTAATTTTAAAAATAGAATAAATAACACTTTGTGAAAATAATTTCCTATCTATAGATCTACCTATATTGATCATTTAAATTCCTGGTGGGACAGCGTTTATTTTTCTATTAGTTTTACATTATTATAAAATTTGTGACTTGTTACTATTTATCAACTATAATTTGTTTTAAACTTGGAAAATATAAGACTTAAACAAGACTTAATTTGCGTTATTTCATTGGTTAACTATGAGACAGAAAATAAAAAAAATAACTTTTTTTAACTCAACATTGAAATATCTATTATCGAAAAATGTTCAAACTAAGATCAAATAACTCACTAAGTTCACAAATTGTAAACACTTTAAAACTATCGCTGAAAATCTGCAAATTGAAATATATCTGAATCTGAGGAATAATATGAGAATATGATTTAATACCCAACCTCGACGTAAGCGCCCCTTACGGATATTTTTTTAACTGACTTATGGCATGTGGTCTATTAACACTGACTAGACGGTACTCTTATATAAGTATCCACAAAATTTACAATAATTACAATGACAAAAACAAAAAAAACGGATTTAAAATATATTGCTTTGCCTTATATACCCGAAATTAATGTTTTCAAATGAGTTTTAAAATAAATTAAATCTATTAATTGCTAAGATTATACAAAAACAAACATTAATAATAATTTGTGATTCTGAAAAGAACAGTTTTTTTTTAATCGTAACAGTTGTAGATTTGATGACAGTATCACTCCATACATAGTTCTGGTTTAGCTATCGCTATTTTGATCTAATTTAATTATGATCGGTTCAATTATATTATGATTTACATGAACATGTAACTTTTCTTTACTTAATACGTGTCGGACTGAATTTATCCAACTACTTGGAAGAATATCATTGACACATTTTCTTATTAACTCTTCAACAGTACTACTTAACGTTGGAGAAATATTTTGTGACCTCACGTTAGACTTCAATTCGTTCCACATATGTTCTATGGGATTAAACATAGAATATTAGGGTGGGAGCCGCAGCACTGTATGTCCCATTTCCTCTGTCAATGTATCACAAACATATACTTTTTTTAGAGAAAATGCCTTTAAAACTTCTAAAAGCTCTTGTTTGGTGTAACTTTCTTCAAAATACATATCATTCCTCTCCATGTAATTTTGAATTTCCAATTTAGTATTATTCCGTAGGAAATGGCAAATCCTTTAGGTCGCGTTGAATGTGTGTCAAATCATGTCTCGTCGAGGTAAACTATCGGACGATTTTCAAAACGAAATTTTCTTAGCGAAATTATATACTCATAACGCCATTTTTGTAATCTATGAGATTATATAATTACTTGTCTTTTGTTAATTAAACGATATCGAAAGCCCATACTTTTCAAAATGTTTCATAAGCTGGTGAGGTTACAGGTTATTTGGGTTTCGTCGACATTGAGCTGTTGCTTCTGAGCTCTTAATGTAGGTATACGTTGCTCTTCGTACATAGTATAGACTTTTCGACCTATCAAGTCTTTATCGCCTTCGTCCATACATTTGGTGGAATTGGAATCTTTACGTTTTTTTCTTGTTTCTATGGGATTTGATGTAATTCTTTTAACTGTGGTCAGAGGTATTTTCGTCAAATCGCATATTTCACTCGTAGCGGAAGTTGTGTAAAGTCCTCTTTTAAGTAAGGTACTGTCTATAGTTTTTAAAATTTGCTTTGCATCTACAGACAAATCTTTCTTCTTTACCGGAACACTAGAAGAAGAAGAAAACTAATAAAGAAAATGAGTAATACTACTTAACACTTCCTGTGATACAGAAGGACGAACAAATTTTATCAAGAACTCGTATTTAAATACTAATTGGTGTTCAGTTCCATAAACTTATTATATAATTACCTGAAAACCACTTAAAAGGTGATTAGCAAACCCGTCGCGCACTACCATCGAATTCGAAAAATCCTCTTATTAGTACAGTTTAGTCGATGTAAGCCTTATGTGTATTAATGAAATTATAATGAGTTTGGATTGTACGCAATTAAATCAACATTAAGAAATAAAGATTGACAAATTTTACCAGGAAATATATTTAAATTTTACCTGAAACCGGGCCTTTTATACTATTATCGGTTAACCCAGGATGTTTATGGTCGGTACTAATTGAAGTCAACCATTTACTACTAAACAAACTTTACCTATAGATGTTTATCAATTGATAAAAGTATACATGCTAAAATAATAAATTCTAAATTTATATTTTTTTCTGAAAACGATTTGCGGATTGGAAATCGAAACGTCAAAACAAATGTAATATGTATACGCTTATTATAGCTGTTTTATATAAATTTTTTAAACTTGTGTTATACAACGACTGAGCTAGCAATGTAAATTTTATATATTATTAAAATATTTAAAATAGATATGCAGGATGTTGACGCAAAATTTGAAGGTACTAATTAATATTATACCTAATAAATATGCAGAATATTGAAAAATAATAAATTGGAGTAACCTTCAAAACCGTATGCGGCTTAATATTTCCAATTTAAATAGTGTAAATATAATTTCTAGTTTAGATAAAATAGTTTTTTTCTTTTAATTTACGACTTTACTTTTAACTTATTTTAATATATTTGAAGAGGCCGGAATTTTCCATTTTTGAAAGTTATACTGAATACAAGCACTGACTATAGTTGTGAACTGCTGTTAATTAGATATGGTAAAATTACGAGTAGATTAAAGTATGAAATAAAAAGACCTTGTAGAAGACTCACAAATGCCACAATTTACCAACGACTTTTTTAATATGGAAGCAAAACTGCTGCAGTGGTATCTATTTTCCTTAAACTTTCACCTATTTTATTTTATTTTATTTTTGTTTTATTCCTCGATTCGCAATCAATGTTTCAATAAATCATTAATCCACATATATGTATGTTTTCACATGAGAAGTCTATAAAGGTTTAATATCCTTTTCGATATTTTTCGAATTCGATATCTTTTTGCAATTTTCAGTTCTCGGAAGGAATTTCATATGCGTTTTCTGTCATCTATATATATATATATATATATATATATATATATATATATATATATATATATATATTATATATATATATCGGAAAAAGGAGTACGACCGTCAAATTCCATCTACCGGTCTGGCCAATGTAGCACAAATCACAATCAGAGCATGGAAGGTGTAGGTAGGTAGATCATTAAAAGGTCGTCTTACTTCTCATCGTAGTGATATTAATTTATCAAAAAATACGTGTGCTCTCGCACAACACGCTATTAGCACCAAACATAAAGTGGATTTTAATGAAGTTAAGATTCTTGGCACTGAACGTAATCTATTTAAAAGACAGTTTTTAGAAATGTGTTCAATTCTTAAACATCCTAATTCTCTAAATACGAGAACTGACATAAGTAACTTGAGCCTAATTTATCATGCTCTAATATTGCAGAACTAGGCTTTACTTTCATTTTCAATATAATTGTCATGTAATATACATATTTGAACACAATTTTTATAATTAATAATATAACATAGTAAATAAATAACTAATATTAAAATAAACTGAAACACTCAATTCTTTATACCAACTACTTAAATATAGGCAACTTTCATTACACTGTTTCCTCTACACTATAATTTTCCATATGAGTGTGAACCAGTCACTATTTAATAGTATAGTAATAATATTAACATTGTAATTGATTCATAGAATCCTTTACAAATTACAGATCTAAGTGTCTGAAGCTTAGACTGTTGGAAATTATCTAATTGTTATTCACCTGTTGGCAAAATTTTTTCAGCCACAATGTTTAACATAAATTTAAATATAAGAGTTTGAATGAAATTCTCCTGTTTGTTTGTTTTTAGACGGACTAATGCGAGTAATTGTTATTGCTATATCAGTTTCTTTCATTGGATTGTCTCTTACAAGCGGGCTGTCATCCAAAGCTCATTAACATTTAAATAAACCGCTCAATTATTTTTGGTGGTACCTCTGACCTTGCTGTTCTGTTGAAATAATTTCAACCTCAAGGTTGGCTGTCTTTTCGTGGTTCTGTGTCAGTCTGTTCAATCTAACGCCATTTTCCTGGTACCAGGTGCAAGGCTTAGACCGGTAACTTCATTCATTTACACTAATTTTTTTTTTTTTAATTATATTAACATCTTTTAGTAATGCTACCAAAAGTTAAAATTAAAGATTAATAATTATCAATAGTTGGAAGTTAATCGTTGATTTTCTTAGTTCTTTGCATCATTTAAGTTATAATTTAATATATTTTTTATACTTCGGACCACATGGTCACTTACTGTGCTAATTTTTTAATAAGTCACTAAATGTTGTTAGTAAATTAAATGTTTATACATTTCTACTTTATAATGTCCATTTATTCAAGTTTAATTCATAAGCTTGTTAACATCTTTGACTGCTACATGTCTTTTTAAGGTAACACCTGTAACATCTTTTCCATGATTGTGTGGTTCTTATATTATACTTTTTAGAATGAACTGATGATGCTTTCAGAATACGAAAGCGAAACGTCTTCAAAATAGATAGAGTGGCACATCAACTTTGTCTTTCATTTCTCCACCTACAAATTGACTGATATAAGAGCCCACCACTCTGTTGAGTGATCCTTTTATATATATATATATATATATATATATATATATATATATATATATATATATATATATATATATATATATATATATATATATGTATATATATATATATATATATATATATATATATATATATATAGATGACAGAAAACGCATATGAAATTCCTTCCGAGAACTGAAAATTGCAAAAAGATATCGAATTCGAAAAATATCGAAAAGGATATTAAACCTTTATAGACTTCTCATGTGAAAACATACATATGTGTGGATTAATGATTTATTGAAAAATTGATTGCGAATCGAGGAATAAAACAAAAATAAAATAAAATAAAATAGGTGAAAGTTTAAGGAAAATAGGTATATATATATATATATATATACCCATGTTATAACGTACATGGAGTAGGGATGATGTCACCGGTGTAGGTGTAGTGACGTAATCGTTAATTTTTTTAAATAGAAATCGGTATAATTGTCAAATTTTTACCCCAAGATTACCAGTCCTACCCCTCGACTTCCACCTAAACCCCCCTCGTAGGGAGGGAAAACGGAAAAAATCTATTTACCAAGAATCCTACCACCGGTAGCGTAGAAAAAAATATTTCAAATACAAAATGGAGCTGAGACAATTTTAAACAGAAATGTTTATTAGCACTTTTTGTGTAGAATGAACCATTCTCTCCGAAACAACGCTAGAAACGACCGGTGATTTTAAATGTCAGTTATATTATGTTCGTGAAATCAATTTTAAATCAAATTTGTATTAACTCGACAGTAAAAAAATTCGATATCTTTTGATAAGAGTGTCCTATTAACAAAAATCAAAATGTGTATTAAAGATGAAGAGTGCAGCTTTCGTATGAAATTTTTGTATTTTGCAGCAAATGAAGTCAGTTTTTATAAAGGTGACATAAAACATTTTTGCCAATTTTTATGATTCTCATGATATCAATAAAAATGTATCACTTTTATCACGACTTCACTGACTTTAATCACTTTTACCACTTTTATCACTCACTTCTTTATCACGACTTCATTTGTAACAATATACAAAAATTGCATACGAAAACTGAGCTCTTCACCTTTAAGACGCATTTTGATTTTTGTCTATAGGATCGTCTAATCAAAAGATATCGAATGTTAATAAATATTCTTTGCTCCTACTTCATTTTTTATTATTATATTTATACTTTATTGTTCATTCTTTTCACTTACAATTTTAGTTGTTCTTAAAAATATTTTATTTCTAATATTCTTAATATTTTATTATAGAACCATATTTAGTTGTAGGTATATTTAAACTATTTATTTCATTATTTATCTTAGTTATCTGCTTTTTAAATTCTCTCGGTAAAATTGGCATATTTTGCCTCTGCAATCCTAAATATTACCAGAAGACAACTGTACATGAACTTGCTAAGTAAACAGGAATTCCTCAATAAGGACTAGACAGACCCAAGCAAGAATTCGTGACGCGAACATTTACCATCAAGTTGTCGAAGATATCATCCGTCGATCATTATTTGCGACAGCGACGCTCAGCTGAGCTGACTTCCTAGCTGCTAACCAGCCGTTTCATACGGTAAGTATGTTTCTTTAGATTCGAGAATAATTTATGAGTTATGCCAATCGATTTTTTTACTGTTTACAAGCATATTTGATTTCATTATTTACTACTTTAATTAATTAAACAGTCATTTCAACATTTCCTACATACGTCGACAACAAAATTTAAAAGAATCAGCGGAATATATATATATATATATATATATATATATATATATATATATATATATATATATACCTAATATGCATACATATTTCGATTTTATATCGTCTTGCCGACGACTACTGCCCATCATACTACTAATCGAATGTCTAATTCAATTCATTCGCGAATTCCAATTAAAAGCTGCGGATCCACTTTAAGAGATTATACTGCTTCTTTTAAAAAATGTAAGTTTGTCTAGAAATATCTAAAAGAACACTGGCGTAAATTACAGAAATGACATAAAAGTATATCAAGTTAGCAGTTTAGAAGTTAGTAGAAATGGGTTAAAATCAATTGAAATTCAATTTTGACGGGATGGCGATTTAAAAGCTGATTTTCCGTGAATATTCTAAATGATAATTTGAGAATGCACAGTATTTTTAAAAAAGTCTATTAAGTTTAGTCCACTTAAGAACGTTTATTTAACCAGGCAAATGACTTTTTTGGAAGCAGGTTCCAGAAAAACCGTTACACTACTTTTGTGATTTTTCTATGCTGACTTCTCATAAGTTAGTTGCTCTGTATTCTGTGTTTCAATATAGTTTTTCCTTTGTTCATTGATCTATTTTTTCTATATGGTAGTCTCACTATACTCTGTTTGATCAGGCCTTATCAGATATTGTTTCAGAATATGTAAATGGAAAAGAATGTAAAAAAATTGATTGTTATGCTGTTTTACCATTGCAATTTAAAATACTTATGTGTCTAATATATCATCTTACCTGAATAGTTGCAAACGCATATGTACTAGAAGATATATGTCTATTTTCTAACACATCTTGCATGGATCTTAAGGTTGATCCTACATAAACTGCAACAAATTGAGCAGGAAATAGTCCAAGTAGAGATGCTATATGGTAAACTCTGGCACTTACATTACTTAACTAAAAAATAATCTGTCAATAAAAATATAGTTTAAAATTACTGGTTTTTGAACAAAAGTATTTAAATTAATGTAATACGAAACACCTATATTATTTAATAACTTCTTTCCAAATATAAATTATTGGACTTACGATAAAAAAAATTCTTTAAGACGGACTCTGTTATAGACTCTGTTATAGTTTAACATTGTCAGTCTGTTATAAATAAAACCCTTAATTATTGCGTAAATGTTCCCTTCCATAAGAAACTGAAATTAACTAAATATTCCAAGATATGACGGGTTTCTGCTCAGAATTCTTTTTATATGCATGGATTTTCTTGAAATTTTGACAGTAGGTAGAAAATAGCTCAAAGATCAAAATTTACCCTATGACAGTATGTGATTTTCTTCTGTGGGAAAAGAGTGGGTGTTTATCATTCTAACTCGGGTATGAAAAATTTTTATAAAAAAAAACATGGTAGTCTCTAGAATAGGGCATTTTAAGACAAAAATGTTCTTTAGAGTTTTTTTGAAAAGTCAATATTTTTGGAGATTCGTGACAAAGTTCACAAATTACACGTCAAAAAAAGCGTATTTTTAAACGGTTATTCGCGAATAATTCCAAAAATTTAGATATTATCGAGAAAAATATTTAGATATAAAATGAAGCTTATAAAACAAAGAGGTTCGTTTTTATTATTACCGTAAACTTAATACCTTAAACTTATGATTTTTGTTCATCATCCTCATCATCTTGGTGCTACAGCCCTTAGACGGCCTCGACCTTCTTAAGCTTTATACGCCATTCTGTTCTGTCCCTTGCTTGCATTTTCCAGTTGCCGACTCTGATCTTCTCGGCATCTTGTGTTACCCCGTCCATCCACCTCAGTTTGGTCTAACCCGTCTTCTCATTCCCACGGTTTGCGCTTTTAGAATCTTTTTTATCTTGTCCGATTCTGGGGCCTGGGCTACATGTCCTGCCCACTGCAGGCGGTTTCGCTTAATTATATTGGTAATATCTTTACCACCAAACGTATGCTTGTAGATATTCTGCAGTTCAAAATTATATCTACGCCTCCATATTCCGTTCTCACAGACCGCTCCGAATATTTTGTGTAGCATCTTTCTTTTAAAAATCGATAGAGCGGATTCATCTGTTTTAGTTAGCGTCCATGCCTCTGATCCATATGAGAACGGGGACTATCAGTGTTCTATACAGCCTTATACGAGTTTTTTGAGACAGACGTTTGTTAGTTAAGTACTTTGATAGACCTTGATAACACTCGTTTGTAATTATTATTCGCCTTTTTATTTCCTCAGATGTGTTATTATTGGGGTTAACCGATGTCCCTAGATATATGAACTCTTTGACTGCTTCGAAGTTTTGGTCATTGATGATTACATCTGCGTCAACATTTCCAGCTCTTGTGTTTTGGCACCATGAATTTGGTTTTATTTTGATTTATGTAACCCCATTCGTTCTGCTGCTGCTACTAGCTCGCTTAGGATTTCCGCAGTTCTCGCCCTGGTTCTTGTTATAATGTCCACGCCGTCTGCATATGCTAGAAATTGGGCTGATCTATTATATATTTTTCCCTTACTATCTAAATTAGCGTCTCGTACAACTTTTTCTAAGGCGACATTAAAAAGCTGATACGCCAGTGCATCTCCCTGCCTTAACCCCCTATGTATTTCAAATGTGGTTGACGAGTCGTTTTGAATTTTTACTGCTGATAGCATCTTCGCCATTGTCACTTTTATCAAACATATGATTTTTTGGAAACTCATGCTGCTTTAAAATCGACAGAAATATGATACATATCTATGTTAAACTCTTGCGCTTTTTCGAGGATCTGTTGTAGTGTAAAAATCTGGTTAATGTTTGCAACGTCCACGCCTGAATCCTGCCTGATATTCTCCTAGAAAAGTTTCGGTATAAGGCTTCAATCTCTCGTGCAAAATGTTTGACAATATTTTGTATGCTGTATTTAGGAGAGTTATTCCGCGGTAATTATTGCATTCCAGTTGATTTCCCTTTTTGTGTAACGGGCAAATTAAGCCTAAGCTCCATTCTTCATTTTTTCCGCAAACCAAATTTTACAAACAATTTCTCACATCACCTTGGTGAGCTACTCTCCACCCATCGTAACAGGATATCCTCTTTGATGGTAAGTTACCTTCCTTATAATTACAGTAGTTGATTCTCGCTTTGAATTCTTTTCTAATAATATTTATTTGATGACAGAACTTTCTTGTTTCTCCATGACTCATATGGCTTTCGAGCCGTTCTAATTGTCATTTTCCGAGTCTCGTTTCTTTTTTCGGCGTATGCGTTTTTCCTCTCTCCTTAAGTTTTTGTATCTATCTATTGTTGTCCTAGTTTTCCGTTGTTGCATGGTCCTAAATGCCTCGTTCTTCTCATCTGTTATTTTTTTTTTGCAGTCTTGGCCGAACCAGTCGTTTCTTTCTTGGGTTCGGGATATTCCCAATCTGCTTTCGGCTGCTAATTTCAGAGCCTCCTTGCAGTTGTTCCACATTTCCGTGCTTGACTGGTCGACTGCCCAGGTGTGTTCTAGGGTTTCGTTTATATGTGACTGGAACTGTTTTCCTTTGTATTCATTTTTTAGCATATGTAAATTATATTTTACTTGTCTAGTGCCCCTTTCTTTCTTGTCATTGGAAATTCTTTGTCGTAACTTGGCCACTACCATGAAATTATGGTCTGAGTCAATGTTTGTGCCTCTGTAACTTCTGACGTCCATTAGGTTTGTAAATTGCCTTCTGTCAATTATAACTTGGTCAATTTGATTTGTGGTGTGTCCATTTGGTGATATACAAGTTGCTTTATGGATATTCTTATGATTAAAACATGTACTTCCCACAATTAAATCTTTGGAAGCTGCAATACTAATAAGCATTAAACCATTGTCATTCAGTTATCATATGCTCTTTCGAGGTCTTCCTAGAATAGATTTTTAATTTCTTCGTTTTTTTTCTCGCTTGGCGCGTGCATGTTGATCAGGCATATGTTGAAAAATTTTCCTTTTATTCGAAGGATGCATAGGAAACCAATAATAAAATTTTTGATTTTATTTGATGCTAGGAACGCGGTTCCGAACTCACCGAATGACTTTTGTTCATCGAATACAAAAATCCAAACTATGATGTTAAATATCTGAAAAACAGTAAGTTTTTCATGAAAAACCTATAGAAACTTTTTTAAAGATCTTACAAAAACCTTTAAAATGACCGATGGTAAAAGTGATTTTCATGAAAATTAAGTTAAGTTATAACTAAAATAAAGTCTGCTTATCTCTTTTGAGACGCAGAAAGTAACAAGCTCACCTCCGACAAAACTACCCTGGTTAAGACTATTCGTTGTTCGTTTACAATTCATTTCATATATAAAAATAGGACATTCTGGACGTTTAACTTCTTTAGTATTGAAAAATCTGAGTTTAAAGTAAAGACACTATTTTTGTAATTTCTCTTAAATCTTCGTTTTAAAAAAAGTTGCTCTGAAAGGGTTCGAAGATGGTGCTAAACGCATGCGAACCAACAATCTTTAAACAATCATATTTAAATATTTGTATATAAATGAAGTAAATTGTAAATGAACAATGACTAGTTTCAACTAGGGTGGTTTTGACAGGGGTGAGTTTGTTACTTTATGCGTCACAAAAAAAATAAGCAGATTTTATTTTAGTTATCTTCTTCTTAGAGTGCCGTCTCCCTACGGAGGTTGGCAATCATAATGGCTATTCTTATTTTAGAACTTGCTGCTCTAAACAAATCAATCGATCTGCATTGGTACCAATCACGTAGATTCTTTAACCATGAGTTCTGCCTTCGGCCAACAGATCTTCTTCCTTGAATCTTTCCCTGTATTATCAGTCTCAAAATTTCATATTTTGGTCCCCTCATCACGTGGCCTAGGTATTCCAGTTTTCTGGTTTGTATAGTGGTGATTAGTTCTGTTTCTTTACCAACCCTCTCCAGTACTTCTTTATTTGTAATTCTATCAGTCCATGATATTTTCAATACTCTGCGGTATAACCAGAGTTCGAAGGCCTCGATTCTTTTTAAATTACATTTTTTTAATGTCCAAGTCTCAGCTCCATATAATAATATTGAAAATATATAACAGCGAATGGTACGTAGTCTGATCTCCAAATTTAGATTTTTGCACGTTAGGAGTGGCTTCATTCGTATAAATGCTGATCTGGCAATCTCTATTCGTCTGTTTATTTCTACAGTATGATCATTGGTTTCATTGATCAAAGTTCCCAAATACTGATATTTTTCTACTTGTTCATCAACTCATCATCATCATTCTGGTTTTACAACCCTGCGTGGATCCTAGACTCCTCAAGAATTTTTCTACAGTCGTCCCTACCCATCGCCTTCCATCCTTGTTCTGGGAATTCTTCTTCTTCTCTGACCAATGGGTCTATCAAGGAGCATTTTTCTAGCTGGGTCATTTTGTTCCATCCGCATTCATGCCCTATCCACCTCAGACGTCCTTTCTTAATATGTTTTACGATATCTGGTTCCTGGTATATTCTATAAAGTTCGAAGTTGTAACGTCTTCTCCACACTCCATTGTCATTCACTCCTCCATAGATTCGCCTTAGTATTTTTCTTTAGAAACATCCTAACATGTTTCATTACTTTTTATTAGAGTCCAGGTCTCTGATCCATATGTTAGGACTGGGCGTATTATTGTTTTGTACAGTTTTATTTTTGTATTTCTCGATATAATTGTGGATTTAAGGGGGTATGTTCACGCCGCAGTTAAAATGAGTGGTGTTCAAATAAACTAACGTTTAACAATTTCTTGAATAGATGGCAGCACGTGCATCATATTTTAATATTTTTATTTTCTCGAAATTTAATTATCTGAACAGCGACAGTGTTGCCAAGTAAGCTAGTCGAGTAGACGGTGAGACTCGCTACTGTACAGTCACGTATAGATTCACAGTCTAAACCACCTACTTACTTGTACGCTTAGGTCCTAGAGACTGACGGCAAACAGCTAACCCAACCAAAACCAGTCGGCGGTAAACTGAACGGTTTACGTTGACTGAGAATTTTTCGTGTAAGATAAATCAGGATATCTCTGATTTAGTCTTTTTTAAGACTAATTACAGTGATAAATCAGAATTCGCTAACAAAATTTCTAGAATAATTTCAGGAACCAATCCAATAAGGAAGGAATTCCCACTTCATAGAAGTCTCCATAAAATTAGGACAAATCGGCCCACCTCAAGGAGAGGTGGACCCGCCCAGGATAAGAAGTTACAAAATAACTCCACGGAAGAAATAGAGAAAATTCAGGAAAAAACAAGCGAGATGGCTGAAAACACAATAGAAATCATGGAAGAAGAGGTCTTTCAACCAGTGAAAAGAAATAGGAGAAACTCAAAGGAAGAAATAAGACACCAGGCAACAACAAGTTCCGGAACAGGATCCGGAATCGCTACCTATAACAGGTACCAAGTACTCGAGAAAATTACCACAGAAGAGAAAAATACCCAGGAAAAGAAGGAGAGAATTCCACCATTAGTAATAGCAGGACAGATAAGAAGTTACTCCAATTTCATAAAAGAAATAAGAGACCTGCTAGGCCACAACAATTTTCAAATTGCCCCCGCAGGAAAGGCGGGAACAAGAATCTTCACAAAGACGTCCGACGACTACGAGAAACTAAAGCAGGACTTAGTGCAAACTAATACTGCGTTTCATACATATACACGCAAATCGGAAGTTACTAAAAAACTAGTCATGAAGGCGGCTCCAGGAATGGATCTCGACGAAGTGGAGGCTGAACTGAGGGAACAAGGGATCGTTGCCAAAGTAACAGAGATGAAGACTCACAAGGAAGGTAAGACAAGTAAATCCTATCTCTTACAGGTCGACAAGCAACAAGATCTTAAGGAGGTGAAGAAGATCAACGGACTTCAAAATATACGCGTCAGATGGGACGCATACTCCAAACCGACAAGGGCCACGCAGTGTTACAACTGCCAAAACTTTGGACACTCGGCCAGAAACTGTTTTAGATCGCCAAGATGCATGAAATGCGCAGCGAACCACCCAACAAGAAGTTGCCAACTACCAAAAGACAAGAACAACAAAGTAAAATGCTGCAATTGTGGAGGAGACCACACGTCGAACTACCCAATGTGCTCAACACACATTGAGTATTTGGACCAACAAGCGGCCAGAAGAAATAGAAACACACCTCAACAAAAAGTAGCGCCTCCACCGCACCCATCAACGTTCAGGACTACAGTCAGCGGCGTATCTTACGCACAAACAACAAAAGGAGCACCCAGACCAACAGCGGCAGAAGGTATCAAAAACACTTGGGCGGAAATAAACAAGATCGTCAACGTAGAGAAAATGATGTCACTTCTACAGGATATGAAGAGGGAATTAATTTCAGCGAAATCATTTGCAGAGAAAGCAATGATATTTATAAAATACGAAGAGATCTACAATGAACCTTAGGCATCTGAAGATCCTACAATTTAACATAGCCTCCCTACGGCTAAGAATAAACGAACTTCGAGAAACAGTGATACGACACAATCCGGATATCATCTGCCTCTCAGAAACACTCTACATGACGACAACTCAACTGCCAAGGATTACAAATTACGATGGATTCGGAAAAAGAGACGTTCCAAACAAAAGAGGAGTGGCAATCTATGTTAAAAACAACATAGAATGGAATCAAGTGGAAATAGAAACAGACCAATTTGAAAATGTGGGAGTCAAAATTGCAAATACTAACATTTTTTCTATTTACAGGTTTAACTCAGATATATTAGCCATCGAAGAATTAGATGCAATGCTAAACTCAGCACCAACCGTCGTCGTAGCCGGAGATTTCAACGCCAAAAGCCGTGTTTGGGGATGTGTTACAGATACAAGATCTGGTAATACATTACTCAGATACTGTGAAGACAGAAACAAGATGATATTTGCTCCTGACGATCCGACAAGAATCAACCCTCAAAGAGATCAAAACAACTCTACGCTGGATTTATTCATCACAAAAGACGTCATAATAGAAGATGTAAAGGCCAACTTTGAATGCAGTTCGGATCACAAACCAGTTACAGGACGGATGACTTCAAGAGTAGACCTCCCCACAATAGAACCAGTAGAAAGATGGAGATGGAAAGACGCTAACTGGCCTAATTACAGGAGACAACTAAACCAAATAGAGATGAAGAGAAACTTCCAATCAATCGAAGAAGTAGAAAGAAAAATCGAAGAAATAACGAGAAAAATTCAACAAGCCATGGAAGACAACATACCAAAAGCAATGACGAACAATAAAGGATTAATCATACCAACGGAACTACAAGACATCATCAAGGACAGAAATAAGGCCAGAAGAATGTTCCAAAGGACGAGAAGACAAGAATACAAGGATTACGGAGACACACTATCGGAGGAAATAAGAGTAAGATTGAGAAGTCTTACTGAAAACCAATGGCACAACAACATCAGGAAAGCGGAAGAAAACCAAGGAAACGTATGGAAAATGCTGAAAGCCAAAAGAAGAGGAAAACAAAAGATGCCACAAATCATCGACAACGAGGGGGTACACTACGAAACTCAAGGAAAAGTGGATGCCATTGCAAGAAGATTAGCAGCTACACACAACCAAAACGAGGATATGTCAGATGCAATAACGAAACACGAAGTTAACACCGAATACAACAGGATAATAAGAAGAAATAATTTCTTAGTAGAAGAAGAAGACTTCACCAGTCCATATGAAGTAGCTAAGATCATCAGAAGACTTAAAGGAAACAGAGCACCAGGACAAGAAGGAATCCACAACATCACCCTCAAAGAACTGCCAAAGAAGGTTATAGTACAACTGTACTATATCTACAAATATTGCTTGGAAATGGGACATTTTCCAAGCAATTGGAAACATGCGAAGATAATTCCACTTCTGAAGCCCAGAAAAGACGGAAGAAGACCAGAAAGTTACAGGCCTATTTCACTATTAGAAACTTTAGGAAAAGTTCTGGAAAAAATCATCTTTAAAAGACTGGTGAAGCACACAGAAAGAAGAAGAATCATACAAGAAGACCAATTCGGATTCAGAAGAGGTAGAAATTGCGAACTTCAACTAGCAAGAATAATCAGCGACACGAAAATAAAATTCAACAGGAAACAAAAAACAGGATTAGCCATACTGGACATCGAAAAAGCATACGACACGGTTTGGAAAAAGGCACTAATTTACAAGATGGACAAAGCAAGACTCCCACATTACTTAATTAATATTTGTGATAAATATTTATCTAATAGAACTTTTCAGGTTTCAGCTGACCGAAAGATGTCAACACTTCAAGAAATCCAGGAAGGAATGCCACAAGGCAGTATTTTATCTCCAATATTATACAATATTTTTGTTTCAGATCTCCCTGCAGATCCTCGAACTTCAACAGCCCTTTACGCGGATGACACTGCCGTATATGCATCCGGAAAAGATGAAAGAAGAATAATCAGGAACATGGAAAACCACCTAGGAAAAATATCGGAGTTCACAGAAAAATGGAAGATAAAAATCAACGCGGAGAAGACACAATTCATCGTTTTTTCACAGGACAGGAGACCACAAAACTACGAAATCACAGTAGGAGGAAACAGGATCCAAGGAACGGACTCAGTGAAGTATCTAGGAGTCCACCTTGACAGAAGACTCAACTTCGGGATGCATATACGGAAAACAAAGGTAAAAGCAAATGTTTCTAAAAAACTAATACTTCCTTATATTTTCAGGTCCAGCCCCCTAACGAAGGCCAAGAAAATCCAATTATACCAGGCCTACGTTAGATCGGTGATGTTATACGCTGTCCCAGTTTGGAGCTCCATAGCAGAGAGCCACTGGAAGAATTTGGAAGCTACAGAAACAGCGTGTTACCGTATAATCGACGGAGCACAATGGGATGAAAGAATAACGAATGCAACCATAAAAGAAAGGCTCCAGTACACACCACTGAGGGAGGTGGCCGAGAAAAGAACAAGAAACTTCTTCCAGGCCACAAGAAGACTCCATAAGACCAGAGACATCCTCGAGAATAACAGGGTCCAGAGGATGCATAGACAAACCCATAAACTGATCGACCACCTGATCAGGGTCTAGCCGTATGGTTGCTGAAAAACAGCATAGCAGGGAAGTAGGTACGATGCCTTAAAAAAGTACCTACAGAAAAAGACGAGGAAACCACCCAGAGAAGTCCAGGATGCCGAGAGGTTGAAAAAGAAGAAGAAGAAGATGGTGCATTAGCGGTACATCAGAAGAAAGAAGGCTAAAATGAATGAAATAAATGACATGTATATTTTATTAGGCAATAAACGTTTTTATTTTTATTTTTATTTTTATTTTTATTTTTATTAGTGTTGCCAACGAGGCCAAGTATTGGATCTTAAAATATAATATACGATCGGGAGAATCGGTATAGTTCGCTCTCGGTCGGCAGTCTTCTGCAATGTAAGTTGAAATTGCGCTATCGTATTATTTGATTTGAAGTTTCACAAATTCTAATTTTTGGATTGGATAATTGGATCATTCCATATCATTTTTTAATTTTTGTATCGTGTTGCGTTAAGGTTCATTTACCTTTGAAGTTAAATTGTTGTTTTGTTTTTTTTTTGTTTTGTTTTTTTTTTGTAAACATTTTAAATGGTGCATATTAGTTTTGTAAAAAACTAAATTTATTTCAAGTAGAAAAAATTACTTATAATAAAATTATACACCTGTAAATTTCATAATTTATTAACCCATCAGAGGACGCTAAGGACTGATCAGTTCTTTGTAATTTTACATTTATCTTGGCAATAAGACTATTTATATTCATTTTCAGCTTAGTAAACGAAAAGCTTCCGTTGCTAAATCAATTTTTTTTCATTTTAAACTTCACTCTGTGAAAATGTCATTAACCCACTCTAAAGTGTGTTTTTAAAGTTGTAACTTCTGCAGTTTTTCCAATATTTTCCATGGACACGAAAACATGAGATGCCATTGTCGAATCATATTTTCTGGCAGACATGACTTAATAAGAGGATACTATATCGCCGCTAACTTGTCAGCAGTTTTGTCTAAGGTCTCAAGTGAACGAAGTTGACTATCAATCATATCATAAAGAGCAGAAATATTACAAATATATTATATATTATATATTATATATATATATATATATTATATATATATATATATATATATATATATATATATATATATATATATATATATATATATAATACTAAGAAACTCGACTTAAAATTAACTTTGAGAGCTCTCTAATGTAAACTTCAATTTGGAGATCCTCTATACCAAACCTAGACTGCAATCTCTGAATAATTTTTGAACTCGATTGGAGGTAATTTAAATTTGGGCTTCTTCGGAAGCTTCTTCGAATATACTTTTAGGTACCGTAGGTTAATCGAGGCAAAATTTTGCCTTGGTTTTTCCTTTATTTACCTTTATAGTCGTACTTGTTGAATCACAATATCGAGTAATAAAAAAAGTATATATGATATATATGATATATGATAGTATATATGATAGTTTACCAAATGAGGCCCATGCTAGTCTAGTTTTTCTTTTTATTTCTTCTGTTTGATTGTCCCTGTTCAACTTTATTATCTGTTCTAGGTATATGTATTCTGCCACCTGCTCTAATTTATTCTGTTTGACTACTATTTCTAATTGGTCTTCTTGGTTTGTCATAATCTTGGTTTTACTATAGTTCATCTCTAGACCTATCTCTGTCGCTTTTCTATCTAGTTTCTCAACCATCTTCTGTAACTCTTCCTTCTTATCTATTATCAGGACTATATCGTCTGCATATCTCAAGGTACTCTGCATATCTTCAGCCACTGCTAACTATAAACTGGATGAAGGGCTGACTGTAATTGAGGCATTGAAGAAGATCACGGTTAAAGATGTTTGCTATTGGATTGCATCTGCCTGGGACGACGTAAAAATGTCCACTACTCAGAAGTTGTGGAAAAAATGATTTAAGATAGACAACAAAACACAAGACGTTCAAAATGAAACTGATGACTGTAAAGTTGATTCTATAGCCCACCTAGCCAATCAATTACCAGTAGAACAAACAATCGTAAAACAAGACATCATCGATTGGAGGAATCTAGATTAAGAAGTGGAACTGACAGATGATACAATTGCCAATCTAGGTCTAAACGTCACCCATGAAGAAGAAGATACAGATGGGATAACTCAAAAGATTTCTCATTCCGAAGGATTTAAGTCCCTTGAAGCAGCTCTCGTATACATTGAGCAACAAGAAGAATCAACACCATTAGACGTCCTTCATTTTCAACGTTGGCGCAACATCGCCGCCCCAAAAAGAGGACTGAAGTTGAAACAAAAATCAATCAAAGACTTTTTTAAAACATTTATAAATTAATTTTTTTATCTTTTATACTACTTTTATATCAGTTTTTAGTTATTAAAATAAACACATTAATCATTATTAACATAGGTACACATTTTTCTATCAGTATAACCAATCTCAGTGACAGAGTTCTTTCGGTATCCGAGGTAGTCACGGTCCCAATTACCTCAGATAATCGCAAGTCTACTGTACAAAAAGCTTAATTTTGTATCAAATTACACAAGTGTGATTTTATTTTAATACAGTTTCCCAAATTCGACAAACTGTATCTAAGCATACTATGCAATTCTAAATAATGATGATACTACATTCCCAGACGTCATAAATTTTAATTGCCTTACACTTACAACAGCAATCAGCTGGATGTGCTGATTAGGGATTTTTGTTACTTGACCTTGTATACACAAAAGGTTCATTCATTTGGAGGTATTTTATTACTCATATTTCAGGCGACAAGTCTGAATTATTTATCTACCCAAAAATATTTATTTCAAACTGAAAAGAAATTTGCAATTGTTTGAAAAACAGGTAATTAAATAATGATCAAAAAGGGATTATGGTAATTGGATCGACTATTTATGTATAAAAACAGTATTTATAAGAAATCTAAAATATATAACATTAATTATTAATAATATATTTATAATAATTATTATAATGTCCACAGGGGAAGTGTTTTCCTCAGAAAATTTCAGATTTTCATCTCGTTTCTAATGATGACTCAAGTAAATATTAAAGTAAATATCAATAATCTTAT
The DNA here is from genome assembly GCA_918026665.1 of Diabrotica balteata. Taxonomy (NCBI): domain Eukaryota; kingdom Metazoa; phylum Arthropoda; class Insecta; order Coleoptera; family Chrysomelidae; genus Diabrotica; species Diabrotica balteata. The sequence continues at coordinate 91,125,566 of OU898279.1, read as the reverse complement.
TTTCTTCCGGAAATAATTAATCGACAAAATTTAATCGATCATTACATACTATTGTTTTGTCTATTAAAATTAAATTTGTTAAAAATTTAATAAAACGAAATGTTTTTATGTTTATATATTATGTAAAAACCAGTATAATCCCGCAGTAAACTTTACTGACCATAGTTTGACTTTCAACCACGATTATATAACGTCAGGGTGCCAAGGAAAAAAATGGTATACTTGTATATTTAAGACATTGTTCCCTTATCCTTATACAATCATTATTGAACATAGAAAGAGAAAGAAAGTCAAACGAAGCCACAATATTAACTACTGGGAGGGGCCGCCTTGATAACAAAACCACGTGATTCGTTACTATGGTTACTGCATAACTCATAGACAATTGGAATAACCACAAAACTAGTTTTCAATGTTTTGCAGATTTTTCTTAAATTCGGCAAACGCGCATCTATCGCTATTTAATACATCAGTGCTGCCTTCTACTAAATGACACGTGAACTTATTTTCTCATCTGTTAAGTGATAGCTGAACTAATTTCTCACTATAAAAATGCCAACTTATTACGGTAACATCAACAAAATCCCTAGTTTGCAGCTTTTAATTGTAATTTTATCTTTAGGTACAGTTAATTTAAAAATTACGGCAGTATGGATAACAAACATTTGCTTAAAATAAAGGTTTTTGGATAGTTAATCATTTAACGTAGTTATTTTGCACCTAAGTTCAATAATTATTTCACAATACCAATTTTTAGGCACGTTACCACGTAAGTTATGACATGGATGCATTTAAGTACAGTTATGAAAAAAATACTGCTGTTTTTGAAAATGTTAACTAGATATCATTAAAATAGAAAGTTTACAGTTTACGTACATAATCATAACTTGAAGATCTGTTTTGAAATAGTGACGATAACTGTACCTAAAAAGTATATAAATTTTAACATTGTGACATACCACCTTAAGGAGGAGATTAAGCCCAAAATGTTAATCCCACTGTTGGCCGTGCAAATTCTGCGGTTTATCTCTGCGGTAGTATTATTTTCAGGGTTGCAATCTGATAAATTGTCGATTTAACACCTCTGAAACCAGCCTGGTATTTTCCTACTATCTGTTCTGCTTATGGTGCCATATGGTGATATAGTACTGTGGAAAATATTTTATACGCTGCATTTAAAAGCGTAATTTATTTGTGGTTAGAGCATTCAAATATATCTCCTTTTTGTATATGTACAAAGTATTCCAATATTTCAATCATTGGGTAGGGATTTCTTTGTCCATATTTTTTTTTATAAGCTGGTGTAATTCCATTATGGTATCGTGGCCACCTTTTTTATATAGTTCACCTCGGAGGATATCTATTCATCTATTCCCGGTGATTTGTTTCTGGTAGTTTTTAAAACAACCAACGATGAAAAACTGATTAAAAACTCACAGTCAACGCAAATAACAAAAAGTGCTACTTGCATTTTTTGTAAAATATATTTTATTTTCTCTACTCTTCTATGTATATGTAGAGGGAACAGGAACAGTATTTTAATTATTATGCTAATGTATATTATAGACAAGTGATAATCTCTAATATGTTGGCAGCCTAAAAAATTTTCCACCCAGTTTTTAAAAAGTGTATTACAATATGAGGGAATCTCAAAATAAATATAAAATAGGACAACAGAATGTTCAAAAAGTCGCGAAGTTAATCTGAAAACTATCAAATAGACGATGAGAAAACTTAGCCATAGTGAGAGCAAGGGAAATTTATCAGTTTTTATATTGAAATGAATCGCAAATTAACCACTAATACTGTATTAAAGCTAAGATTGCAGGCTACCAATGAGGTCACAAGAGGCGGATAGTGGATGACCTTCAGATATAAAAAAATTTAACATTGTAACATTATATTATTAAAATAAAAAAAATCGTCACATGTTTGTTATTTTTCGTTAAATTATTATTTCATTTCAATTTCTTCGGATTTTATTCATTTGTTAATTTTCAGTGGCGGCTCGTGGTAATTCAAAAAGGTTGTTCAATAAAGGAATGTAACAATTGTAATGAAAGTGAATGTAATGGCCTTGCCCTTTTTTGTCTAAATTTGATAATGTCGAATGCAATACATTAATGCGACTTAGAAACAAAATTTAAACTTTAAAAATAATATAAAAATGTATGGGTGTTTTTGTGTTCGATTACTGAGTTTATTCATTTTATGTATACAAAAATTCATTCATTGATTCTTGTCTTTTGCAAAAACATCGATAACACGAGCATTAAAGTCTGCAATTGTGGAAATCAACTTCTTTTCTACGCTATTCAAGTAAATTTAGTCTGTTCTGCTGCATTGTATTTCTCAGTAAAGATTTAATCCTTTTCAATGTAGAAAAACAACGTTCACTTTCGACAGGATCATTGGAATTGTACAGATTAATTTTAATAACATGGCAGTTTCTCTAAAACATTCGGTCAAATTTCTATCGATAAGAAATTCTAAGATTGCCAATGCATTTCCTTCATGATGAAAATCTTTTCTGTCATAAATAATACACAATTCACTTTTAAGTTTTTGTTTTGAAACCAAAGCTTTGAAAACCAAAAGATGGTCGGTAAAATGAAACCTATCTTTGGTTTGATTAATCAGGATATCACACACTTCTTTTGTTTGTGCAGAATATGATACTGACTGATGGCGCTTCTTTGGTGGTGAAAGTGGATGATCTAAGTTAGTCAAGAAATGGCTTTGTCAAATCCATTCATTTTAACAGCATCCAAAGACCGAGATTGAAATTCTTTAAAAAGGATTTCTCAGTGGGGCATTATTTGAGTGAATAATGTAAGCCAATAAATAAAACCTGCATTATTTAAATATCCCAGCTACGCCCCTGCTTGGTTTATTGTGGTCAAATCATTTCCACTGCTCTCTAACATACTCTCTAGACAATTTTTTAGAAGTTTTTTGTTTTCAAAAATTGTTCTGACAGTTCGTGTGTTAAAATTCTATCTTGTTGCTGGTGCTATCGCTATCCTTTTTTCACTATGTGGTCTAACATGATAGTTCTTTATGCTGACATGAAAAAAAGGCGAAAATGCATAACATAAAATGCGTAAGGAAAATCTTTTCCTATAATACTTCGGACGCCCCTTCCCTTCCTGACATTACAGCCGCTCCATCCTAGCTTTGACCTATTAGCTTATTTATGGAAATATTAAGCAGTTCCAACTCTTTTCTAATTTCTATGGCTATGTCACTAGCACTATGTGAAACAGGTTGTAAAAATTTCCAAACAAGTTTTGAGCGGTATTTGGCCATACCGCTTGTATCTTAAAATATTAACAAGTTGCTGATGGGTAGAAACATCAGTAGTTTCATCACACTGAATGGATAAACACCATGATTCTGACACCTGTTTTTTAATCTCTTCCTGGTAAACAGCTACAATAGCATCTAATATGTCATTTTGAACTCATTTTGAAGTACCTTTAAAACATTATTTACCTGCAAATCTTGTTTTATAGCCATATCAATTTTTGATACAAAATTAATGAAGTCCCTATATATTCTTGGATTTAAACTTGCTGATGACTCGTCATGTCCCCGCAAAGCTATTTCGAATATGCCACAAAATTTTACACAATCGATAAGACGGGACAAAACAGGAATAAATAAATACCCTTTTTAACTGCCGCCCGCAATAAACTTTTATTTAATCTACCGACCAATATTGTGTTGTCAGAAATTTACAATTAATGATTCACAAGTGTCAGTGTAGGGGTTTAACCATTCGCACCTAATAAACTACGTAAAGAGGCTTAAAAACATGATAAATGAAACTAATTTCATCGGAATTTCATTTAACAGTTGTTTTTGTCGTAAATGTTTATCGTTTGTTTCCTGATTGTGATTTCGCGTCTTGAAAATTGTGTTGTAGATTACATAGTCACATAGATTACACACGATGACTCCTAAAAAAAGCATTTACTTTAAAAGAAAAAATTAACATCCTTAAAGATGTTGAGAACTGTAAGAAGAAAGCAGAAACAGAAATCTCAAAAACCACGATCTTTCAGAGGTGTGAATCAGCTTCATCTCACATATTTAATTAAAAATTTAAATAAAAATCGTGGATGACAGCAGAGATTTTTAGTGGAGAACTTTTGAAATGGGAAAGAGAGTGAGGACATTGAAATATTCTTTTAATTGTTGACAATGGTACAGTCCATCCGAAAGTCCATTCGATGTCCCGTGATATTTCTATTAAACTATAACCATCTATAGCGAGGCAAATTTGGTTATAACGAGAGAAAATAAGATCGAAAAACATGTTTTTTTACATTTTTGGCCCGGCCATTGCTATAAAAAAATACCTTTTTAAATGGCCCCTAAATAAACTTAACTACAGCCCGCAATAAACTTCTTTACAATAAATACAATTGTTTCACATCTTTAAATATGATAGAATGATACTGGACAATTTAAGCAGTCAAAAATGACAGACAGACATCTTCCAATTGCAGAAGCAATAGTTTATGTTATCCTTGAAAATACGCTTTATACATTATGTAGTTGGAAAAAAACGAAAGTATATTATTTTATAGATTGTTTAGAGAAACATCTCTTTTTTGTTTTAATGTATTTCATTGACAATAAAACTAAACAGCTTTTTTCAAAAACGCCATTCAAAAAATATTTATTAGCATCTTATATTGCTCTGAATGGCTTCACTATAGGAAGTAAATGTTTTAGAAAACTACATATTCATATGTATGCACAGTATTATTGTTGTCTGATATAACTAGATCAGCTTATAACGAGGTAATTAGTCTGCCATTTTTTCAATTCTCATTATAGAGGGGGTCTACTATATATATATATATATATATATATATATATATATATATATATATATATATATATATATATATATAATATATATATATATATATATATATATAATATATATATATATATATATATATATATATATATATATATATATATATATCTGTACAGATAATAGAGATAATAGAGATAAGTGTGGATGACAGTGGATAAAAACTTCTGCTACATCTGCATTCATTAAAATGAACTAGATGTTTAAAAGTTGAGACCTCCTTTTAATAACAAAAATCAGCTACTTATATGCTACATATTTCCGGTTTTGCAATAAGCTAGAAGCTTGGACTTTGCTAGAGGCATCAATGAAGAAGCTGGAGACTTCTGAGATGTGGTGCTACAGACAAATAATGCAAAGCTCATGAGTAGGTTGAGTGAAGTTTTTTGCGGAATGTGAAAAGAATATAAAGTGCTGTTCAAGATAAAAAGGTGGAAATTAAAGTGCTTTAGTCACATTACCAGAAATAATGAGATAATGTTGACTTCAATTGGTTATTGAAAGTATTTCGTAAGAGATTCCCTGTAATATGACTATTCCCTGGCTACATCATCTAGGAACTTGTTTCAATTGGATGAATGTTGGCACATTTCAAGCAGCTGTAATCAAAATTTCCATGTTGATTGCCAACATCTAGAAAAGGTAGGCACCAAAAGGTTTTAATAAAATTTTTACTGCCTCTAAGTACTCTAATTAAAATACTGTAATTTAAGAATTTAATGATTACTACTGATAAAGGTTTAACCTTAAAACTGTTATTTACATAAGCCATAAACAAGAATATTACTTACCGCAAATATAGTATTTTGTAACCCAAAAGGGATGGGAGTCAGTCTTGAACAAAATACAATTTTAAAGCACAATGGTCCCGAAATGACTCTCAATATAGCAGTGGCCATATCATTTTGAGTATACCTTAAATATAGTAATTATAATATATATTAAAATTATTATTAAAATATATATTGACTTACTTGTAAATACTATGATGATGTCCAACTACTTTCAATATGTTATGGGATATTAGTAATCCAAAATTTGCCCCAAACAGAACTAGTAGAAGCCCTTTAACTACTCCAAATAAATAACCTGAAGCTAGAACTAAGACGATGTATCCAATACTTATTGGTAGAGCAACTATGATAAATAGGAAGCATATTGTTGCAGAAACAAGAAGACCATTTTGCTTTTCAAGCCATAATAAAACAAATCTTATATATGCTTTACACAGAAGAAGAACCAAAATTATTACAACTATTGTACAAAAAAGTGCCAACAAGCGACAAAGTGATAAAAAACATATAGTTTTATGTGTGTCCTTACATCTTTCTCTCTTGGTGTCTACATTACTATCGATATTTATCTTCATTATAACACTTTTTTAAAAAGACATATCTTTTGTCACATAAAATTCTGCATAATTTTATTTACTGTATTGTTTTCTAATCTAATTACCTCCTACTACCTATAATCTAACCTAATTTATCAATGAAAATTATCTTTTAATCTTTGTATTTTGTATTGACAGTGACATCTACATCTACATGTTGACAAGTTGCGGAGAAACTCCACAAGACCACAAACTGCCACAAACCGACTGGCGGTTGGAGGAGGTGCACAATCATTCACAATTATGCGAGCAAACAAAAAAAATAAAGAAGAAGAAGAGTCACAGAAGCACGCAGAACACATATTTACCCACAGTTCCTAGACTTACTACGGTTGCCTACTCCGACTAACCAATGAACATTAAGCCCGAAATTACGTCACGAGAGTGTAGCGATTAGAATCGAAACAATAGGTTTGTTCCAGCAAAATCTTGAACTGATTCAGGATCGTACTGAGCGTGCGCTTTACATAAAACGCGTTCCAGCAACGAGAAGTTCAGGATTATAAGTTCGAGGGGATTATTGGTTCAGTGTTCTAGCCCAAAGAACTTTTAATTCCGAACCAATTTTAAACTGGATTTTCAGTTCGCACATGCGTAAATCTTGATGAATGAATGTCGAACGTCATTATTATTGTATTATCATTTAAATTTATCCCATTTATCATTTTGTTGTTGTTATTATTATATTTCTGTCAGTATTAGTTATAATTGCCAGTATTTTATATCCCAAAGATTTATTAACCTTTAAAGTCTCCTTTCTTTATATAAATGTTGTTAGCTGATATATGGAATATGTTGGTTAATTAATTATCATGCACAAAGATGTCAATGTTCCATGATTAAAGACCATTTGAACATCACCAAAAAGAAAGCATTTATTATTTCAATTCTAAAATTTTAGAATATGTATGTAATGTAATAACCTCTACACATATGACTAATATAGTATAATCTTCATGAATCTTACCAAGGCAATATATTTTTTAATGTTTTGATAACAGAGACTGTAATTCCAGAATATGTATTACATAAACATTTCTTTAACTAAAATTATATATTTTGTAATCCAATATTTATACTTGTTTAAAATGTGGAGTACCTATATAAATATATTTACATAATTTTGGTTATTATATTACAACACAAATCTCAGTTCAACAATACCCAGAGATCAAACACCTGAAAATAACGGAAAGAGAAAATAATGAAATGATGAAAATAAAACAATATTATAATGTCACCTATCAAATGCCAATTTTAATTTAATTAAAATGCGTTCCAGCAAGTGCCAAAACATGAACCAGTTCTGAATTAACTCAGAATTGACATGCGCACTCAAGAGTTCAGTATCGGTTCAGAATTAGTCCTGAAAATGTCTGCTGGAACAAACCTATTGTTAATCGGCGTTTTTATGCTTTGATGTATAGAAAATAGTAAAAATAGTTATGAAATAAAGATGTTTGGTGGATTATAATACCTTATTATGGAAAACTGTTGATATGTACTAGTTTGATACTTAAAATTAATCAGAATAAAATTGTAGATTTACGAAAATCTATGATTTCAATCTCCATTTTACACTGAAAATTTGTAGCATATACTGAATTGTTCTCGGACGCGACTAGTTCACGTTCGAGACGCATCGCCCCGCCCCTTATTTTTCCCGTTGGCCCCTGCCTAACCTGGAAATCCCTAATCGCTACTTCAGAAAATATAAAAAATAGGCGATTTTCAGGTCAAGACAGTTTGCATTGAGTGTTCTTAGAGTACGGTCGTGCGTTCTTGTTTTTAGGTTTTCGTTCGCTCCTATAGCACAGGGTCAGCTAAACAGCAAGGGCACCGTTTACAAGCTGACCGCTTGGACGAACGACGCGCCGAAGAGATAAGACGGACAAAGGCGATAAGAAGCTATCCAAGATAATAAAACAATAGAACAATAGAAGCATTGTTCATTGTTTCAACGCACCCATTGTTCGATTTTAACGGTTTTAAAAAACCGTTTAGCGTTTCACAGGGCTTCTATTGTGTTGGTTGGAGGCTCCCGTCTGCTGTTTCGGAGATTCTGCTGGTCACGGTGAGGGCTTAGTGGATGGTCCTGTAAGAAGCCATCCGCGTGCCGTAGCCGGGGCTTTCAGCTTCCGTTAGGGCGATAGGACGACCAGGTCCAACATTGTAGCGGTTTTGTGACTTTTTAGGTACAGAAAAAAAAAGAAAGAATAAATCAGTTGTGATTCAAAAAGTGTTGTATTTTTCATCTGGGACAGTCCGTCATATACGCGCTCTTAGATAACTGGTAACTGGTGTAAGCATAGTGGGTGGTTTTCGTAAGAAAAGGCCACTTACGAACGCTGTAAGCCGGTTCTCCCGAGTTACTAATTGCGTGTTGACTAGCTGGCCTAGTGTTACATACGGCACTTGAGTCGCGAACTGACTCCGGTGGTATTCCCTATAGTTACTAATTTTAATTAGTAACTCTAGAACATTTTGATACTCCAATTAATACACACAGGAAAAAATAGTATACAAGGAAGTGCATCGAGGGACCGACAGCTCATTTTATAGTTAGTATAGTCCGGCGACCCGCCATCCTATACATTGCACAGCGTATAGGAAAAAGGGTGTCTTCTGGGTGCACGCCTAGTTTTACCACTTCGAAATGCCACGTTCGACCCGTTCCAACAGGTCAAAAACGCATCCAGCTGAACCTCCTGACCCTCCTCCCATACAAAATCAATCAATAATATCCAACAACAGTACAAATGACGCAGCACCTGATCTCTCACCTGATTTTCCACATTTACCGCAACGTACATACCAAAATCCAATCTCACCACTTCCCGCTTCACCTAATAATCAATACATACTACCTACACCTACTACCTACACTATTCCTACAATTCATATACCCGATATCACCAATACCACTCCCAAGATGAACGTCGCTACCGACAGTTTCGTCGAGGATTTGGTTACCACCCTTCCTATAGACCAAATTGACCGGTTGATCGCGCGATTGCAGCTGTCCCGGTCCTCCCTTATCGGTAATCCGCACACAGCACCCACAAATACCTTTGCACACCTACAACAACAAACTTCCACTACTCATACTACCACTATTCAGCCTACACCTCAACCTACACCTCAAATTAATACACACGTATCAACATCTATCCCGCAACAAAACCCTACCTATGCTACCGCTGCACACACCCCGAAACCACAGCATCCACAAGCAACTCCTACCCTAGCTCAACAACCTAAACATTTCAACTACCTTATCACAAACATCCCTCTGGAAAAATCCACTCAACGAGATTTTTTCAGAATTATTAACACTAGAGAACTCCTACTAAACCAAATTACCACAATCAAAGTTTTACCCACCCAAACAGCACACCTCACTACACCACACCCAATCAATCATGTGGAAGTCCAACGTCGACTCCGTGATGCGGTAGGTGATCCAAAAATTCAGATCCCTAAACACAATCCCAATTCCACAGTTCCTAAAAACACCTCTACCCGCACCCACAATCCCGGCTACATGGTGGTCGTCAAAGGAGTAGACAGAGTTTACTCCGACGCCGAACTAACTATCCTCTTCACCCAACTCAACATCCCTGTAATCCGTCTCTGGCGCATCATCTCCAGAGAAAATAAACCAACAACATATGTCAAACTGATCACTTCTAGTGAATCAAAATACACGGAGATGCTGACCAGAGGCGTATACTTTGACGGGCTCCGTATGACTGTAGAGCTTCTCTATAACTCCAACCCCGTCCCTCCTGTACCGAAGTACTGCGCCAGGTGCAGTTCAAACGGGCATACCATTGCGGAGTGCCCGCAAAAACAGTACAGGTGCCCTACTTGCGGTCAAGACCACAAATCCACCTCCTGCCCTACTCCTCAAGCTCCAAAGTGCCCTACCTGCGGTGGTGAGCATGCGGCCTACTCGGTCAAATGCCCACACAGAAGGGAAATCCCAAAAACCCCTCAAGAAACCCAACCAATAACCACAGACAAAAGAGACCCTCCCTATGAACTGTCTTCAGACATGAAGGCAGTCATGGAATTCACTTCCCTTATCCTTATCAACCTCCTTCCAGATAGGCGTCAGCTTATCCTGGACATAACAAACCGAATTTCCACTCTGATGTTCGGTCACAAGAGTACACTTGTGGCTCACAACAACAGAGCCTCCATCTCCTTCCTGCCCCTCTAATGGATAGTTCACTGGGTGCTGTAAACTGCCAGGGTGTTCAGAGTAAACGACCCCTCATCAAACATATCCTTCAACATCATAATATCCTAATCCTAGCCCTCACCGACACCCTTTCAAAAACAGATCCAATATTTCCCGGTTACTGCACTGTACACCGTCCAAAAAGCCAAATATCTCGCGGTATTGGCATCCTTATCAAATACGGTATCCCCTTTTCCCCTCACGTTATACCTTTGCACCTAAACCTTAATGATGTAGACTTCCTGGCAGTGGACATCCACCTTGACAATAACACGACACTTACAATAGTCTCTTATTACAAACTTCCTCACCAGAACATGTCCGAAACATTGTTTGATTATGTCTCTAGCCTCAACAAGGCAATTATTCTCGGCGACTTTAACGCCAGACACATACAATTTGGCGACACGGCCACAAATCATACAGGCAATGACTTTTCGGACATGTTCATTAATCTTCCTATCCACCGCATTCGTAATCGTGAGCCGACTTTTGTGGGTCACCAGGGCTTGTCGATAGTTGATCATATTGTGTGTACTTACGATGTGATTGATCTATTGGATGACGAATGCTTTCTGGGCGATTCCATCACGTCGGATCACCTACCCTTGCTGGTTAAGGAACAGATATTTACACCCACCCCTCCTGCACCACCCAAAGTAATAAGAGACTATAAGCACGCTAACTGGGACCGCTACAGAGCCTTTCTATCAACTAATATTCCAGAGTTAGGCAATTTAGCATACACAGTGATATTTGTATAGTGATATTTGTACAGTTGATATCGATCAAGGTATCACGGCTATCTCTAATCTGATAAATCAAGCAATTGATATATCAGTCCCTAATAGGGTTATAAACCCTAAAAAGCCACCTCTACCACAATACATAATCAATAATATCAAACATAAGAGACGACTTCTACGTCAGTTTCAACGTACTCGAAATCCTCTTATCAAAACAGAATATAACCGCCTCTCCGCGGTGATTAAACTACAGGTGAACGATCTGCAAGTCAGACAATGGCGTGCGGCCACCTCTAGTCTTGATTTCCGTGACGGTGGCATAAATTCAAGTGCCTAACTAAACAGAAAACCAACAATCCATCTCACCTTTTAGTGAACAATCAAATCATAAACACACATCAACAAAAGGCCGACGCCTTTAAAAACCATTTACATAACACTCTAATCTCACCTAATAATCCTAGATTTGACCCCGCCTTCCTGACTGTGACTGAAAGAGACGTAAACAGACAACTCGGTGCCCCTTTCGATCCTCAGGTGCCGCATGATCATCCCATCATGACACCGGTGGATCAACAAACTTTCAAAAATTTTTGTCAAATTGGCAAATCGAATGCACCGGGTCCTGATAACATTGCCAGGAGCTGCGTGAAACAATTTCCTCCGAGTGTCTACCTTTATCTAACAAATATTGTCAATGCCACTCTCAAACTCTGCTATTTTCCGTCACAATGGAAAGTAGCAAATACAATTATGCTCTTAAAAAAGAGCAAACCCCGCACAGATCCTAACTCTTACCGGCCGATTTCACTTACAAATGTTTTAGCTAAAGTCTTTGAGAGAATCCTAAAAGAAAGACTCATTGACTTCATTAACGAACACAATATCATCCCCTCATTTCAATTCGGCTTTAGAGAAGGGTGCTCTACAAATACGGCATTGACAGAAATTGTCACACACATTTCTCAAAGTCTGAACGACGGCAAATTATCACTAGGTATTTTTCTCGATGTTCAAAAAGCCTTTGATCAAGTCTGGCATGTGGGACTGATCAAGAAACTACTGAACATTGGACTACCACTTCCCTTCGTCAGACTAATCCAATCATACGTCTCTGAGCGTCAAGTCAGGGTTAAAGAGCGTGGTTCTTTCTCAGATTCTTTTACTCCTACAGCTGGAGTACCACAAGGCTTCGTGCTGGCCCCCATACTATACACAATTTACAACAGTGACTTCCCTAATTCCATACGTACCAATACCACCACCCTACTCTACGCGGATGACACTGCTCTAGTTACTACAGCAAGAAACGTTGATTCTGTTCTCAGGTACGCTCAAAATCACCTTAGACTAGTTGAAAACTGGTGCGGGAGATGGAGAGTGTCCCTGAATCCGAACAAAACTCAAATGATTCTCTTTAGACACCCTAAACACAGTAAACGTGCGGCCTCCTTTAACGAAAGAAACTATCTCACGCTTTGGGGGGACCAACTCTTACTCCGTGAACAGATTGAATACCTCGGCGTGGCGTTCACACGAACTCTGAGCTGGAGGGCCGATCTGAACATAGCCTGTGCCAAGGCCAGTAGCAGACTGGGTCTCCTCAATAGTTTGAGATGTAATTTCGGGGCTGCACACCCTAGAACGTTAATTTTCACTTATAAAGCTTTTATTAGACCTATTTTTGAATACAGATCCAATATTTACGCTACAATGTCAAAATCTGTCAAAGAAAATTTACTCAGACTAGAGAGGAAGATTCTGCGTAGAGTGAATGGCAAACGTTGCGACTACCCTTCAGCCCTCATTCATCAATTATCTAATATTCAGCCCATAAATGAGAGACTACACTCTCTGAGCAGAAGTTATGTCGACTTTACACTACATGATTTATCATGTGATTTTCATATGATTTGGTCATGAAGTCAAATTTTTGTGTTCACACTGTGTGATTTGTCATATGATTTTGTCATAAGCACTATCATGCGGCTCGTCATACCTTGTCACAGGAGAATAGGACGGTACCTATTCCGCATGATAAAATCATATGATTTTTAGTAAAAATATCGGTAACACTAACATATTTAAATATCGCGCCTTATTCTTATGTCAATTCAGCGACATTCCCTTACCGAGAGACAACATTATTTATTTATTGTTTTTGCATTGATATTAAGCCTATTGTCTAATCTGTGCTACTGTGTCGTATTTTTCTTTTATTATTTATTTAGTTTGCTTTATTCTTAGGTTAGTGTTTTATAGTCCACTTAGTCATAATTTTAGTTTAGTTTCTTTATTAATTTTTTTTTTAATTTGGTATAATATCAACACTAAATTTGATATACCCCGTCCACTACCACTATTTCTTCGTAAAAGTCATTTGCGAGCCCAAAGGCGTCTTATCTTTTCTTCTTACTATTAGATGAACGCATAGTTGCCGGCGTATTATTATTAAAATTTCAGAAACCAATGCAAGCAAAGATTTATTTTCCATTATAATAGTTTAAAAATTTTATAGTTATGACGGTTATTACCTATATTATTATACTGTGTCTAATATCTCTATGACCATAAACAAAAAGAAAAATAAAAAAAACTCATTGTCACTTATATCATAAGTCATAACTTATCATTCAGTGTAAACACGATTTTTTAAAACATCATAGAAACGAGGAATCATAACGAATCTCATATGATATTGTCATATGATAAAATCATGTAGTGTAAAGTCGACTTTACACTACACGCACAATCCGGGGCCAAAACTTCAGAGCTCAACGCACTCTAAAAACTGTCTGCTCTTCCCGCGGCAATGTATTCACCAGACATCCTAAACCTAAAATCCCACACCTTCCCGCCATTCTACTGGAACTCGCCAGTAACGAACTCCCTGATGAATACATTGACATACAGGAGGCAACTCCCCTCTATTTCCGTCGCATTCCTAGTTAAATTGCTAACTTCGAGCTTGCCTAGACAGGGGGGATCGGTTTTCTGCGGTTTTTCGATCCCACTTGCAAATGATACCTGTCTATTGTGAGGATACAGCCGCAGCTGCCCTCTCGCGCCGCGTCTTAACACATTTACTAATTACAACATATTAATGCATGTATTTATACATATATTCATATCTCATTTTTCCTACGTTCATCAATTTAACAAACACTAATACACTAATTATTTTAGAAAACAATTCTGAAAAGAACCGACCACAGCCTTTCTCCACTGATTGTCCTGGCTCAACCCCACCAGTGGATCAACGAAGAGAGAAAAAACCAGAAGCCAACCACCAAAGAAACAAAAACCACATCCTGAAGAGGCAAAAGCCTAAAACAGGATGACAAAACCACAACAAAAGAAACAACACCAAACCAAAGAGAAAACCAACGCAACAGTGAATTCAGGTCAAGAAGTCAGTCCTTCACGGGCTCTCCGAGAGCTTAGTGCTCTCGGGGCTCTGCTTTTTCTTTTAGCCTACCCTATACTCTGTGGCTGAGTAATTATTCAACTTCAAACTTGGTGTTTTATTTCGACTACTATTTAGTAATGTAAGAAATATCTTGCCTTTGTGAAAGCAAGCCACCGAAGCTGAGAACCTGATGGTTTATTTCAACGGAGAATCTTCGTCGTGTAAGAAATAACTCGTCTTTCTCAAGACGAGTCATCAGATGAAAAAACTTTAAGTTCATATCCTGAAAATGGACTTGGGTAGAGGTGCTTTCGTTGACGTCTCCGAAGCCCTCTACAGAGCACCCGGATATTAGACCGCTATTTGTTCCCCCGCGGTAACAGAATTATCAATACTGGGTTAACTATTAAATAAATTACCGGCCCTTATAGGTCAGGCTAGGATTATCCGAGTTAGAATTACTTGTATAAATTAATGCAAGCATTTAAATAATAGGTAATAAATTTTAATTGGTGAAAAACGTAACTAGTTTATTGTATTTCCAATAGATATAAATATACACTACATAATTATATTTTTCATTTTTTAAATATATTTCCAATAAGTCTTTAATGATAGCTTTTTGTGTTTTCATTGCTACTCTTTTATCTCTTCTTGCCATAGGTTCACATTTTGTTTGTCTTAAAACATCTTGAGATTTTAAGTTTTTACTCGGAATTATAAAATGGTGATGATAATAAACAGAATTATATCCAAGTAAGTACAAATCAACAACACTTACCTATATCCTTTAATTTCAACTTAGGCCTAGTTCCTATTATTCGAGCATACATGTCATCCACAAAATCATTCTTTATTATTTTTTATTATTATTTTTATATTTTATTTTTTCTGCAACAGCGCATAACCCATATTTTTTATAATTTTGTATTTTTGGGAAACGTGAAAAATGCTATTTGTTGATTAGAATCGGCAGACTTCTTGTTTTTATAAAAATTATTTTTACAAGTATCCACAATACAACCTGTGCCTGGCATTCTAAAATTTCATCAACATTACACAATGAAATTTTAAAGTTTTAACCTACCTTATAAAAAGATATTCGCTTATGAAAGGTACTCTACAATAGGTACTATGTACAACTACAATAAATAACTTTTCTTCGATAATTAAAAATAAGTTTTTACAGAAAACAACACCAAATTTTCAAATACAAAAATATAAAGTAAACTAAGATATTTAAGAAACGATAAATAATAAACTGAAAGATAATTACCACGAACAAACTGATAATTAATGGGCTTTGTACTCTGGTGACGTAACTCCAACTATTTAACTCTCCCTACCCCATTTACCCATCGAGCAAAAAGACAAAAGAGGGAATCTAATCGTTATGAAAAGGAGACCAAAAAAGTAGCCTCTGATGGCGGACATATTCGGAAATGCGAATGCGCCAAATTTAAATTTTCCAGCACTTATTAACAGTAGTTATAAAATAGTTTTCAGAATGTGTCTTAGACGAGAAACTTTAAATAAATATTAACGATAAGTCTAAAATGTGACGCAATTGTTAAAAAACTTCAATATAAATAAGCTTTCATGTGACAGTTGGGACGCCTCTCAAGATGGCATTTCCTGTCTAACGATATTATGCTCCCACTACCTTTACATTCCCTCTTTTGGCTTTTTGCTCGATGAATTTACCTCTATACTTAAATGTAAATGGATGACTTTACTTTAAACCATTTTAAAAATAGAAGTAAAAAAAATTGATTGTTTGTCTATGCCTTAAAATAGCTTTAAAAATAATATAAACCTTAAATTTTAAACTTAAAAGGTCCAAGCCTTAAATTAATAATTTAAACCTTTAAATTTTAAACATAAACGGTCTAAATCTTAAGTTTGCCCAGTGGTAATAGTATAGCAAAAGGGTAGGACATCTATGAACCTGATTATTGAGTCCTTTTTATTGGATATGGATATTTGAATCACCAATTTGTAAAAGTATTTGTACGACTTTTTTATTCGTGGCTCTGTCTACGTAAGATATTCTCAGGATTCTTCTTTAAAGCCACATCTCGAAATTAAACTTACACTTTTGTTATCATCGCTTTAGTCAGAGTGGCTGCCTTTATACCATATAGGATAATTCTAAATATGTAACACCTAATACTAAGCATACGCAATTTGTTGTCGACGTTCGACATTCTACTTCTATTTAAAAAAAATGCTCCATTTTTATAAACGAGTTATGAGCAATATCAATTCTAATTGTTCGTGCCTTTGCAAAATCATTATTCCCATTTATTAAAGTTCCAAGATATTTATACACGTCCGATATTTCGGCCTTCAATAATAAGCAGGGTATAATTTTTTGGTTTCTTGGTAATAATTAGAAATTTGGTTATTTAAGCCGTAATGTAAACTTAAGTCATATAAACCTTCTGGACAATTCTCTGCAAATCTTCAAAATTCTGTCATTAAGTCGGTGGCATCTGCACTCCCCAACTTATTAATAGGGATTCCCTTCAATACAACGCCAGCTGTTTCGTTGTCTAACCTCTTGCATAAACTGACTTCCGAGTACAAGTTCAATAGTAATGGAGAAAGAATGCAACCTTGCTGTACCTCTCTTTTAATTTTTGTAATTCTCCGACTCTGGATTATCTATTTTTATGTGAGCTGTCTGGATATAAGTTTTTTATTATTGTTGTATCCACGTTGTATCTCACTTGTCTATTTGCTTTTTGTTTCAAAATTGTCACAAGTTAGTCGTGCCTTACTCTGTGAAACTACTTTTGTTACTCTATAAAGCAGGTATATACATATTTATTCCCGTCCAAACAACGTTTGGACTAACTGGACATTGTCTAATTCCCACTATATTGTGAAATTCAAACTGTGTGTAACTTATGTTTTAGGATCCCATTTTTTGTAGATACGGTTTAATTTTTAGAAATAGTTATTTTAGTGTATGGTTCGATAAACTTATTGTTTATGATATTTACATTCTTTAGCTTACAAAGATTTAATGAAAACCATGCCAACGCAAATGGAGAACTAATGGCTAATCTCTGTGCCTTTATATAACGAACTCAGAATCAATAATACATTTTTCGACCATAAGCTCCAGTATAAATATACATTTGAAAACTCTAGGAGACATAAATCTATGATTGATTTTATAGTCACTAATAGAAAAATTCTCCCAAAGCAAATTCTAGATATCCGAACTTTAAACTCAGCAGACGCAGGGAGTGAACACAAACTCAAAGATAAGAATGAAAATAACACCAAAACAAAATTTTCTACAGGAAATCACCAAGGAAAAATTCTATGTAGAATCACTGTGGAACGACTCTACAAGAGAAATGTACCAAAGGAGGCTAGCACAGAAGATACAGCTGAAACAAATAAACGACATCGAAAATATAAACGCGAGCTGGGAGAAAATTAACAACATTGAAGAAGCAGCAACAGAAGCTCTAGGAAAACGCAAAGTCATACTGAATAAAAGAAACAACAACAATACACCATGGTTCAGAAAAGAAATAAAAGGAGAAGTGTAAAGAGAAACGAGAGGCCTACATGAAGTACAAAACATCAAATACCCCAGAATCTAGAGACAACTATAGAAGAATATGAAATGAAACAAAGCAGTTAGTAAGAAGAACAAAAAATAAACACTGGGAACAGTTTACAAAAAGGATGGAAAGCGACTTCTACGGTACACAAAAACAAATATGGAGATTTATAAGAAACTAACGGAAAGAAATGGCAGAATTGAAGGAATACAATAACATTCCAGCAAACGAATGGAAAAGATACCTGAAGAAACTGTTTAAAGCAAAGGAAAATAATAATCAACACAATAACGTAACTTAATTAAGACACGAAATAGAAATCAGTTTTCAGAAAGTAGAAATAGCCATAAATTCGCTCAAAAATAGAAAGTCGTCAGGACCAGACAGAATAACCAACGAGCTTCTAAAATACGGAGGAGAAAGTATAAGCCTAGAAATGACAAAAATTATACAAAAACTAATATTGCACTGCAAGATACCAGACGCATGGAGAAACAGCATAATGATACCAATGTTCAAGAAAAGAGATGAAGAAGACCCCAACAATTATAGAGGTATAAATCTACTGAACACCGCACTTAAGCTTACCACAAAAGTTCTAACCAATAAAATCAATAAACTAGTAGTTTTATTAGATGAACAACAAGGATTCAGATCCGGAAGATCCTGCGTAGACGCCGTATTTGTACTAAGACAAATCACAGAAAAGGCCATCGAGTACAATAAACCAATAAACCAGCATGTCTATGTTTTATAGACCTGACAAAGGCTTTCGATCGCATCCAAGTCGAAGACGTCTTACACCTATTGTAAAAAAGAAACATACCAATCAATATTATACAAACTATCGAAAACATCTACCTCCAAAATCGAATACAGGCAAAGATAAATGGAAAACTAACACATTGTATACCAGTACAAAGCGGAGTCAGGCAGGGCGACTCGTTGAGCCCACTTTTCTTTAATATTATAATGGACGAAATAATACAAGCAGTACGTAAAGGTCATGGCTACAGAATGGGAAACAAACAAATCCAAATATTATGTTATGCAGACGATGCCGGATTAATTGCCGAGGCAGAAAACGAGCTCCAAAGATTAACACATATCTTCAATATAACAGCTAAGAAATACAATATGATAATATCAGCAGACAAAACAAAATGTATAACAACATCTAAATATCCACTACGGTGTAAAATCGAAATTTATCTTAGATATCTGGGAATAGATATAACTATTTACGGAGATGTTGAAGAAGAAGTACGACAACAAAGCTTAAAAGCAAGTAAAGCGGTGGGTTCTCTTAATGACACAATCTGGAAGAACAAACACCTAAGACAAGACGCAAAAACAAGAATCTATACAGCAGCAATTAGACCTATATTAAGATACACGGCGGAGACAAGACCTGACACATCTAAAACGAGACGACTACTAGAAACAACAGAGATGAAAATACTCCGACGAATATCAGGGAGAAGTCTATTGGATAGGGAGAGAAGCAAAAACATAAGAAGAGCATGCAATATAGAAGACATAAATGGATGGGTGACAAAACGAAAATAGGGTGGAACAAACATATCAGTAGAATGGCAGAAGATAGAATAGTACCAATAGCACGAGATAAGTCACCAAATGGACGAAGAAGTATTGGCAGACCAAGAAAAAGATGGTGCGACAATTTGGGAGGCTAATATTGAAGAAGAAACAGGCTTTAAAGACTACATACTAGAAGTAAGAAGGAAGAAAAAGCTTACAATGAACGTAGAAGTTCTCCAATCACCCGGTATTTCGCAAGATCACACGCATATCAGATTTCAGCAAGAGAACTCAAAGGAAACGCCTTTAATATAGATAACAGCCGCAGAAGACAATTACCGGAAGCACCATTCTCCTAAATGAAGGAGGAAACCTTTTAAATGATAACGACAGAGGTACCAACAAATTGCTTCACATTCACAATGGAAGAGATAATGGATACGTGAAAGATGCTAAAGACAGGGAAAGCATCCAAACTTTAAAAATTGTGCCGGACATAATAAAGACCATTATTGCCGAAGGAAAAGGCTGAATAGGTATGTAAAAAACATAATGGACAGTTTCTTTATAAGACAGAAATTCCCCACGGTGTGAAAAGCGGCCAACCTCATTCTCATCTATAAAAATATGCTTGGCCAATATAAACTAGGTGAGCTAATCTACATCATAACGTTGCGAAGGTTTCTTAAATGAACGTTACCTGTCCTCTCTCTTTCCTTGTCTAAGATTAACATGACAGAACAACAGAAGATTTTATGAACTCTGTTATGATTCTTGATGTTCTGTGCTTAATGATATCTCTTCTTTTTTCTTTCATTATAAAACTGATGTCAAACTTCACAGTTTATGAATGTGGTTAGATGTAAATCAGATTCGATGTAAAGGCAGCCATTTTCAATAGTAATTTTTAATATCCTTGTTGGAAGGTTTACTATTTGTTCAAAATATCTAGAAATGAAGTTTCTTTGATGATTAGTCTAATTAAAACCTCGCTGTTTTTACATTATACTGAAAAAAATTAAATTGTTATTATAGCGGTATTATATTTTTTACGGAAATATAATGGTAAGTAAAGTAGGCGTATTTCATTAAGGTTATTTCTTGCTGGTAACCAGAGATTATTCAATGTTTTTATTTAGTTATAAATAATGTCTTATTTTAGAGTTTTTTTGGATTTGGCCAATCAGCCGAAATAGAAGTTACATTAGATGGGCAAGATAATAGAAAAACTGCAGAAGTTAAAACTGAAGATGGCAAGAAAGAACGATTGTATTTGTATTATGATGGTGAAACAATATCAGGAAAGGTAAGTTTCTGTTAAAACTGAGAAACACCTAAGGTTTGCTTTGTTTTGAAATTCAATAAATTTAAGTAAGTAGGTCCCCCATACTTAATAGTAAAAAAAAAGTAATTTCAGAACCATATAAGGGATAAGTGGATACTGTGAATAACAATAAATTCTTTGTTATTAAAAAATTACTTTGACAATCACCTAATAAAATTGGTCTGAAAAAAAAAGTGAGACTGGGACTCTAGAACAGTTATTTATTTAGATCAGCAGGCCTTAATGAAAATTTCGTATATGTATACTAAAAATTCAAATTTTAGAGTTATGTTCTACATGTCTTTATTACTTCTCTCCATGTTCTTTTATTCTGTTTTTATCTTTATTTATTTCTTTATTACTTCTCTCCATTTTCTTTTATTCTGTTTTTATCTTTATTTATGTTTATGTATAAAGTATTGTTCTAGTTTTCAACTCTTCTTCCACAATTCCTTCAGTTGTGGCCATGGATCAGAGGCTAAGCCATTGATCCTTGCTGCATGTAAGTAGTTGCCAACAAAACTCTTTAGTAAGCCAATTGGCTACAGTACAACCAGTGATAACAACAAATATCTTCTGAAAGAAAACAGTTCATTTATTAAGTTCTTAAACTTGTCTTCCCATCTCAGCTGATTTTTGATACATTTTGGTATTCTTCATTTTCTATTCTTTTCATCCACTTAGATGACCAACTAATACTCTTTGTGACTTGTAAGTTTTGTTACATTTACATTGTCATATATTCACATTTTTTCTCAGATCTTTCCAACACATATATTTCAGCTTTACTCAATGCTCACTCAGGTTTCACATTTGTATGTACAGTAGTGCTCATTAATATCTTGTAATTTCTTATTATCATTTTTCTTTGCATATAATGTGACTTTATTAGTGGTCCTTAGATTGTCTCTTATCTTTCTTGTAATTCTACTTTTTGTTACTAGTATGTTCATTTTTTTAAAATTATTTCATTTATTCACATTTTGTGTCTTCTAATTTTTATTTAGAGTGTGTTAGGTTAAAGAGTTCTGTAGACAATAGATCCTTTGTTTTATTTAGTTTAGTTCTATTTTACTTTAAATTTCTCTTCTTTGTGTGATAGAAGGATTGAATGGAAACAGAAGGGAAAATTCTGTACAATTAATATGTACAGAATTGGGTATTCAGTAGTTAAAAGAAAGAGGAATAATGAATGCATCTGCAATCATGACAGAAATGAGAATGCATATATGGATGAGTAGAATGACAAAAAATGATAAAATTAAGAATGAGTATGTTTGGGGAAATCTAGGGGTTGCACCAATTGAGGCCAAAATGAGAGTATAGGTAAGGTGGTTTGGGCATGTTCAATGTCAAAACACCAATCACCCAATATGAAGAATAACTGATCTGCTGGTTCCTGGACATCTATTTTAATTTATTATATACATTATTTTTTAGGTTAATGTTAGTCTTAAAAAACCAGGCACTAAATTAGAACATCAAGGCATTAAAATTGAATTTATTGGTCAAATTGAAATGTTCTATGACAGAGGAAATCATCACGAATTCATATCTTTAGTTAAAGAGCTTGCAAGACCTGGTGATATGATTGCACATTCAAGTTATCCTTTTGAATTTAGTAATGTAGAAAAACCCTTTGAAGTTTATACAGGTGAGTATAAGTACTGGGTATTATAATATATTTCAGTGTATGATAATAAAAACTAAATTCTAATTAAATATCTAAGATCTGATAACAATACAAGAAAACCCAATATAAAAACCCTGATAAGACCATTGATATATATTATATGATCCATCATCCTTTAGAATGATTATAAATTAGCAGTGAATACTACTTATATTACAAAACATATTTCCCTATGAATGCCATTATTTTGTATTATGCATTTTCTACTAGTTTTAATTTTTATGCAATTGGGCCTGTCAGTTATTTTCTCTTCAAATTCTAAATAAAGACTTATTCAAAGTTAACTGATATCTTATCTATTATCAAATTTATTTTATATATGTTCTAACATACTAAACTGTTGACAAATAACATATAATACAAAACTCAAGATTGTTAAGCCATTTACACTGATTTTTACTAAAAATAAATCTATTGTCTAATACAAACTGAAGAAATTTTGAAAACAAATCAGCTTATTATTTTGATATATATTTTTTTATTAATGCAATTTAAACGTCTGAGTCAATTTTCAGTACTATATTTGGCTATGCTGATGGAATATTGCTTATTCATTATTTATTTATTTATTAAAGGGTGCCACCTAATTATGTATAAAATAAAAGCAATAAATAAAAAACAGTACATGTAACAAACAGAAAGATAGTAAATTATAAAAAATTACAATAGTCACTTTACACTTTGTTTACAAATATTCCCCAAGTATTTACTTAGTGAGTAATAAATCAAGGTGTATTTCATAATTGCTTAAGAATCATTCTGTTCATTGGAGAATGTTTACCAAAATTACACTTTGAAACTTTACTGAAAT
Organism: Diabrotica balteata; assembly: GCA_918026665.1. Lineage (NCBI taxonomy): Eukaryota > Metazoa > Arthropoda > Insecta > Coleoptera > Chrysomelidae > Diabrotica > Diabrotica balteata. The sequence continues at coordinate 91,101,930 of OU898279.1, read as the reverse complement.
TAGGTACTGTTTTAGGTACTAATGTGAGATTAAGATATTTTCTGAGAGTGACAATCATCAGAAGATTAGCTGATATAATGAAGGAAATTGACATAGCTGTTCATACACTCTCCAGCTATCCAGAAATGAATAACTCCATTAAAATGGAAGTGGGCATTGAAGACTGTCTCCACATTGAATTTGAGTACAATAAATCAAAGTAAGTACGAATCATACTTTTAAACCTAGTATAGAGCATTATTTTGTACTGGTTTGTATGTTCACAAAATGGAAAAAATTAATTCCTTTTTAAATAATGAGGTGTAATATTTTACTTGGGCATTTCAGGCATAAAATTAAAAAATTTTGACATAAACCGCTTGTTGAGATTGACTTGACAGTTTTTTTTTGTTCATCAGATAACAATTTTTTTTTAAACAGAATATATGGTCTTTATAGAAATTAATTTTTCTTTTCATTGAAATATTTATTTCATTTTCAATTAAGTAAAGTAAATTTAGAGAATATTTCATATCCTTTGTTTATTTCTTCTTCTTTTGTTAGGTTCGAAAATTATTTCAATATAATTTTTAATATCATTAACTTGATCCCTTATATTTTTGCTACTCTTATTATACTTCAATGTACTTTTCGCACACTGACAATATAAATGTACTCTTAGATACTGATAATCAAATCTTCATTTGGAATATACTAATCATACACTTTGTCCAAATGTCAGGTAACCCTAACCCAGTTAAATTCTGTATTTTGTAGTTTTTACTAATAATCTTAAATCTGCTTTTTCATAAATATTCTATAATAGTAAGAATTCTATAAGTCGCCATAATTTAAAAACTTATAGGATAAACATCAGTATATTTTTTAATTACTTAACATTACCATAATCTTGTCCTTATTTTTGTCTGATTGAATCAATGATAAAAAACAATAGTGTTATTGTGCATGATAAAACAAAAGGGTATACAAAGTGTGATAAACCCACACAACTTAGTTTAAATTTAATTTTACATTTATGAAGATTGAAATTAAAAAAGATGTAATTTAATAAATTATTATACTATTTGACACATGATATCAGAAATACATACTTATCACAGCTGTAAGGATATATTTTATGAAATCAAAAAGCTAGTCAAAACTGTTATCATATCAGGGTAGTAAGCATTCAATCTTTGAGCATGTATAATAATGTATATTGATAAAATATATGTGTCCTTGTGTTAAAAATTTGCGAAATTAGAAGTATATACAATAATCAAATATAAAATTATTTCGGTCATATACTCAGTTTGTTAAAAAATATGCATTATAGATATTGTTAACTCTTACATAAAATTAATATTTTTTGACAAATCTCATATATGAAAAAATTTAATATGATGATTGTATTCTAGGTTTTAGATTTTCAAAACTTCTTATAAAGAATAATTTTTTTTCATAAAAATAATTATAAAAAAAATTTTCCATATGGTGTCGACTTACTTGGACACCCCAAGTATATAGATATGGAAAAAGTTTATCGTTAGTATTACAAAATTAGCGAGAGATACTAGCATTCCACTTAGTACAGAGAGATCAAAATTATATTTAGTGTTCCTATTGAAACCTGAATGTTTCCGATCAAATTTAACATTGTTTAAAATAACATCCTGCATTGCCAGGTGTACGATAATTATTGTTTTATATGATAATTTTAACGTCCGCAACCTACGATAATAGTATGTATACCCAGTAAAATATACAATAATTTCAGTTGACGCTATGATCATCTTCTTTAAGTTTTTATCTCAAATATCTCATGTAACATATACAGATGTTAAAATGAAAACAAGTATTTCTTGGACGCTAAACTCTTAACGTAACGTAAACAGCATAAAATTAAAATTAGTGGATGAATTGGAAAGGGAACTTTTTTACCTATTCTTTAAATGGGATTTACCAAAAACTAATGTTAAAACAATTGATCCTCAAGATATTTCAAAATTTGTCAACATTAATAATATGTATCTAGGAATTGGAGTGACACAAAATATTAATGATTTATATGATGAATTGAAACTGAATTTTTCCAAGATGCAGGCGTTGATTATAGCTTGTATGGAAGTAAAAGAAGTAATTTTTGCAGATACGGTCATGGGCAAGATACACCTTCTAAAGAAATGTGTACAATGTTACAATGCAAAACATTGATGACAAATGGAGGAAACTTCAACAATACCAGGATATTTCAATAAAATTCAGAAATCTGGATGAATTCTACTTTAAAGTGGGCCAAAAATAAAACATTTTAACGGTAATCATCTCTTTGCTAATTTGAGTGACTTTGCATTGCCTGTGTTACCTTTACCTCATTCAAATGCAAGTTGTGAGAGACAATTTTTAAAACTAAATTTTAATACAGACTAAGGGCAGGAACCGCTTTGTAATAGACACTTTAAATGAGATTATGCATTCATTCCAATCTTCAAAAGGCTTGTGTCGAGTTTACACTGTCAGAAATAATGTTTAATACTGTGAATGCAACAGAAGCTGATGATGAACTGCAAAAAAGTTTAGTTCACATTAACTGAGTAGTAAATATTTTTTTTCTTAAAATAATGTGTTGGCTTATTATATTTGTTTGTTTATTTATCTTTGTTAAATTCTTGTTCAATAGAATATAAGTAGGTATAATAATCCTTACTATAAAATACGATAATTTGAACAACATACGATTTTCTGACTTCGATAACCTGTCAAGGCTCCATTACAGAATCATAGCTATGAAACGATTTGGTTTGGTAGTCCCGCCTATTAGTATCACTATATCGATACCCTCCTGAAATTCTTTCCGTTCTATATATATATATATATATATATATATATATATATATATATATATATATTATATATATATTGTGTGTGTGTGTATAGAACTTTCGACAAACTTTTTTATTTTGTAACTTAAAATTCTTTGCAGATACCATTTAAAAGATGTTATCGTTGGAAAGATTTATTTTCTATTGGTTCGAATAAAAATAAAACATATGGAAATCGCCATCATTAAGAAAGAAACCACAGGGTCTGGTCCACATACATATACTGAAAATGTAACTATAGCGAAATATGAAATTATGGATGGAGCACCTGTTAGAGGTGAGTTCTAACTTTGCTAATTACATGATGTGATTTATTTTTTATTTTTATTTATTAAAGGTTAAATTATTATTTATTTGAAATTGAAGAATATCTTTATGAATGCACAAATTTTTTTCTCCTAAACATATTTAGGAGATTTCAATTTTACAATATCCAATGGAAATTATACCGTAATTAAAGAAACTTATTTACGTATTCGTGGCTTTATACAGCATATTTTGTTTGACATTTATCACATACCAATCGTTATTTCTCCTTGTCGTATATATATTCTTCAGTGAGGTCTCGTTTTTCCATTTCTATTTTTATTTGTCTATTACATTGTAATCTAGAACATCCTGTTTTCCTTCTGTTCGTTATCTATCTTCAAGTTCTCAGTGGTGGTATTCTTTTCCCATTCATTATTTGCATACATAAGTCCATATCAGAGTAATTTTCGTTTTTCTATTTCGTCATGTAGTATCTCCATCACATTCATTAGTTCCCTAATTCGTTCTTTTCGTACTTTGTCCATTAGTGTTAGTCTGCAGCTTCTTCGCCAAAATATCATTTCCATTGCATTTATTCGGTTTTCCATTCTTTTATTTGTCACCTACGTCTTTGAGCCATAAGTGAGCAAGTTTCCACTACTGTTTTAAAGATTTCATGTTAAGTTTTGTTTGTAATATCGTCCATACATTTAATCGAGTATAATTGTCGTAATTGTGGTTCTTTATTTTATTTATTATATTCGCTTCATCTGATCCTGTATTTGTTACGTCCCAGGTCTTCTTCGGTGTTTCCAATACCATCTATTTTGTCGTTTCTTATATAAAGGCTATGGCATCGGCAAACAAATGGCTATGGATATAGTTGTCGTCAATTTTTATTCTCATGTCCATATTTCTTGTTCCAGTTTTGTAGTGTTTCATTTATATAGTCTAAATAAGCTTGGTGACAGGCAGTATCCTTGTCAAAGTCCTTTATCGACTTCAAACGGTCCTGAATAGTTTTTCCAACTTTTAGTTTACATTGATTGTAAAGTCATTCGTAAAGTGATTTTACCGCATATATTTACAGGTCCTCGAGTACACTGTGCAATTCAGCGTTGAACGCTATTGTTTTTTCTATCTGTTTTATAGAAAATATATTGTCGGTACATGAGCGTCCTGGACGAAAACCACTCTGTTCTTCTGGAGGCTGCACCCTTACTTTAATGATTTTCCCATACAACCTACCCACAGAAGGTGCGACGCATATTGCCCTATGATTATATTAAGTCCGGATGGGTGTGTTTTAGCAGTTCTGCATGTATGTCTTCAGGACCAGCTGCTCTGGTATTTTTCATCATTTTTAGCACATTTCTTGTTTTAGATATCCCTGCAATTTGTGTTTACCTATCTCTTATTTCGTAAATTGTAGGTGTATATAAGTATCTTTTTTTTTTATTGTAATAACTCATTATATTTTATCCATTCGTCTATTTCTCACCGTTTTCCGTACCTTCCCTTTTTTTGAGTTTTCCATCAAACTATAATTTTATTTTTTTGGTCCAAATTTTCGTGCTAAAAGTTTATTTGCTGTCATGATTGGTGAGAAAAGACATGAATTAAGTTTATTGTGTATTGTATTTATGTGATTAAATGATTAATTGTTTAAAAAAAATCCCAAAAACGCACCTTAAAATTAAGGACAACACTTCTTTAAAGTTGTCTGCATTTAAATATGTAATAAAATGTTCAAATTGTCGATAGCTAAATATGTAGATCACTGAATGGAGAGTACATAATGTAGAAATTGTTTTTTACTCTTCTGATCCCTACAGCCTATGGGTAGAAAGAAATTAGTTTATAAAAAGGATAAAACAGTCAAGATTTGAATTAACGTCTTTCACGTAGTTAGTGTATTAGTTAATACCAATGACGTATATTTATATAGACTCGGTGAACGCTTTAAAAGTGTCCAAACATGAATACCTTTGTTATTGTTTATGTGTTTGATACGAAGATGCACGAAGTTCATGATTTCTTACGAAGCATCACGAAGTTGATCTTGTGTTTGAAAACATCATGGACGTATGAAACATTTTCTCCATTTTGTGTGACAAGCAAATTTTATTTTAAATTGTTGATAGTTATTTACTTACTATTTTAGTAAATGCCATACTATTTTATCAAAATAATTATTTCTCTTATAGACGGGAACAAAAAGAAATCATAAATATTTAATTTTAATTAAAAAAATAATTATTGTCATTAACATATAAATGAGCACGCCGCTGTTCTGATAAACATACCTTCAACCTTGAGCCGAGATCTTTCGGACACTCGATTCTATATCGAGAATAGGGGACTGCGTAGTCTATATATTATACGTCATTGGTTAATACAGACTTAGACTTAGATCAAATCTAAATAATGAAGACTGGATTAGTTGTTCTCGACTTTCCCAAATTTTACGGGCTTTTAAAGAAATAACAGTACAATGAGTGGCCAAAAATACTTGAAGGGTAGTTCAGTGATTGTTATGGTATGCTGCCTGCAAGAATCTTGCAATAAAATTTTAGCAAACGGTAACCTTACATCCGTAGTATCCGACGTAGTACAACTACTAATATCGGGTTTAGCAAAAAGATTTAGAGGATAGAACAGAGTGACACATTGTCATTATGTACATTTATATATTCACGATTTAAAGTGCAGGGATTTTCTGATAAAAATGATGCTAAAAAAACAAAAGAAAGAGTTAAGAAGCTGGTTACTTCTATAATTAAAGAACAAGAAGATTGTACTATTGAAAATCAACCAGTACAAGAAAAAGAAACCGATAAAGATGAATTAAGTCCATGGTGTATTTTTGATCAATTAATTGGACATGACTGATCTAAACGTACACCTGTATCGAGAGTCCATTACAATGGTGGAAAAACCATCGCCATGTATATCGTTTCTTAACCACTATATGCATAACATATTATTTACAATATATCCTATATGTATGTATATCCTTTCTTAACCACTATATTCATAACATATTGTAAATGTGAACACATGTTCAAAATCTGGTTTAATTTTAAATAAAAGAAGAATACAGTTAACAAGAAGTAAAGTAGAAAAACTGTTTTTAAATGTCAATTTAGACGATTCGCGATTTAATAATAACGTGTAATGTAAATGTAAGTACGATTTACTATTTGTATTGTTTAGTTTATTTTTCAAGTTATAATAAATATATTCTTCATTAGTTTCTTTCACTTCAATAAATATACACGTAAACGATAATAGCCATTATGTTTGTTTATTTAGGTACTCTCTTACTTGAAACTACTGTTAAACAATCATAATTACTTGTTTACGAAAATCGGTTCAGTTGCGTTAGCGATAAAAACGTCAACGACCCACCTCTACTCGTTACCACTGTCCCTACTTTGATTCGGTGCTTTGACGACGCGAGACGAGACGTTGCCAAATAATTTTGTATGAAGCTTTTTTATTGTGGCATCATAATGCAGTTTATTATTTTTATTGGGAATAAGGCACAATGTGACTTTAAAATAAGCTTATTTTGATGTTTAGATTTGTAATTCGGAAATCGTACTTAAAATACGAAACATTAATAAATTGTATTTATATAAAACGATTTCCGAAGTGGAAATCAAAATGTTATATCACACTTATTGTAAAGTAAAATTGTGGCATATTCCAATAAAAAAACAGTGAGCTGCAATTTAAATCAATTTCGCTCAAATTTGATTGTCTTAGAACATTGTTCAAATTCTAAAAAGACAACAGATCAAATAAAACCAATTAGTTTGGCAACGTTGAACTTCCCCTTTTTTATTAATTCCACTCATGCATTTTCGGCGATATAAAGGGTCGGACCTAATATACTCTCTCTTTTTAAACAGGTGTTTCTCACTCCATCTCACGTAAGGTCCATACCGACCATAAACTTTTACCTATACTGTATATTATATATATATATATATATATACTGTATATATATGTATTTGTATTATATATGTCTTTATTATAAACCTTGTATATTTTGAGATTATATGCATACACATTTATTTAATATCATTATATTAAACCATAATATATGAAAGAAATGTAGTGCATGGGTGATGTCGTTAACCATTATTATCAGTTTGTACCACTCGATTTCATTTACACAGAAATCTAAACATTAACCGGATAAATTTTAAATTAATATTGATGAGTGACACTAATACATTCTCGTCACATGTTGATTAAATTGTTTTAAATTGAACTAAATGAACAGATTGCTTATTACTGAGTATGGCTTCATCATTGTCAATTATTTAAAAATGCGTTTAGTTCTACACTCTCAGACAAATACAGGGCATTTCACATATGCTTTGTATTAATTGTATTTGAAATCTGAAAATTTATACTTTGTGTTTGATACAGACGTTTAAATGTTTACTTCTCGCTTTGCGTTTTGTTATTTTTTAACATTTTGTATATATTAGATATTAGATTCTGCGTAGAATTACGGAGAGATTGGATATAAGGTACCTTCAAATAAAACTTCATATCTTTTTGAATTACTTATCTTTTTTGTATGCGTTAAAAGTGGGGTAATTTAGTTATTGGAATTTACTGCAATGTTGAATAAAATCTTAATCTAATTACAAGTTGGGCAATTTAGCTTTAACAAAAATAGATCCCGTAGATCTGTTTACTCATTGCAATCTGATTGAGATGCTCCTTTCAGTGGTTTATACAAAAAATCGTATTTCTAAATGTTTGACACAGATCAGGTTTTGGAAGATTTATACCTTGTCCATTTACAAACGCACACATGAAAACCTCTACACACATAGAATATTCTGTCAAAGAATGTTACTGATGAGTTGGGATGTTTACAAACTATAGTACTCAACAACAATTTTAAATGTCACTCTGAACTGAAATTATAAAAATATAGATTGGTACCTTATACAAAATATTTCCATAATTCTAACGAGAATTAAAAATTAATATAATCGTATATCAATATGTTTATTTAAAAATAGCGGTATGCATTTCTCGATCAGTCATATTATGCGGTAGTATAAATTCTTAGATTTCAAACCCGAAAGATTAGTATTTGTTAAAAATTTTCTAAATATAATTCTAAAAATTGCTTATCATTTTGATACGTAATTGTCTATTTTGTAATCAGTTTGGCGTCCTTTATATCGTTATAAACTACAAGCACATGAAAGATTTTAAATGGATAATTTGACCTAGCATGAATCACATAGAAAACATTACTATTACAATATGTAATAACAACAACAACAACTTTAGAAACAACCTATGCATGCTGTCAATTTTTATCGGTACAAGTGAGTCACAGGTAAGATAAACTTACCATTAAGGGGAAGGGAAGGATTTTTGTCAAACATCTTTGTACAGCATTTATTATAAGTTAGGTAGGTAATACAAAAAGAATGTTACAATAATAATTTAATAATAAAAAATATAAATAATAAAATTCTGCGGCATTTTTTTTATTTTTGGAAAGCTTTTTCCCATTCTCGACAATTTGACACAGTACGGCATTCATACACAAAGTTTCGGATCAGTGTATAGATTAATTTTTTGCAACGCCGTAAATTTCGGCTGGAACAGGGGTAAGAAATCTAAGGCGCAGCCATTAATTTGAACCCCCATGCTTTGAGTACCGATGAGAATTGGCGGCATAGTTTCTAAAGTTGTTATTACATATTATACTATCGATTTATATGTGATTCATGTTGGGTCAAACGACCCTCTAAAAATGTCCCAAGGGCTTTTTTAGTTTATTATTTAATCATCTTATGTTATGGGTTATGGTGTGATTCTTCATCAAATTGCCCCCGGTTTGTTATAACTATTAAGTAAGCTAACATTTTGTTGTAACATTGTCAGCTTCTTTCTAATCATATTGGTTGGCTATTTAAAGTAAATTATTGGTAATTATTTATATCGCAATGGGCTGAACTAACCATGTAATCGATTGTTTTTTTAGATTTTATGGTATACTAACAAATCGCCATTCAATTCTGTTATTGTTACGTAGATTTTTTTTCTTTTTAAGTTTATCTAAACCTACTATTTGATTATACTGTGAGTTAAGTTTACATAAAAAGTTATTTTTCTTTATAGCTCTACAGCCCTGGATGAGCCTCTGCTTCCCTTAAAAGATCCTTCCAATGTTCCCTATTCAAGGCCAGTGCTCTTCACTTTCTTATTCACAATACCTGTAGATCTGGGTTCACACCTTCCAGAAAGCGTTCTTTTGTCTTCTGCATTGTCTTTGTCCTAAAAATATTTCAAACATCGATTTTCGGACTGGTTCTTCACCTTTTATGCTTAAGGCATGCTCCCATCCATCTCAATCTGTTGATTTTAAATATTTTTGATATTTGGTTCTCTGTATAGGTGGTATTACTCAAAATTAAAACAATTCCTCCATAATCCATTGTCATTTATGACTCAGTATATTGGTCTTAGGATTTTTATTTCAAAAGTTTCCACACGTTAAAAACTAATCTTATCAGAATTTTATACTTTGTATTTTTCGAGATATTCCTTGATTTTAGTAGTTTTGATAAACCAATGTAGCGCCTGTTGGCAAGGAGGATTTGTCCCTTAATTTCGTTGTTCATATCATGATTTTTTTGTATCGACAAGAAAAGCCAAGATATACAAATTCTTCATTAGCTTCAATGGTTTGTCCATTTATAATTAAGTTCTGCATCTGTCTTTGAGGAGTTGTGAGGTACTCCTTAAGTCTCATCCTGTAGCTATGAGAATCCTTCTTTAATTGGAGATACGTTATCTGCAAATGCAAGAAGTTGGATGCTTTTATTAAATATTTTGCTATTGGTGTTGATTTCAGAAGTTATGACTTTTTCCAGGGCTAAGTTAAACAGAGTACAAGAGAGTGTATAGAGAGTGAACGCAATTATTAATTGTAATTGTGCGAGCCAGGTCTCCATCCGACCGAACTTTGCTCTCTACATTTTTGGTAGTTAGTTTTAGAAGTTTACCAAGTAACTTGCTATTCCAAACTCTTGCATTACATTTAAAGGCCTTTTCTTTAATAAATGGATTTAAAATCGACAAGGATATTGTATGTGTGTCACTTACTTATTCCTTTGGGGTTTCCAGAAGTTGTCTCAGTGTTGGCATTTGATCAGTTGTAGACTTTTCTGACCAGAAACCAGGTTGATATGTTATTATATTCACTGCAATTTAGGCTAGAGCATATGATGTAAGAGAATATTTTTTATGCTACATTTAGTAGGGCGATCTGTCTTATCGCATTTATTTGTCGCATTCAATCAAATCACCTTTTTTATGTACTGTTGTTTCTATACTTCTACTATCAATTTGTATACATTAAATATATTTTTTAGTTATTTCCTATTTTAAATAGTTCTGTTTGTAACTTGTATCGCCTTGTATCTTGGTAGATTATTTTCTTTTGTAGATATTCTTCTATATAGTCGGTTCGCTGATCCCAGTCTTAACTGTCTAGTTGATTTAGTATTTTGATTACTTTGGATAAATTTTGACTGACTGGCTCTGGCTGGAAATTACTATACAACCAAGTATACGTGCTCGTAGATAGTATTTAAAAAAAATGTTCACATTTTATTAAAAAAATAAAACTGTATTAATTAAAACAACAGTTAAATTTGAAATTTTATAGTTGTTTATGGATTAGTATTTATAAATGAAAAGTTTTTAATGAAAATGACTGAATATACACTCCCATTATTCATGATTTTTCTTCTTTTTTCAATGAAAGAAGTCTAATATTAAGTTTATTTAAGCTATTAATAGTGACAGGTAGGAATTTTGCTGTTTTAGTTTTTGATAATGCATGGATCAAAATATTTTTAAGTTGAGAGAATGGACTATATCTGTTTGTTGGTTATTGTTTTGTCTGTGAATATCTATTTCATGTTTGTCATGTTCATCTTTATACTTCATTTTTATTTATATTACATTTTTTCAAGTATATTTTATAGTACAAGTTCATTCAAAAGGCTATAGGGGCGAAATGAGTAAACGCAGAGGATGGAGAGGATTCTCAGAATGATTTTAAACCTCTGTATGTCGCGAACGACCGCGCCATAAAGACCCATACTCTTGTGTTCGATTAGGCAACGATGCGCAACCGACCACAGGTTTAGACATGGTTTGATGACGGGGGTTGGTTAAGTAATGAATGAAGCCGCCCAACTGGCATACCCTGCTCACAAAATAAAATTATTACGGCTGCACTCTGATAGCACTATGGCACTGACATCAGAAATTTTTGAATTTCTCATTTAACTGAGTCGCCACCGTGCTTCGGAGGGCACGTAAAAACGTAATCCAATACTCTACTTTCGCTAGTTTATACGAATGGAAGAGGTATACTAAGAAAATTAGCTGCCCTACGACCCGTTTACAACAGAAGACTTAAAAAAACGTATTCTCAAATATTTAGTTTTTTCATCATTTTTATTATTTATAAAAAAACATGTATGGGATATGATGGGAAGGAGACTGTTCACTTTGCACCATCCTCCACAGACTCTGGCACAGTTAATACATGAAATTCAAGTTGCTTAAGTTGCTTCGAATGAGGTACCACAAGCAGGCATCGATCATCTCATTTTGTCAATGCCTAGACGTATACAGGAGTGTATTCAGCTACGGGATCGCCAAACACAGTATTTTTTTTTTTTGATTACTTGTTAATAAAAATTCTTGACAATCGTTTCATTCTTGATGTAAATCTAGCATGTTGCCAAAAAATTAAGTTCAAGAAATTATTCCTTCTGGGGGTAACACTTCTAATGTCACTGAGTATATATTCAAAAATATTTTAACTTAATAAAGGTTTTAAAATGAATTTCCTCCAACCTTTCACACAACATTTCCTCCAACATTTCTCATCTTTTCAGCACGACGATTTCAAAACTTGGATAATCTTTATCGATATTATCGACCAGGGAATAGTTTCATAGTTAAAAGTAACAATGATTTTTTTATAAATGTCATAATGTAATAATAATCAGAATAATACACATTATTCTAAATCAAAGGTAAATATTTACTTGGCTTAATGAAAAGTGAATCGACTATATGTCATCGACATAATGAATGTGGCAAAACCGATTTTCGGTAATGGTATTTTTCAAACTATACAACGAAAAACTACCGAATATTTTGTTTATTAGCGTGTTATTGGGAGTTGGAATCCCGTGGAAAAGGGATAGCGTTGCAATTTAAAATTTTTATTTGGATCTAAGATCATTACAAAATGCCAAAATGGGTATGCAGGGCTATCTGCAAGACTTAAAAAAATTATCAATACTCTGTTCTTTGCTTTTTCTTTTCTGACACTACTGATATTTAATAATATATCATTAAACAGAGCACTGTTTCTAATTTCCACAGATATATTTCCTTATAGAAACTCAGTTCCGTTAAGTAGTACAACGAAGTAACTGCTAAATTTTTAAACACTAATATTTGCTTAACCTTAAATTATTTTTCTTTTCCAGGTGAAAGTATTCCAATACGTGTATTTCTGGCAGGTTATGATTTAACTCCGACGATGAGGGATATAAATAAAAAGTTTTCTGTCAGGTACTTTTTAAATTTAGTATTAATGGATACTGAAGATAGAAGATATTTCAAGCAACAAGAAATTACACTATGGCGGAAGGGTTTGTTATTTATATTATTATTTTAAAACAAAATTTGAACTTCTATCTACAGCTTTAAATTGGATTGAAATAGTACCATATTTTTTCATGATGTGGTATGTTTAGATGCAAATCTAAACTTATTCTTGGCAATATTACGTATAATTACTAATAATCATCAATTTTTATCTACACCTGCTTACATAAATTTTCACAGTAGAACAGTTCTGTTACTTTAAATTTTAAATTTATCTTTATCTCTTACTTTTTACTGCATAACCAGTTATAAAAATATATTTTTTAGTGTTTTCACCTCATTACTATTTCAATGAAGGAGTTAAAATTTAATTTTTATTTTATGAGCACTTTAATTTTAATTAAAAATCTACTTATTACTTTTCAAATATAGAAAAAACTTTACAACAGCAATGCAGTATGATTTATAGAGAGGACAGAAAAGTGCATAGAAGAGTGACAACTAACAATCATAATTTAATCCTCACAGATAAGTTTTATATTTTCAAAAAATATAGAAATAGATTAGATTAAAACTGAAGGCAATAGAAAACAAGGAAAAAAATCAATTAACTAATAACAAAAGCACATCATAATCATAACACAATATAATGGCAACAACGAATTGAATGTGAACCCAATCGCTCTGGGTGTATATTAAATCAATAATGAAATTCTCAGATATAGAAGAAAAAGTCATCGTTATAGAACAAACTAAATTTTTAACAAGATAAGCAATAGTCAGTACATTGAGAGAGACAGGCACATATACTCAGAAGCCATTGTCGTTAAGCATTGAATCTGCATTACGGGCCGAGACAATATCTACTAAGATAGCTCAAGTGGACAACATCGTAAAAATGGCACAGAGGAAAGTGAAATCAAATTCAAAGAACCCATCTTTCGGTGCGGGGTGATTTAAAAAGCAACATCAAAACATGAATTAAAATAAACCAAACCTACCATTTTTAATATAGTAATGAACGAAATAATCAAAGAACATTTCAAGAAGTCACAGGATGCCAACTTGGTATATTTAAAAGAATATCAGAAAGAATTAATAAAGTTTGAATAATTTGGAGTATAAAAAAGTAAAATATAAGAAACAAAGTTAAAGATATCAGAAAAATAAAATAATCAAAACATCAATTCTGGACAGTCTGGAGATCATCTTAAGGAATAAATATATGTCAACTAGAGTAAGTTGAAGTTCATAAGAATTATTGGATAAGATTAAGTAATTGATAAATTACTTCTAGAGAATGAACCTAGATATATTGTTCTAAGTACTTACAGGTCGTGATCTAGTATTATTTGTACGTGACATTTTGTCAGCAACTTTTAACGGGCAAACTGTCTATCGCTCATCCATTATCTTTTTCTGTGTGTCTGAAGAAAGGTTTGTATTTCGTAGCTCTGAAATTCATACCCTCTTTAGATGCACACACACCATTAAAGTTTATCGGTTGTTTTTGGATTTTGATAGCCTCTCTCATGTCCGTGGATAGTAGTGTGATTCTTCTAAACACCTGTGGTTCTTTAAATACAGTTTGGTGGTAGTCTTGTGTTCGGTACCTTGTTTGTTGTTCCAATATACACAAGGCTTAACATCAGGTTTTGCTAATACTTTACCAATTCTATTCGTCATGATTTTAATGTTTGGTAAGAGTGCTTCACCTTTTTATGCTCGGTGTTATTCGATGATGTTATTCTTGATTATTTGAAGTCCTTTGAAGCATATGAAACGCTTTTCCTGTAGGTTTTTATTCGCCCCCCAAAGATTCAGGATAGCATGTTCAGGTTGCATCCGTTATAATTTTTATTACGCTTCTCTTTTGTTTGGGCTTCTGATATGATTGTTCAAGTAATAGTAATGTTCAAGTAATTCTATTCTGTTTCCAGGGTGTACTATAACCTAGGGTTTAAGAAATTTATTTTTCATTTATAAAGAAACAATTCCATATCACTGCCCATAAACTCCGAAAATAATTATTTTTACCATTACCAAACACCAGCCACGAAAGCCTACACTATCTGAATCCAATTGCAAAATGGACTACAGATGAGATATCAGGAAGTAAATGATTTCTAACTGGCCCACTGAAGAGATGGTATAAAAGTTGCACAACAGAACTATCCGAAGAACAATAACAAAAGTAAACTTACAAATAAAAAAGAGAAACATTTTTTTGATGATGCCTTTAAAATTTATGATGCCTTCAAAATTGGAGTCCTTTTCAAAATCCATATTTTAACCAACTGAAGTAGCCCTTTTTCTTCCTTTTATCTACACAGAACTTAATTGTTTTTTGAACATAGAAAACCATTCGCGGTCTTGATTAGAATTCATTCTGTATATCAAGTGTAATTTAAAATATAACTCCCATTCATGCAGTTCGTATCTGGTTGTAATTTTTTGTTACTCTACAGGAAGTTTCTATTCATAATTATAGTACCATCGTAACGATCCCTCAGCATACATTAAACTATATTATTTTTAGGTGACAAATTGCGGAAGCCAAACCTACAGAGTCCAGCCATAATGGCAGGTACCCAGAATCTTCAGAACACTGCTCAACAGTATCAACAGCAGCAACAGACTGACGAAAGCGACAAAAAGACGGTAAAGGAGGACTTTTTACGGGCGCCCAGTTCACAATCCAATGACAAGCTCAATGATTCGTCAGATCCCTTTGACCAACGAGTTTCATCACCAACAGAAAGCCCCGAAAATCTCATACAAAATATGACCCGGGAAGCTGGGGATGGCCAGAATGATAGTGGAAATGATAATTTAGAGTGATATAAATGTAAGTAGAAAATTCACTGTTCATTACAAGACTGTATTAACTATTAACTGTATTAACTTACAAGACTGTATTAACCAAAAATTTATAAGTATATATATATATATATATATATATATATATATATATATATATATATATATATATATATATATATTATTGTGATATTTAAAGTCTTAGTGCGCCAATCAACTAATTAGCTAATTAATTAATTGATTAATTAAAATTATTTAAATGATATGATTATGACTCTATCACACTTCTTTTTAATTCTCTTATCTCAGGGTTAAATTCGTGCTTCAATATCTATGCTATTACATGTGAAAGGTAAGGTCCAAAGAATACCGGAGTAATAAAAAACATATATGATCTAACATTATATATTGAAATAAAAATACTGAAATAATTCATACTCAAATGTTTTCAATCAACAAAATCTCATATAATGATTCTCAAATTTTTGTTCTACGTTCGTCAACCTTCAAAATTAATGGTACAAACAATATTAGTTGAAATCTCCAAATCCAAATATTATTCTAAATCTCCTAATCAAAATATTTATATCCTTTCTAAATTAAGTGTAAAAATTGTGTTATCCATGAAAGAAAAACTGCAGAAAACAAAACTATCTCTCTCTGATGATGAGTGGTCCAAATCCTTGTTATTTGTAGACTGTATTATTTACTCGTGGCCGCTCCCTAGGTAATCAGCAATCTTACAACAAATTATTGCAAGTATATCGTCCTTAATGATCTCCTTCAAATGCACGAATCGTTCAAATTATGCTAGCTTCTTCTTCTCTCAATAAACTGAATCTCTCGTTGGCCTGAGTGAAAAATGACTCTTGGAATATCTTTTCTTTACGATAAACTGAATCTCTCGTTGGCCTGAACAGTGACTCTTGGAATATAAGTAGAAAAATATGACTTACAATATTTTACTGGATCAGCTTCTGTCAGATACACTAACTACACGAAAACTCACAAACTTTCACTGCTACTGCTTCCTACCTCTGGGAAACTACCCGAGAACAACGGCCGTTCGCCTTGCACCCTTGGAAACCAACTGATTATCTTTTCTCTCTCAAAAATCTAGCTAAACTTTAATTCCTACATACCTATCCCACCTTTTTCAATCTCCGCCAATCAAAGCTCGTCACAATTCCCCCTTTTTTTCATTTCGATAACAAACAAATTTTTACCTATAATTATAAAATTTCCTAAAACTTATTTACAAATAATATTTTTCTACAATTCTTAAAAACTAACAAAAACCTCTTTCTAAACTCTATTCTATTGTCTTTAATGACTGCCTTAATGTATTTGGAAAACCTGGTTCAATTGTCTTTGTATTTCACTTAAGATTATGCGGGTCACTCAAGTATTGTCACAAAGGAAATAATTTATGCATAGCTTACATTTTGTTTAATACAGGTAATCCAAAAATTTAAAAACTTTCTTTCTTCGAAATGTTTGTTGGTTATTATCCTACTTATCTGAATTATTTTAATGTTTTTGAACTTTGAAATATTTTAATCAAACCAATATTTTTCTCGATTTTACATATCATAACAATATATATAATATATATATATATATATATATATATATATATATATATATATATATATCTTTTTTATGAACCTAAGCCCAAGAGAATCCACTAAAAAATATATATTAAGGTTCAAGAACTAAACTCAAACTATATATATATATATATATATATATATATGTTAAGAGCAAAGCCTGAAATTGGACAATCCTAACATTGTACGGAAAATATCGCCCACTTCTAGCATTGTACTCCTTTTCTGTACAATCTCCGGAATAGATATAATCGTCCGACTGCTAGGATTGTCCAATTTCGGACATTGCTCGTAACATATATATATATATATATATATATATATATATATATATATATAATATATATATATATATATATATATTTATATATATATATAATATAATAAAATAATATAATAAAAACACCACCCTCAAATTTTGTACAGCCATTATATGCTGTTTACCTAAAAGATCGCAGTCCAGCATGATAATTTTGAAATAGCATAACCAATAACAAAAACTTTGGTTATACAATTTTCAGAATTTGGATAATAATCATTTTTGAAAACGATTTCTGCGGTGGAAATCAAAACGTCAAACATTTGTTATGTAAACATGTGATTTTCGTTACAACCAATAATTGTGGCTCAATCCCATATTAAAATAATATTTAAGATAGATAATTTATTTTTTCAAGATACAGTACCCAGGAAAAATGCCCTCACTCCTAGAATTAAATTTGTTTCGTATTTTTACGTTCTGTGACTAATAAATTAGACTTTTTAGCGCAATTTTAACCCTCCCCTACCACCAAAAACGTAATTTTTTCGTTTTTATTTTTTTTTCGCGGGTTTCAATCAATTTAAAAAAAAATCACAAGAATTTCTGACCCCTCTCCAATTGTCCCTATCCACCGCCTTCCTCCGCCAACGTCATGTATTCACATATTATATACATAGGCTTTTACAAAACATTTATCGACTTGGTTGATTGTACATAAAAATGCATTTTTTTTTTTTTTTTCGAAAAAAGCGTATACCTTTTTTGTGGAGATGGCTGCAGCTCTAGTTTTTTTTCTTTTGTGTGTATTTAATTAAAAACTATATTCCTGATTTTTTCTAGATTTTGCGTCAAGTACGTCACCTTCGCAAGGCCAAAAACTTTATTATTTTAGGATTTTTTGGCGATTATCTCACATTTTATAGACTTAAGGTTTTTTTTACAGGTTATATTGTAATTTGAAGTAACTGGGTCTAGGACGTTCAAAAATCGGACAAAACACCTGTAAATCTCCCAAAAACATGTTTTTTTAGTGTTTTTAACGGTTTTTGTGGTGTTAATCATGTTTTTTGAAATCGATACAACCTGAATCAATTGTTTCATTTTTTTAAGTTTTATGTGATTAAAAAATAAGACTCAGCGCACTTTTAGTCCACCATCCCCACACAGGAACTTCAAAAACGTAATCTTTTTGTTTTTTTTTTTTTCGGTGGATTGCAATCAATTTAAAATTTTTATAAAACTCACACGCATAGTTGAGGCTTTTATAAAACTTGTCTATGTTTTATAGAGTCATACGTTAAGTGTACATAACTTAAAAATGCATTTATTTTATTTTTTTCGAAAAAACGTATAACTTTTTTGGTGAATGCTGCAAGTCTAATATTTTTTATTTTGTGTATTTTGTCAAAAAATGTATTTTGATTTTTTCCAGATTTTTCCGTCAGAGAGTCTGTTCAAGACAACAGAAAAAAATAAAGAGATGAAAATAAGCATATGGAACATAAGAACTATGCTCTCCAGGAAAAATGCTAGAAATAGGAAAAGAACTCAAAAAGTATAAAATAGATATTGCCGCACTGCAAGAATTACGATGGGAGGGACAGGGACAGATTGATAAACAAGACTTTACAATGTTATATTCAGGAGGAAAGAAGCAAGGGCAAAAAGGCGTGGGATTCATGATATTAAGGCACCTAAGAGAGAAAACTATAAATTTCAAGCCAATATTCGAAAGGATGGACTATGTTAGACTCAACAGCAAACCATTTAATATATCAGTCTTGAATGTATACGCCCCCACAGAAACAAGCAATGCAGACGAAAAAGAAATCTTTTATGATAGGGTAGAAGAGGAGATAGAAAAAATACCCAAAGAAGATGTCCTATTTGTACTAGGAGATCTCAACGCCCAGATTGGAAAAGTGAACTGTTTACAACAAATTGCAGGAAAGCATACGATACACGAAAACGCGAATGACAATGGGCAAAGACTATGTAACCTAGTAACAAGAACAAATTTGTTAATAAGCTCAACAAAATTTGAACACCCTAAAATACATAAGGTAACATGGAGGTCACCAGATCAGAAAACATATAGTCAAATTGATCACATAATGATTAATAAACGAAAACAATCGTCAATAAAAGATGTAAGAACGTTCAGAGGTGCGTGTGCAGATTTAGACCACTACATGGTCACAGCCACTATAAGACAAAAAGTTTAAATTGAAACAAAACAAAAAAACCAACATAAAAAGTGGAATGTCAATAAAATGAGTAATGAAGAAGTAAGAAAAAAATATGAAGAGGCAGTAACAGTTCAAATAAAAGAGAAATAAAAAGCAGAAGATATAAACACAGAATGGGAGACGATCAAAAAATCAATAGAAGAAGGTGCAAATATGCAGATAGGTAAAAGTCAGGCTAAAACAAAAAACGGATGGTATAACCAAGAATGTAAAGAAATAACAGGAAAAAAGTGCAAGCCAGAAATAAATGGCTAGAAACAGATAAAGAGGAAGGCAGAGAAGAATATGAAAAATTAAGAAGGATTGCTTAAGGAAAAAATAAAAGAGAATGGGTAGACAAAAAAATGCAGGAAATAGAGCAGGAAAGAACAAACAGAAATACGAAAAGTTTTTACAAAAAGATTAAAGAACAAAACAAAAAATACAAGGGCAAAACAAACGGAATAAAAAATAGAGAGGGAATAGTGATAATAAAGGACCAAGAATACAAGCAAGTATGGAGAGATTACTACAGAGAGCTCTTGACGGAGGAAATAACAAGAAGAAATGAATAACGATGAGGAGGTGCACGAAGAAGAGGCAGATGAAGTAATACAGAGAAGCAAAAATGGTAAAGCCCCTGGTAAAGATGGAATTAATATGGAACTAATAAAATATGGGGGAAAAGAACTAAGAGAAAAAATACTGGCACTATTGAAAAATATATGGAAAGAAGGGAAAATGCCAGGGGACTGGGAGGTAGGGCAGATCATAACAGTACATAAAGTGGGAGACCAACAAATCTGTGAAAATTATAGAGGAATAACGTTACTAAATACAACATATAAAATATTGACATCAATAATAAAAAAAAAAGGTTATCAAAGATCACAAAGAAGACAATAGGACAGTACCAATGTGGATTTACAGAAGGAAGATCTACAATAGATGCAATATACACAATAAAACAAGTAATGGAAAAATCAAACGAATATAAATTAGAATTGGAAATGTTATTCATAGACTTCAAACAGGCATTTGATTCAATTAAAAGGAACGGATTAATGATGGCACTTAAAAAATTAAAAATTCCACATAAACTCAGAAAATTAATAGAAATGACAATGAGAACTACAAAAATAAGCATAAAGACGCAAAGAGGAGAGACAGAGGAATCCAGTATAAATAAAGGGATGAAACAAGGAGATGCCTTATCAACAACGCTATTTAATCTAGCATTAGAATATTTACTACGAAATATAAATAAAGGAAATCTCAGAACAAGAGGTGGTCAAATAATTGCATATGCAGACGATATTGCTATTATTGCAAAGAACAGAAAAATAATGAAAGAAATGCTAGAAGAAATAAGAGAGAAAGGGGAGGTAATGGGGCTAAGATTAAATCAAGAAAAGACAAAAATATTAAGATTAGGAAAAAAACCAATGAAAGAAAAAATCAAAATAGGAAATTCTGAGTTTGAAGAAATAGAATACTTCAAATACCTAGGAGTTACAATAAGTAAATCCGGAAAAAGAAATCCGAAATAAAAGAAAAAATATTAGCAGCGAATAAAGCTTGTTTTGCAAACAAAAGATTATTTAAAAGCAAAACACTGACTAAAAAAGGTAATAAGACTTAAGATTAGCAGAGAGAAAGATTATGAGAACCATACTAGAACCAATCAGAACAGAGCAAAATGAATATACAAGCAGAACAAATGCAGAAATTAAGGAAGAACTTAAGGAAGACATCGTAACTAAAATAAAGCAATGCAGAATTAGATGGTTAGGTCACATTTGGCGAGCAGGCGATGAGGCAGTGACATACGCAATGATAGAATGGAATCCAGGAGGAAGAAAGAGAAGGGGAAGACCAAGATCAAAGTGGCTGCAAGAAGTTGAAGAAGACCTCCAAAGGGTAGGAGTCAGAGAATGGAGAGGAAGAACTAGAGACAGGAAAAAATGGAGAGATATTGTCAAGAAGATAAGATAAACAAAAAAGACTGATCCACTTAAGAAATAGGATCTAGAAAGCATTTGCGGTTTAACCCCACACTGGGGTGTATAGCCATTATATATATATAAAACGTAAAAAATTAAAGAATTGATTGAGGTTGTAACGATCTCAAAAAATATTATTAATCCCGCAAAACTCGTAAAAACCCTGAAAAACATGGTTTTTTGGGAGTTTAAAGGTATTTGCCCATTTTTTAAATGTTTTAAAGGATCCAGTTATTTCAAATTATATATAATCTGTAAAAAACCCTAATTGGATTTATTTTGAAGTCTATAAATTTAATAAAATCACAAAAAAAAACCCAAAAACAGTTTTTGATTAAATACACAAAATAGAAAAAAAAACTAGACCTGCAGTCATCCCAAAAAATTAATACGATTTAAAAAAAAATGCAATTCTAGGTTGTTTACACTCAATTTATAGGTCTAAGTTTCCTAAAAGCCTTAACGATGCATGTGATTTTTTTTTAAATTTTGAAATTGATTGCAACCCATTAAAAACAAAAATAAATTAAAACGAAAAATGATGTTTTTCGTGGTAGAGGGTGAGGAAGGTGGTTGGAGGGTTAAAATTCATAGTAACTTGTTTACGAAAATCGGTTTACAATAAAAATGTCAACGACCCACCTCTACTCGTTACCTCTGTCCTTACTTTGATTCGGTGCTTTGACAAATCGAAAGATCGGGAGACGAGATGTTGCCAAATAATTTTGTATGAAGCTTTTGTTTATTGTGGCATCATATGCAGTTTATTATTTTTAATGGGAATAAGGCACAATGTGACTTTAAAATATGCTTATTTTGATGTTTAGATTTTTAATTCGGAAATCGTACTTAAAATACGAAACATTAATAAATTTTATTTATATAAAACGATATTCGAAGTGGAAATCAAAATGTTATATTACACTTATTGTAAAGTAAAATTGTGGCATATTCCTAATAAAAAACAGTAAGCTGCCATTTAAATCCATTTCGCCCAAATTTAACTAATGCTAAAAATACAACATGTCAAATAAAACCAATAAGTTTAGCAACGTTGAATTTTCACTTTTTTATTATTTCAACTCATTTATTTTCGGCGATATAAAGAGAGGACCTAATATATTAAACAGGTGTTTCTCACTCCATCTCACGTAAGGTCCATACCGACCATAAACTTTTACCTATAATGTATTTTTAATTTTATTAATTTTATTTTTCAGTATGACTGGATGAAATGTGATGTAGTATTGTTGGAGTTAATGAAGTGGTTATGTTCAAGGGCGAGAGTGTTGAGAAGAATGTGCACGTATCCTGTAAATAAAGTAATTGTTATAATATTACAGTTATATTGAACTGTCTCTGTATATGAAGCAAATTATTAATTTACATATTTTAATTTTATTGTATATTTCTCATCTAGCTGATTAAAAAAAGTTACTGAACATACGAGTTTTATTGTTATTTACATTGTTGGTGTAAAGATTTGCAATCTGTCCTGTTTGGACAATAATCAAATTTGATCATTTGTCTTAGTCTCGTTCTAACCTTCGAACAGCAAACAAGTATCAAAGAATTAATAAAATAATTACCTTATCATCCCTATCATATAGTAATTAATTCGACATTAGAAAACTTAAATACAACCGGAAAAGTGTTTGTTGTGTTAAATGTTAAAGTAATTATAGGTAATAAACTAATACTACATATTTGGGTATTAGTAAAGTAATACATTTAATTTTTATAACATAGAATTTAGTTCCATTGGAAAGAAATGTACACCGGGCCACAATAACAGCCTGGAAATATTTAATATGCGCCCGGCATGCTTCAACCAACGGAAGTCCTCAACTATATTGTTACAACAAAATATACAGCGAGCGCCATGTTTCGTTCAACAGATTCCGAACACGTTAACACCACAGGTCCAGACAAATTTACAACCAATAATTTATCAACATTATTACCCCATAACCCTCTATGCCAAACTATGCAACATACGTCATCGCAAAGTTCTCAGATACAGCATTCCATTGATTGTAACAATAAAGAGAGAGGGGAAACAACCGATGATGAAACGCAATGGAACACAGTCCCAACCCGGAACAAAAAACGAAGTCCAGAACGTCCAATAAGAAACTTACGTCAACAAACATCTGATTTCGTTCAGAAAACAAATCTTTATAACCGATTCCAAGCACTTAACGAAGAGAACTTGGACACCGAACAGACCATCAACAAAAGTAATGACACAGACAATAAACCACCACAAATATTTGTTCCCAATGTACTAGATGTGATTGAGTTTGCAACCGTAATAAACTCTGTTGATAAAGATGGCTATAGTTGTAAAATAATTGGAAATAATCAAATTAAAAGTTTTACCGAACCAAAAAAGCGACTATTTTAACATAATTAAAGTATAAACAGAGAAAAAAGTTAAATTCCACACTTATCAACCCAAACTAGAGCGGTCCTGAAAAATGTGCACTATTTGATTGATATACCTACGCTAACAGCTGAATTTCAAGAAAACTATTATCAATGTTCTACATTGATCTTGAACCCAATTTAAACAATAAGCATATTTATGACATTAAAGTTTTGCAAAACATGATAGTCCAGTTTGAAGCTCCATACTTCAAACATAACCTACCAGAATGTATGAGATGTCAACTTTATGGTCACACAAAATCCTTTTGTAACAGATTTCCTCGATGTGGCCAGGGTCATGCTTCTAAAGATTGTATGAAAGACAAAACCCAGCAACTTGCGAACTAAATTTGCGCACACCAAAACATTTTAACATAAGTACAACCACATTTTTTTATTAATAAAAAATGGAGGGAACAAGAAAACTCTCGCAAGAAAGCTAGGGTCTGGAAGACAAAAACTATACTAAATTTAGGTATGTAAAAATAAAATTAATATTTTGTAATATCTTCATCAGCATTGTAGTCTTCGGTCCATCGGCATGAAAGGAACTATGAAACTGTCTTCTTCATAGAGCTTTTCCCAAACCTGTTGTATACCGTGTCACAGCTCTTCAGTATGTTGAGGTATAAAATTACGCCGATACAACCGTTTTATAATAACCCACCACACATTCTCGATAGGGTTTAAATCTAGACCAGGGCTACTTAAACTGTGGATCGCGACCCCCCAGTGGGGTCGCGAGACTACTGAAAGGGGGTCGCAAAGATCTGATACTTTTCAATCATTATAAATAAAATTTTAAAATTAGTATACAAACTACGTACAAATATAAATAAAAATCATACAAAATACTATTGTAGTTTTATTATAACTATTTTTTGAAAAAAGTGGCAATGCAAAACTGTTATGTAGGGCCTATAAATGAAAATATGGAAGTAGCATTTAAAATAATAAATACAACGAGCTCCTCGATTTTCAGCTGAACGTTCGACATTAATGTCTGGCCGCCGGCGTCAGTGTTTGCAAGATAACTTAGTGATTATAAGTACCCAGACGCCGCGTCGCCTTACAGCTTACACATACAATACGGAAGCATAATCAAGCTAGGCGAATCGGCATATTATTTTTATAAAAGAATAATAAAAAAAAATGAAAGCTTCTTTTTCGGCGTCTTTGTGATACGGTGCCTTTGTGCGCTGCACACTTTGAACACGCCATGCGTCGGGGTTCATATGATCGTAATTTGTTGTCATTGCACTGGTAAATATTCGAGTGTAGTTATTTTTCTGTTTGTACTTCAGTTTGGACTCAGCTTTGTCTTCGTAGTGACATGTGTGTATTTACTGTGTAATTTTCGGTTGGTGTTTTTAATTATTACGTTAAAGTTCAACTACATTTTGTTTAATTATTTATTATTATTTAACCATCATGGATAAATGGCTAATTAACATTCCAACTAATAAGTCTGCCATGCCGTCACAACCAAGTCGCAGTGCTTCAAATCCGACTTCTAGCAAAACAAAAAAAAATATGACAAATCATATTTGCAGTATGGCTTCACATGCTCTTCTCACAACAATGAAGAACAACCTGTGTGCTTAATTTGAAAGAAGTTTTGGCTGCAGAAAGCATGAAACCGTCAAAACTGCAACGACATTTGAATACTAAACATGCAACGTTATCAAAAAAGCCAATAGAATATTTTGAGCGTCTTTTGCAAACATCAAATAAAGAAAACAACACTTTGGAGAAGTATGTTACTTTGAATGATAGATATCTATTGGCATCGTATGAAGTTTCGTATTTGATAGCAAAAACGAAAAAGCCTTTTACTATTGGAGAGCAACTTACTACCTGGAGCTATAAGAATGTCTGAAATTGTTCATGGAAAACAGTATGCTGCTGAAATTAGTAAAATTCCATTATCAAATGACACTGTGTCCCAAAGAATTTCAGGCATTAGCAATGATCTATTTCAACAGCTTCTTTAAAGACAGTTCAAAGTTTGCAATACAACTGGACGAGTCGACAGACATTTCAAAAATAGCACAGTTGTTACTTTTTGTAAGATATATTTATGAGGGAAGCATCCATGAAGATATACTGTTTTGTCGTCCTCTGGAAGGTCATACTCGTGGAAAAGATATATAAAAAAGTAAATGAGTTTTTTGAAAAAGAAGGATTAAATTGGAAAAATTGTGTTGGTGTGTGCACGGACGTTGCTGCAGCAATGACCGGACAAGATCTTGGTTTTACAGCAATTGTTAAAGCTGGAAATGATCATATTACATTTACACATTGTATGATTCACCGAGAGGCACTTGTTGTTAAAAAAATTGCACCAGAATTAAACACTGCGTTTTTTGATGCAGTCAAAATCATTAACTTTATTAAAAGTCCAGCACTTAATAGTCGATTGTTTAAAAATTTGTGCATTGATATGGATTCGGATTATACAAGTTTATTGCTACATGCTGAAGTTAGGTGGCTATCAAGAGGTCGAAGTTTGAAACGATTATTAACTTTAAAAGATGAAGTTCTTATATTTCTAACAGAGCAAAATTCTAATTTGGCCGATTATTTTCACTATAATTTATGGCTTCTCAAGCTATGCTATTTGGAAGATATTTTTGATAAAATCAATGATATGAATTTATCAATGCAGGGAGTCTGCGTTAATATGTTTATGTTAAAAAATAAACTTAAGGCCTTTGTTAAAAAAATTCTTATATGGAAGAACAGAGTGGAAACGGGATCGCTCGAAATGTTTTCATTTACTGACGAGTATATAATTAGTAACAATATTTCAAAAAAAGATACTCCTATAACAAAAATTATAGTTAATCATTTGAAGGATATGGAAGTTTACATGCATAGGTATTTTCCCAATGATATCGATACACAACAATGGATTTGCAATTAATTTTCAATTGAAATTAAAGAAATTAATTTTTAAACTTAAAAGCACAATAAGAAGATTTTGCCGAATTAACAAGTGATACTACCTTGCGACTCAGATTTTCTCAAGTGCCTGTGCATGAATTTTGGATAGAAATCAAATCAAAATATCCCCTACTATCGGAAATGGCAATAAACAAATTACTGCCATTTTGTACAACATATTTATGTGAATCAGCCTTTTCCACATTAACATAAAATCAAAATACCGTTCAGCTTTAATAAACGTTAAAAATTTATTACGATCTGCACCTCTGCACTAACTCAAATTGAGCCTAGATTTAATTATTTGTGTAAAAATAAACAATCACATCCGTCACATTAATATTGTTGGATGTTAATATGTTTTTATTAAAAAAATTGTTACAAATGTTTATTTTTTCTATTGAATAAATATATATATATATATATATATATATATTATATATATATATATATATGTGTGTGAAATGAATGGGTACGTATTCTTTAATCCTCATTTTATTTGTAAAATAGTGCGATATTACATCTACATCTACGGTTAATATATATTTCATTATATGGAGGAGGGGGTCGTTTAAAATTTCCTAAGCTTGAAGGGGGTCGCTATATAAAAAAGTTTAAGAAGCCCTGAACTAGACTGTAGATGGGCCGTGGTAAGGTTTCGATGTTGTTATTCCCTCCAGCCACTGGTTTACTATATTTGTAGTGTGAACAGGACAATTTTTTGTTGTAGGATAAAATTATTTTCTGGATACAACTGTTCTACACTGGGAAACATGATGTTTTCTCGAATATTCAGATAAGTCTGCCCAACAAACCTACCATCAATACGCCATACCATTCCCATTCCTCTATGTGTAAAATGACCAGCTGCTCGATATTTATCAACATATAGAGGATTAAATCTATTATTATCTGGTGGTCTATATACCACAATTTTGTCCTTTTTAGAAGACTGAAAAATGTTCGTATCTGTAAATATTACCCTGTTCCAAAAATCTTGATTTTGTAACTGATGGTTTAAAGCAAATATAAGTTTTGATTGTTTCTGTTGTGGTGTAAGAGCTTGTTTTTTTGCTGCAGTTCGGTACCTAAGACCCGATGTTTTATTTCTGCGCCAAGTTGTTATCTTTCTTCCCGGAAACTGTGACATAATTCTTGAAGTTTTCGCATCTTCAAAAGCATTCTCTTCTATTTTTTCCAAAAGCGTACGATTTTCATGAGCGGTAGATATTTTATAGAACTTTGTTTTCTTTCGAGAGTTTCTTGTTTTCTCCATCTTTTATTAGTATTAAAAACTGTTGTTCTGCTTACGTTAAAATGGTTCGCTACGGCAAATAGTGACCAACTATTTTCTAATTTTGTTACAATACTTGCTTTTAGTTCTTTGTTAGCATGTGGAACCGTTTTTTGAGGTTGAGCAGAATAGGTTATTTGACAAATTTTAAGATTTGGCAGTGACAGTACGTAAATAATAACAGTCGTATCAAAATAAAGACCGTTCAATATTTAATGGTGACAGTTTAAAAAATTATGGGGAAATCTCTCATCATTCTTCTTCTTTCGTTTTATGGCCTCCACCTCTTAGGTACGTGGCCAGCTCATGTATATATTTTCATTTCAATTATAGAAGGGAATTCTCCTCACAGAGATTCTGCAAATAACCATATTCCCTTCAACTATTTTGGACAATTTATAGTGGATATTCTAAAATAATTCTATGTCATTAATGACATAGATTTTTCTTGTTCCATCTACACTTGAGTGCAAAACAATCGACTCAAAATCGATATTTGAGATTACACCTTCTGTTTTAATGTAAGAAGTATGAAAATAACAAGATGTAATGTGCAAACAGTACCTTTATTATTGAACTTACAAAAACTGCTATTTTATTATTTGGAAGACGCATTATAATAACAATATGCAATACGAACAGAGTTTCTCAAATATTCATCATTGGAACTATCCCAAGAAAGACGTAATAAACAGAGAAATCATCAATTACAAAATGAATTTTTTTGTTTTTCAGTATTTGATATTACCACCCATGGACGTATAAACATCCCTATTCCTAATTACACTTTACAATCAATTTCGCATGGATCGGATGACTTTTCTAATAAATTCTTGAGGCATTGCCTTGGTGCATGATTTCTGCTCCGGACCCTTCGTTTAAGCTCATCCCAAACATGATCTATTGGATGTATGTCTGGACTCAACGCAGGCTAATTTATTGTAGGTATACCGATCTCAGTCAGATATGTGGTGGTGACTCGTGCGGTATGACATCGTGCATTATCATGCAATAAAATAGAAGCATTACCAATAAATCCCGCGTATGGAACCGCATGTTCCTTCAAAATATGTCTGATGTAACGATCCGCTGTTAAACCTCATCCACGTCCTCCACCAGGCACGAAAACCAGCTCGGTTTTCCCATCCATGGAAATGCCTGCCCAAAACATACAAGAACCGCCTTCATATGAACAATTTCTCGTATATAACATTGAGCAAATCCTTCCCCTGGTCTTCTATAGACTCGACGCCTCTTGTCGTTGCCATGTAGGCAGATCCTACTTTCGTCGGAGAATAATACCTGACTCCATTGATAGTCGTCCTAATCCAGATGTTCGCGAGCAAATTCTAGTCGTCTTTGCTTCTGGGCTGCAGTTAGCTTGGGACCAGCAGCTGCCCTTTTTGGTTTCAGGTTGGCTGCTTTCAGTCTCCTTCTAACTGTCCAAACGCTGGTAACCACACCTCGGACCTCTCTAAGCTCTTCTTTGAGATTAGCACCAGTCAAATGTCGATTTCTCAGAGATTTAGATACAAGAAATCGATCATCTCTCTCTGTTGTTATTCGTTTACGACCTCCTCCTTGTCGGCGGACATAATTACCAGTATTTTGGTACCGACGATACACTCGGGACACAGCAGATTGGCTTAAATTTAATCGATTTGCCACGGCTCTCTGGCTCAGGTCTTCTCTCAATAATGCTACTGCTTGAGCTACTTTGACGGATGTGGTATCCATTTGTTATGAAGTTGCGAACTTAATTGACTGATGTATTAGTGGGTTGCTATGGAAATTGATGCTTACGATGTTAACCAAATGTGGGTGCGTGTCGATTTCAATGGGTCAAATTATGACCCCTCTCTACGTATTGCATTATTTATTTGTAATAAGTCACCCGATTTACCAAAAATCAAAAATTTTTTCAAACTCAATAATGAGGTTAATAATTTTACACTAAATATTTTTAAGTTTACACCTTTTTTGATTGAAACAGGAGGCATACTTTCGCAAAATAATTTTGAGTCAATTTTTTTGCACTCAAGTGTATTGGTATGTTACGTAGATCTGGAATTTGGCATCTTGGACAGGACATCAGTGGTTAAAGGATGGGTTAGGTTGGGTATTTATTTATATTTTACTTACATTTTAATTTGAAAAATATTGATACTCTTACCAATCGTTTTCAAGGTTTTAGCATTGCTATTGTGGAAAATATTTTGTACTGAAATGGGCGTTGGGCATCCATATTTAATAAGTCTTTGATATAAATCAAATAGTGGTGTCTTATTGATAGGACACTCTACCAAGATGTGTATTATACTTCCTGTTTGCCCACACTCACAAAAAGGGGAATCAATACAGTTAATTTTAAATAGATCTGGCGCCAAACAATGTCTTGTTCGTAACCTAATAATGGTTGTCAGGTGTCTACGGTCTACAAAAGCAAACTTATGAAACCATGGTTTTATAGAGAATTCGCTTTGACATTGTTGGTACCACTTTTCCTTTTTTTTTAACTGTTTAAGGCAATCAAGTTTAAATTCATTTATTAGTGTTTGAGTAATAAATGAAAGATCGTTCATTTTATCAATTTTTATGCTAGCTGGAATGTTTAGGGTTCTACCTATATTTGCCAATTGATCTGCTACAATATCCCCGTTTACGCCTAAGTGGCCTGGAATCCAGGCTATAATAATATCAAGTCCTGCTTCATTTGCCTCAAATATTAATCTTTTAGTTAAATTTACAATGTGGTTATTTGTTCTCCAACAGGTACTTTGTAATTTTTGGATTGCACTTTTTGCATCAGAGAATATTATTGCTTTTTAAATATTTTTTTCTAAGCAAACTCCTACTGCCTTATTAATTGCAATAATTTCAGCAGTGCATATTTGTATGTGCTCATGTAGTCTAGATGCCTAGTTATAATTTATTGATGGAATGTGAACTCCAAACCCTACTGCCCTTGAATTGGGTTCTAATGACCCATCTGAAAATATCCAAGTGAATTCTTCATAGATGGTTGAGAATTCATTAAAAAATTGTTGATTACTATATGTTTTTTTTTTTGTTTTTTGAGAATATTGTTTTTATTCTTTCTATTTGATATTTTAGCTCAATCTGGTAACAGGACTTACACTATCTTTAAATAATTGTTCCAGATCTTGATCAAATTTACTTTTAATGTAAATAAGATATGGTATCTCTTCTAATTTCCACATTCCTATCTGGTTATTGATTTTGAACTCTAGCTTAGACAATATTTCATTCAATGAGTTAGCAGACAGGATTTTTCGTCTGATTTCTAATGATGTTTCTCCACTCTCAGATAATAAGGCATTAGCAGGAGTAGATCTCATACAACCTGTGATAATCCTCAAAGCTTTAAATTTGATTTTGTCTAATGTTACGAGGTTGACTTTACTGCAGGGTTTTAGTACTGTACATGAGTAATCAAGGTGTGATCTTATAATACCTTTATAAATTAACAGAAATGAAAAAGGGTCTGCTCCCCACCATGTGCCACATAATGCTCTCATTATATTCATGCCTTTTTGAGCTTTCGTTTCAATATTTTTAATATTTTCTGTCCAGTTTTAAAGAATTATTAAAAACTAACCCTAAATATTTAATAGAGTTTTTGATAGGAATGATATGTCCATCTATTGTTAAAGGTTTATTGTGCTCCTCATATTACTAAATATCATTGCTGATGTTTTATCTATCGATAAAGGAAGCTTATTTTCAGTTAGCCAAATAATAATGTCTCCAAGGCAATTATTAGTAATTCTAATAAGATTATTTATGTTTTTGCCAGTTATTACAAGAGCTAGGTCATCAGCATATTGTATTAACTTGAATTCGGCTGGTATAATATCATGTAATGATTTAATGTACACATTAAATAAAAGTGGGCTCAGAGGTGACCCTTGAGCCAAACCTCTATCTGTAATGTAGGTTCCAAATATTTCATTCTGCATTCTGCTAATTTCACAATAATCTCTCAGAGTCAACAATATAGACTGTACTCTTCAAAGAAATTTTGACAACCATCTCTCATAATTTAGTAGTCGAGATTTTATGCAAAATGCTCGAAAAGGTTAATGTATTTTTCCATACTGTGACAGAGTTAATTTGTTTTTTTATCGAAAATTGTAAAAAAATAGAGTTATCAACAATTTTCTTAATAATCGAATATGGTATAAATATTAGTATATTTCTACAGAATAAGGCCACGCTATTTCATTCATACGAAAATATTCATAAAATTTTTATATATTTAGATTTTGACCAGTTCTATAAATAGATCACCGGGCGTTAGTGTTATCATAATTGCAAGTATGAATGAATATGTTAAAAACAGCTACACAGGAGTTAACATTTTTATTTGCGTCTAATAAAAATACGTTTATGTTTTATGATATTATATAAAACAATATTTACACAATGTTACAGTACACATTTTCCATAATATGTTAGTGGTTTGGCTTTACAATTTTCTTCTGGACATTGCCTCTGCTCTTCACGTTTCTCCATGAAGTGTTATTTCCCATCGAATTTTATGTTCTTAAATACTTAAGATGCTATTCTCGATCTTCCTACTCTTCTTGTATTAAGAGTCAAGTTTAGGTAGAGAACTGCTACAGATCAACGAATCTAATAGTCATATTTGACTTATTGACCAATTTTTAGAGAAGCTAAGCATTTACTAATGCCAACGTAATCAGTCGTGTGAATATTGGACAATATCACTTCCTAGCTCTGATTTTAGTGTTATATTTTCCATCAATCCAGTATTGTTGATTCATGCCTGCTATGGGTGTATTATATATTGCGGTTGAGAAATAAACGTTTTTCTTTGATCTTGTTATTCCATCTACTAGCTTGTGCGAGAGGTTCTATATTATCAATATTAGATGCTATAGTAACACACTTATCGTTCCATTCTACAAAAAGTATTTCTCCATTCATATGATCTATTATTTCTCCATCATATGATCTACCAGTTTTTTTTACCAAGAGATTCTGTATCTTATATAGGACACTTCGCTAATCTATTTTCCCGCAGTGTTCCTGTTGCTTGATATTCATTTACATTTTTGTAAATGAAATAATAAATCTCTGTTAGTAAATAAATTATTAAAAATACTCAGTGCTTGCAGGTTCAGAAGCGCAGGCTCACATATTAAGTACTACTAGTGTTGATCCTACAGTCAAATTTTCGCGATTGTTTTACCAGTATAAAAGTCAAAATTATAACAATATCCACTACTTCCACAAAAATCCCAAAATTTGTAGCTAAATCGAATAAGTTTTACTCGTATAAATCGCTTCAATGAATTATGTCCATATTATTTCACAATAATTTCATTTACTTTATTTTTATATTAACCAAAATAATATTGGTTACTGCGAAATATTTTCTTCTAAATATGACACACTCCACATTTTGATAACGCTAAGTATGTGCCCTATTTATAGGCCAGTAAAAGAAAACTTATATAAAATATAAAGATTTAACACTTTATATTTTCGATATTTATTCTTGAATATAGTTTATAACATTATGCATATACATACGAGCATACATTGTGTATGCCTCGTGGTGATTAATAGTTTGCTTTTTTTTCTGATAAAAAACAAAGTTCTTCTTTCAGTCGGAGTCATTTTAAGATAATTTTGCGTCAAGCCACATTGGGTGTCGTATGCGACAAAACGATTCTATCCGAAACAACGCATTCCAAATAGAAAGAATATTTCTTCTACAGATTTCTTCATTCAGACATTTACCTTTTTGGGGTTAATTATTATAGAGGAGAATGGACAAAACGATATGAAACTGAAAGCCAGACTTGCTTAGGGAAAGAAGAAGCCTAAATGTGTTTCGAGAACAAGTTAAGAATGTATAAGACGGTCATAGGATATATAATGACATATGTTAGTGACACCTGTACATGAAAAAAATAAAATTCGGCTAAGTTGCAAAGATGGGAAAAGAAAATGATCAGTAAATGGCTGGGACACGTGATAGAACATATTTCAGGAAAATAAATGAAGGAGAACAAGTAACAAATAGAGCAGGTTGGAAAAATATCAGTTGACAAACAATGAGCAAGATTAGACTATTTTGTTTTTAACGGAAACAAAGTATTTTACAGTAAATTAGGTGTACATTAAATGTATTAAATGTATACATTATATAAGTGTGTTATTGTAATATTGTATAATTATTAGCTCTAGTCTACATGGCAAGTCTATGACATGTAATATTGTATAATATTAGTCCTAGTCGAAATGGAATGTAGAACACTTCAATTTCGCATCTCATTTCACAAATATACAAACGGAAAGTGTAAACTAAAAACACACATATCGAGGGGTTTTCTTTACATTCTCAGACGAAAAATTACAATGCATAATAGATGTGTAAACTTTTTTCGACAAGTTTATGCAACTTTCGATGTATTTTTCATTGTATAATTATATTATATTTGCAGTCCTCGGACGTATAATTACGTCCATGGCAGTCCTACTGTCTAAGGCGTTTAAAGATCATATAATTTGAACTATAGGTATTTGATTCGGTTAGAACTTTTAAGCTTATATATTTGGTTCCCACAAGATTTGAACTCTCAATCTCCAATTCCAAATATGAAATTGAATTCATTTTTACAAATATTTCTATATGCTAGTTTTTTTCGTGACTTTATTTTATTATTTTCTTGGCTTCAAATTCCGCCTGTTACATGTAGAATATTTTGTCTGTGTTCTATTATGTTGTCTGTATCTATTTACGTTAGTTTACTTGTATTTGGGGATAATGGTACAATTTCAAAGCATTTAAAGATTAGGGGTAAAGTATTAAATGTAAACAAAAATTAAGACATTTATTATTTATTATTTTTAACTTCACTTCCACAAATAGATGTTCTAAGAAATTAACAATTGATTCATAAAATAAAGTATAATCACGACGTGTACCTATAAATAATAGTCCACAATAAATATTGTATAAATTTCTAAACAAAATTGTATATACACAATAACAGATAAAATATAACAGACTTTATGAATTTGGATTTGTTCAATGTAGATCTAAAACATGTTTCACTAATAACGTTACGTTCACAACAAATATGTGAGAATTTGCTTAATAGGCGTGGTCTTTGATGAACAAACCTGCATCTCCGGCTTTTCCTGACACACTACCAGCTACGTATTTTCCAAGAGAAGCTTCGCTGTTAGCCTGTAATATTACAAAAAACATCGTAAGATTATTATTCTGACATAATTGTGAAGGTTATATCTATCATTACAACGACCATTAAAGAATACAAATTCTTCCAATAGAAAATACTATTTGTACCTACTGAAACATACTATTCTTTGTTTCAAGTTAAGTAAATAACATTACGCTTATGGAGATCAGTGTTGCCAAAACTCTCAGACACTCTCTTTTGCACGGATGTCCAAGATATTTCCTTTGCTTAATTTTTGAATTTTCATTTTCAATTAAGATTTAACTGTAAAGTCAGAATAACTACTAAATAAAAGCCTTATTATCATTATGTAGTCAGAGAACGACATAAAATAGCTGACATACGCACATCGTATTATTTTAAATTGCAATTAGTAATTAGATATACGCATTCCAAGCGGTCAATATTTTCTACTGATTTCTATGATTCATGGCATATTGTATTCTCACCGAAAAACAAATAAACTGTCGTTACTATAATTTAAATAAGATAAAATAAAATTATTTTTTGTAAATACTATTTAATCTAATTAAAATCATTTTCCCTATTTTTCATCTCTTGTTTCAAATGGGCACTTTTGGTCAATTACGTTAAAAAACATAAACCCTAAATTGTGCTTGTGTGTGTCGTGGCAACGCCGCCTTTCTATCGTCCATAAGAAATACATGGCCCTATCTCCGCAATGTTATTTTCTAAACGTGGAACGTAGTTTAGTGAAATTCAAATACTACGACTAAATTATTTAGACTTAATTTTTGTAGTGAAAACTTATATAAACACGCGTGACAAAAATATACGTTTTTGGATAAAGAAAATATTTCATCTTGGCGTCAGCGTAATAATATTAGGGCATGAAAATCCCTTACTAAAATCCTGTAGTCTGTCCATCGCTCTGTTCGCCTATATGTACGATAAGGAAAAACTATGTTATTGAATTTGGGGTAACTAGATATTCTATTATATTTTTTTTAAGAAAATATCCCAGAGCCTTGAAACTTGGTACATAGAATCTTGGTTCTAAGATGGATCTTATGGAAATTGCGGTAAATACGTCCTCTTCTCACTTCTCATTTTCTTTGACATTTTCTTTTTCTTGGAGTGGAAAATCCTAGGGACTTCAAATTTGGTACACTAAGTCTCCTTGGTATAAGAAAGAACACTTTTAATGCTTGGGTCAACAGGTATTTTCATAATCTTATGCCTTTCTTTTTCTTAAAGAAAAAACCCTAGTCTTGAAATTTGGTACATGCGTTCCTCTTGATATAAGCATAAACTCTATTAAATTTGACGTACACAGGCCTTCATTTTGTCATGTTTCTATACCTTCCCTTTCTATTGAAGGAAAAGTCATATAATCTTTAGATTTGATATAAAGGATCCTCTTGGTCAAAAGAAGTACTCTCTAAAATTTGGGGTAATTTTGTTGTTTCCTTCTTATATTCTTAGACCTTTTCCTCTTCTGGAAGGAAAAGTCCCAGCGTGTTGAAAATTGGTACCTACATGTTTTTTTGGAACAATTGAGCACACTATTCAATTGGCGGTATAAAAATTAATATTAAACTCATACAGTACAGTATACAGTATTACCGGAAACTAAATACAGTATCTAGGAAAATCACTTATTTTTCTTTAAACATTGTATGTCCAACACTTATTTTATCTTCCATAATCAATTCTACAGACAAATAAATGGTGCCTCAATGGTCTCCCAACTATCACCAGTAATTGCCAATATTTTTATGGAAGACTTCGGGACTCGAGCACTTTCCACATCAATGCTCAAACATAAACGTTGGCTACGATATGTTGACGATACATTCGTCATTTGGTCCCACGACAGGAAACCCATTGTCAAACCCATATCAATGGTATTCATTCTAGTATCCAGTTCACGATGGTGATGGAAACTGATAAAACTCACCCATACCAATCGTTACTTGCATGCCAACTCTCATCACTACCTTCACAAATTAATTCAGTCAGTAATACCCTGGCCTCCAAATCAATACGCCTTTGCGATGATGCAAGCAGAGCCTCTGAGCTCTCTACTTTAAAACAAGCCCTCATGCAAAATGGTTACCGCGAAAATAGCATCAATAGGAGCATCCACAGACTCAATCTCCCACTCAATCTCAACCCAAAGACTCGGCCCCTGATCATACTGAAGCTTTCTTCACGACATCAAAGGTGTCACTTACAAAATCCTTAAATTAAGAGGAATAAAGACAATATTTACCCCACGACAAAAACTTTCATCTCTTTTCCGATCAATCAAAGAAAACATTCCAAAAATTCCTTGTACAGACTGCCCCAGTCTTATGTAGGCCAAGCAAACCGCAGAATCCAAAATAGAATTTATGAACATTCCATTTCTGTTCGAAATTCCGATTTAATTTCAGCTCTAGGTCAACACCATCTTCATACAAGTCACAAAATTGATTTTAACTCCAGAACCATAGCCCCCATCCGCTTCCATAAAGCAAGAATTATCGGATGAGCTATAGAGATTGAAAAATGCCAAATTGTCTCAATAAAAGAGATGACAGCATCCGGTTAACTCCGACGTGGAGACCTCTCATAAAGAAAATATCCGCTCCACCTTTCAATCTAAATCTCGCCGTCAGAAATATTCGGGACAACCCTCACGCAAACCGCGTCATCATCCAAGGTATAAATGATCCACCCGCTATCGGCAGTAGCAGTAGTGCAGTGACTAGTGATCAGTGTAGTAGTGTCTGGGGGCTCAGAAGATAGACCCCGGAAGCCCTGAAGAATATATTAGAGAGGATATAAAAAGCTCGACCCAATTCAGGCCGAAAGCCTGATGAATTTAATATTAATTTTTATAATAATATTGATCTTAGTTTTAGGATTGTAGTGCCTCTGCATAATAGAGAAATCTATTTGTTTTAAATAAATTAAAGTCAATAAATAAAAAATTAAATCGAATAAAAAGTGCAAATAAAATCATTTTTTCAACATAAAAGATGTTTTCAACAATTCCGACAGATGTTTAGTCTAGCTTAAAACTAGTTCCAAATTACCATTCTGCTGAAAAGGATGATGTTTCATCGAAATATGTCAAGTCCTATTATGTGGAAACTAAAATGCGTATTATTTTTTGTCATGTTACAAACGATGTCTCTACATTTTTGAAGTTATACTTCTATACGCGCGCTCGACGTTGGAAATTTGTACGGGAGTGAATCTGTGAAACCATTATATATGTAAGAGAGAGACAGAAGATATATTTTCTCTCTCTCTTTCTCTCTCGAGAATAAAAATGTTCCTTTTGTAATTATATATATATATATATATATATATATATATATATATATATATATATATATATATATATATAATGAACTAGAAGTATTTGCTGACAACAAGGAAGTAAATTTTCAATATTGGGTTTGCAGCAATAAAAATGATACGTGTACTCTTTTAAATTTTTATTCCGAGCTTTCGGACATGGTTATGTCCTTCATCAGGGAGCTACAAATGTGATGAATAGTTTGTTACAAGTTTGTATAATTAATTCAAGATTCGCTACTTACAAACTTAATGAGGTTGGATCATCAATGATTTTCTACCATGTCGATAAAACTTATCACAGTCTGTCATATTTTTACATAAAACTTATTCCTATATTTAAAATTTTTAAAAATTACTTTCCAATCACAAACACTTACTTATTATACACACATTTCTGATATTTTTATTCTTAATTTTATTATATCGTCATTAGTTTTTTCTCAAGACAATTCAGTGGTTTTTATTATTAGATACTAGTACCAAATTATAGGCCTATCATTAGATGTATTGTGGCTATATAAATTATTTTATATTTATTAATATCATAAAGAAGTGAAACTTTAACTTGTCAATGTTTCAACACATAATTTATTAAATTAACCTAAAGAAATATATTTTTTAATATTTTTAGAATTATGACCTTATTTCTTTAGGTTAATTTAATAAATTATGTGTTGAAACATTGACAAGTTAAAGTTTCACTTCTTTATGATATTAATAAATATAAAATAATTTATATAGCCACAATACATCTAATGATAGGCCTATAATTTGGTACTAGTATCTAATAATAAAAACCACTGAATTGTCTTGAGAAAAAACTAATGACGATATAATAAAATTAAGAATAAAAATATCAGAAATGTGTGTATAATAAGTAAGTGTTTGTGATTGGAAAGTAATTTTTAAAAATTTTAAATATAGGAATAAGTTTTATGTAAAAATATGACAGACTGTGATAAGTTTTATCGACATGGTAGAAAATCATTGATGATCCAACCTCATTAAGTTTGTAAGTAGCGAATCTTGAATTAATTATACAAACTTGTAACAAACTATTCATCACATTTGTAGCTCCCTGATGAAGGACATAACCATGTCCGAAAGCTCGGAATAAAAATTTAAAAGAGTACACGTATCATTTTTATTGCTGCAAACCCAATATTGAAAATTTACTTTAATTATATATATATATATATATATATATATATATATATATATATATATATATATATATATATATATATATATATATATTAATATTATTATTTATGTGATGTTTCGTATTATTTAATAAATGTTCATAATTTATTTTATTTGTATTTCAAAATAATCATTGCATGACCGAGAACTGTCGATTTTGAAATCCGTTTATGTCATGTCTAATTGGCAAATTTTTTACGTGTTTAGTTCATACGCTGGTGTATGTGAGTTCGAATACCAATATGAATTTCTTTTTTCATTTTTGAAATATTTAAAAACCTCACGTTTGGCAAAAATGCTAAAATTTGAAAGAAAATGAAAATTTACAATGAAAATTTACAACATAATCCGAGTTGTTGGTTTTTTATTTTTATCTTCGTAAAGTAAGTTATGTATATTGACAGTTTTAAATACTTATGAATAGTGCATTTAAATTTGTATTGTATTATTATATTGAATTATGTTGCAGTGTATTGTAATTTTTATATTAATAACAAAATAAACAATAAATTTTACTGCTTCTTCTTTAGGTACCATCTCCTCTAAGGAGGTTGGTAATCATCACAGCTATTTTCACTTTTGAGATTGCAGCTCTGAACAAGTCGACGGAACTGCAATTA
Source organism: Diabrotica balteata (assembly GCA_918026665.1). Classification (NCBI taxonomy): domain Eukaryota; kingdom Metazoa; phylum Arthropoda; class Insecta; order Coleoptera; family Chrysomelidae; genus Diabrotica; species Diabrotica balteata. The sequence continues at coordinate 91,061,140 of OU898279.1, read as the reverse complement.
TACCACTTTCTCATATTGTTGAGCCAGGAGATGCGTCTTCTTCCAATATTTCGTTTTCCCTGTATTTTTCCCTGCATTATGGTTTGTAGCAATACATATTTATCCCCTCTCATAACGTGGCCGAGAATTTTACTGCAGAGATGTGTAAAAAATTTTTTTGTATGCAACTCCTTTTATACATATATGAAAATAAAAATATATATTTTCATTAAAATATTGATACCTACAATCCTTCATTTACTATACTCCTATTACAGGATGTTTATATACAAATGTTTATATACAGCAAACGATGCACCATATACCTATATACCTAATTCTTTTTCTCTTTCTGCTCTCTCTTACCTATAGCATTACATATGTAATGATTGTGCAGATTGACTCCCATATAAATTTGTAACGGCGAACGCGTGTATAAAAGTATATCTTCTAGCGGCAGTCGTACCGATTAGATCGTAAAGATTTGGATTTTGATCATTTTAATAAAATTACTTGCCTTAGCACGTTTCATCAATTCTTCTTGTCCAGCTTTGATGTTTTCATCTTTTCCTCCCCAAGCACGGAGAACGGAAGCTTGAAGTGCACGCCCATAACTGAAAGTTAGCGCCCACGGTCTCTTTCCTGGGAATCTAAAAAAAATAATTCATTACAGATAACTTTGAAATTTCTGGATCAAATTTATAAAGTCGCCACGATCAGATTCTCTATCTGAGTTTTGGTAAGGTTACATTAGGTGAATTTTTAAATTATAAATAAAAATAAGACAATTTAAAACAATTGTGTCATTGGTTTGGTTATACAAGCACAGAATGATAATATAAAACTTCTATACAAGGCGGTTGAAACCAAATAAAATCCTTAAACACTCAAACACTCGTAAATAAATGCAACATTTTCTGACCAAGCATCATTAGTAACGTGGTGAATAAAATTTACCAGGGGAAGAAACCATAGAAAACGACAATTACAGAATTAGAAGAAGAATAAGATATAAATGAAAAAACCATACCTTCAGAAAACAACATTAGAGGACATGTCTAATTTTTAATGTGTAATAAAAAAAGTGGAGATATGTACCATCAATCTTGGAAAATTAGTATTAAAGACATAGAAATAAAAGTGATTAATAGAGAAATCAGGACAAACCAACCAATTGCAGTGAAAGACACGTGACAAGTATTCCGAAATACATTTAAGTTTTCGGAAAATACGAAATATTTTCAAAAATATACGTTTTGAAACTATATTTGAAAAATTCAAAAGATGTTTTTTAGGTTTATAAGAATTTGTTATTGGTAGCCAGCAGAAGAAAGAAACCTTTTTGTTATATTTTTAGTACTTACTGGTTGATGGCGTTTAAGTTGACAGTAGCTTCTTCTTCAGATTGTCCTCCAGACAAGAAAGTGACTCCGGGAACTGCAGGGGGCAATCTGCGTTGTAAAGCAGTTACTGTAGCTTCTGCTACTTGTGCTGGTGTGGATTTGTTTGCACAGGATTGACCTGAGGTAACCATGTTGGGTTTCAAGAGAGTTCCTTCGAGGTAGACGTTGTGATCTGCAAGAGCCTAACGGAAAATTGATATTAATATAGTTAGGTATTAATACTGAAATAATTATTATACCTACAAAGTACTCTTATTTGATCTTATTTAAGATAAAACTTTAAGAAGACCATTTAATAATTTCCAACAATAATTTGTCGAACATACGATTTGTTCCGAGTCTAGAAACAATTGTAAATTAATATATGATCCTCTTCAGATCATAGACAATGGAACAGAATGTTCACAAACAGTTTATTATTGAATTAAAACTGCATCAATTAAAACAAAGATGTAAGTACTTATTTTAAATTTTGTTTGAATAAAATTAATCAATATGCACTTCCATTCTTCATGATTATTCTTCTTCTTTTAATTAAAGAAGCAGTAAGTTTCCTTTCAGCTCAATACAACGATTCCAGAGATTTTCAAACTTCTTTATGCAGTGTGAATGAGAATCTGGAAGCTCTGAAAAACAGGCGTTTATTTCGTCAATTATCTCTTTGTTCAAGCTTTGTTTAATACATAATACTCGAAGCGTGCCAAATCAGGAGAATAAGCCGAGTGAGCAAGTAATTCGAAGCCAAACTCATGAATTTTTGCCACTGTCATAACGCTCTTGTGAGCGGTGCACTCTCTTGGAGAAACAACACTTTTTTTCTTCTGAATATTGTTCCGTTTCTTACTGAGTTTCTACTTAAATTTGTTCAATAATGCACAATAATATTGTGTATTAATTTTTACCTTTTTTACCTCTTCGGTGCGCTCTTTACTAATTCTTGTCGCCTCTGCTAAGTTAAGCACCTCCACTTTACGACCAGCTAAAACCATTTAATAGACTTTCTTCACATTTTCTGGTGTAACTGCATCGAAGTGCCGTCCAGTACGTGGTTCATCCAATGGAGATATACGGTTACTACGAAATATGGAGCCAAATTTTGACGTGTAGATATGTATAGAATTGAGTAGTACCATAATATTTGTCCAGGATTTCTTTTGTGTCCTTAGCCGTTTTATTTCACAAAAAATAATGTTTAATGAGAGTTTGAAAATCGTTTTTCTCCATATGCGTCATTTTTTCAAACATGTCAAATTTATGCAGATGACAAAATAGGTTAGACTTTCTTTTTATTCTAAAGGTTCCTATCTTCTTGTGATATTGGCGACCACATTGACAGCGTTAAAAGAGCTTCTGGATTTTTCAATTCGAGTTTTTATTTCTTATCTATGATCCCAGGTATCTTTTATATTCCAGCCCCGTTAGCATATTTTCTTTACTGTTTCTAAAACTAATATTTTTTTTTTTTGAAATCGCAGCGCCTAATCACCGAAGGAGGTTACTTATCAGACCACCAGATACAATGTATTTCACTAATAGACAACATATTGCTTCTATATGATATAAAGGATATTTTATTTTAATATTGAAAAGTGAATTTTGATCTTTATTTAAACCCATAGATATATAATACAAATAGACCGACTGCTGTCATACAGTTGCGTTCCGCCAGTAAGACAGAAAAAACTGATGCAAAGCAGTCACTGCATCTCTTTCTACTGGGACGGGTTTATCGACCACGAGACCTTCTAATTAGTCATTTAGGTCACATGGTCGATAACCTTGGCAAATTAGAAAGAGATGCAGGGACTGAATAGTTTAAAATACCTAAAGTTATAGTAAAAAGACTTTCTCGCTATCACCAGAGACGTATAGCATAGACACTTTTTTTGTAACGAAACTTACTTTGTAGACGTATGCCAATACTGTTTCAGTTGTTTTCTGACATATGAGAATGTCGTGACCTCCATCAGGTAAGATTTCAGGTTCCACGATGGGTACAATTCTGTTTGCCTGGCAGATAGATGCATAACGAGCCAGTACGTTAGCATTTTCAATAAGTGCTTGGATGGAAGGTGTCTGTGGGTTGATCTTCAACACACAACGCCATTTAGCAAAATGACAACCATCTTTTTTGTATTGGGCGCAACGTTTGGCCAGATCGTCCAAACCTAAAATAATATTTATATAAAAAATGTAATAGTGTAGAACAAATCAAAAATGAAAAGAGATTTCATCCAATAGGTTAAACCAATGTATGAACGTGTGTGGAAATTAGTTTTTTATTTCGTTTACTTTTGAGTGAGGCTAACTCTACTTATGCTAGAAATCTTACTAAATCTAATCAACCAAAAAGTACATATCCATTCTTTATTGTGTGTGTAATTGACGTAATTTTTCAGCTATTCATAATTTTTGTACCAATAATTTTCACATACGACTAACTCAAATCGATGAGCCATTAAAAAAATACTAACACATACAGTACAAGCTTTAGTTACCTAGAAAAGATTTATTCAAATCAAATCAAAGTAGAAAATAATTTACTTCCAGTCAATGTGCCGTCGATCCGAGGCAGAGGATAACTATCTTTGTTGGTAACGTTGTTCAGCAAACGGTAATCCACACAGAACCTCGTCGTTCCGTCTTTCTTCTTAACCAGGACCACCGGAGAGACCCATGGGCTCGTAGAAGGTTCTATCACCCCGTCTTTCTTTATTTCCTAAACAATCGTTTCAGCTTCCTCTCTTTTCCCTTTGGTAATCGTCCAGCTGTTTGACGAATTGGCTTAGCATTACCAGTATCAATTTTATGCTTAACAACGGTAGTTCTTCCCGTCTTTCCTCCTTTCAGTCCGAAAATATCACGATACTGCCGAAGAAATTCCCTTAATTTCCTTTTCTCAATCTGATTAGGAGACTGTCCAGCAACTGCAACCATTTGGTCGAATTTGTCGTTGGAATTATCAGATGTTGTCGTCTGACGGATTATAGATGTCACAGGTACACAAGTTCCTACTTTTGTCTCTTTCTTGATGGTTACTGGATAGTCATTGACATTGATAAGTCTCACAGGTATTTCTTTAGCCGAAGTCACCAATTCCTTTCCAATTATGATTCCTCGGCCAACCTCGTTGTCATGGTTCCAAGGCTCCATCATAACAGGTGTTCCTTTGTCCACAATTCCCTGTAGCCGCGCTGTTATGATCGTTTCACTTCTCGCAGGCACGACTGTATCTTCTTTAACGGCTGCTTGCATAGTGTTGTCATCATATGGACGAAGAAATACCTCCTCGTTACCAACTTTGTTTATCTTATTCTTAAAATCCAATTGGAATCCATGCGTATTCATTACGTCCATTCCTAATATAACATCCTATTCTATGTCAGCAACTATAACAGTATGGACGAACTTTTCTGTTCGAATTTCTAATTGTACCTGGATTTATCCATGAATGTTGGCATTTTCACCTGTAGCGGTCCGAAGTCGCAACCTCATTCGTAACAGTTTCTTTCGGCTGTTTATAACTGTAGGGCGTATAATGGTTCTGGTCGCTCCGGTATCCACCAACAACGTATGCTTTTTACCATTTATTTCTCCATCTACATATACCTATCTTCACGACATTTCAAAGAAGCTATTAGTATGAGAGGGTCCTTGAAAACGTTCTGGGTCGAAGCTGCCCCCCTAAGGCCGACTCGTTCTAGTTTTTCTGATGGTGAGTTTCTTGATTTGCGTCGTACCTAGGATGTTTACAGGAATTTCGTACGTGTCCTATTTCGCCACAAATCCAACCACTTGTGGTCTTCGGTTTCTTGTATGTCATGCTTTTTATCATATTCACGAGCTGGTCAAGTTTATCTTCATCTCCTTCCTATTTTACCGTCCTAACTTTACTGTACCCGCCAGAGGCCTGCGTAGCTGACTCGTATTCGAGGGCGGCGGATAAGACATCAACCATCGTCTTGTGACAAGCTAATCGCAGTGTTCTCTGCATTTCATGATCACGAAGACCATCAATAAACGTTTGAATGGCCAACTTTTTCATCATGTCTTCGAGAGCTGTTGGATAAGCATATCGTACTAATCTGGCAATGTCTACCTCATATTCTTGAAGAGCCTCATCTTTCTTTTGTCTTCGATTTTTAAGCTGCGACTGATATACATGCTCCAAGTGTTCGTGGCCATATCGCATATTTAACCTCTTCTTAAGTTGTTCGAAATCATCCGTCTCCTCTACGGCTATGGTCTGTAAGGCATCTCCTCGAAGAGTGATAGTCAAGTTTACAGCCTTTTCTTTTTCAGACCATCCATTCGCTCTTGGAGCTGATTCGAACTGTTTCATGTAGTTGTTCCATGACGATTTTCCGTCGAAAGTTGGGACTTTGACATAAACAGAACCTCCACTTTCTTCAACTTTCGGCCGTGTTTCCAACTTACGTTTCGTCTCTTCTTCTTTTGTCTCTACTGTTATTGGATTGTTTCCTCTCTCTGCTGTCCCTGTTTCTTCAATCTTCCTTTCCATTGCGTTCATCTTTTCTTCGAAGGCCAACATATCGGCAGCAACTTGGTTTTTTAAAGAAGACACTCTATTGTCGAGGGCAGACATCTCAGAAGTGACTTTAGAGATTTCCAAAAAGATGTTAGCAGAAACTTTGCTTTCCAGAGAAGAAGTCTCGTTAGAAACTTTGTCTTCTAAAGACGCGATGTCGCCGTAAACTTTGGCAACATCAGAAGAAACTTTCGAAATATCGTCAGAAACTTTGTTTTCAAATGATGCGATGTCACCAGAAACTTTGTTCTCTAATTTCGAAATCGACGAGATGACAGCATCTTCAAATATATAAGTTTCCGGGTCTAAACCCTCTTCCTCTAAAGCGTTCTTTAGTCGTTGGACTAACTCAGCCTTTTTTCTTGTCTTCGCCGTCTTCTTAAAATCGTAACTGTGAGCTCGTAAATCGTCGTCATTTTCACTATTCCACTTTTCTTCTGACACCAATTATTATGTTTTTATTAATTCTAATTTATTGTTCTTATTTTAATTTACTACAACACGATAATTTATATCAATTTATTAAACCACTGTCGAACAATTTATTTGCGCCTAATAATTACATAATTTATTTATACGTGCGTTACATTTTAAAACGCGACTCGATTTATTTTCTCTGACTGCCTCTTTCAATGAAAATCATGTTATTATATGGAAACATCCGTTAGACTAGAAGAGTCGATCGCCTTCACGTCTGGTATAGAGTTTCTCGAAGCCCGTGTATGTTGACCTGGCGAAAATACTAGAAGGTTACAGGCTGGTTTCTTCATTCAACCTATTTTCGGACGTTCGAATGGACCGGTTTTTAGTACTTGGAATTTCTGCCAGCTAGTCGAAGGGTCTAGAACATATTAGTGAATAAACAATATGTTTACAGGTTTATTAATATGAATAATTTTTACGCAACAATACATTAAAAAAGTAGATTGTTGACGAAACAGAGGTTTGTGTGGTATATCGACAATTCAACTTCCTGCTTACCTTTGTGAGCTTAATTCACTGAGAACATTGAACTTCAGATCAAATTAATAGGGAGGTACGCGGAAACATACAACCTTTAAAAAGCCGACGTTTGTCAGAAGTTTTTTTAAAGAATACATGAAAAATTGGCAATATTTGTGACAATTTAACTGAACCCGTTATTGTTATACGCCCGTCGTCACAGACGAAAATGCCACTGAACCTACAAAAATAATACGAACAATAAATTTTGTTGAGAATATCAACTTTGAGACCCCCAAAAATATGCAAAAATATGGTGGATTAATTTGGAACAATCCAAACAGAGATTGTTCTTCTTAAGTCCTATTTAGATTAAAATGTGGTATGTAATAAGGTAATAAACGCAAAGATTTTTTATTTTATCCGCTCCATTTATTCCAAAATGCATACTCCTATTGTGAATTAAGGGGTTACCCACGTACCGGCCCGCTCGGTCAGTTTAAAAATTCCAAGCGCGTTTTTCTCGAAATTTTGTTTTTCCGTGCGGTAGGCACGATTTCTCGAGAACGAATTAAGCGATTTTGTGAACTTTGCACAGTTTATCTTTATAGTATCGTTTCGTGATTAAACGAAGGGATTTTCAATCGGTCGACTCGTTCTTGTTTTATAAGAAAGAATGATTTAAAAACGATGAGAATCGGAAAACTGCTAAAAAATATGGGACGAAAATTTATTCAAACTTATTTCAAAACTTTAGATTTCAATTTTTTCTCAATTTCTTCGTTTAATCACAAACCAAGGGCATAAACTATAAAAATAATCGAATTTTTCAATTCAGATGAACCTATACCAAGATATTCTGCCTACGACAAGAAAAGGCTGGTCGAGGAAAAACGTCAATTTTATTCAAATGCTAAACTTTTCTGTGTGTTAAATAAATAGATTTTTGGTTTTAAAAGTGCAATGATTTGAAAAAGCTGTCTTTTTTCTTTCTTCGAGAGCTGTGTAATTCCTCATGAGTGTAGTTTATCTCATAACAATGAGAAAATTCTTTGAATGCATCTGTTACGGGGTGGAACTATCTGTAAACTGGAAAAACAGTAGATGCAAAGTATAGTATGGAAGTTTTACTTTACATTTCGCGATATAACCTGGATATGTTTCGGGTACAACGTTTACACCAAGTAAGTTTTTAACAGACTTTATAATATAAAACTTGACATACCTTGTGTGGTAGATTCGTCATTGCTGCCGAAGAGAGGTACGACACCAGAGTCGACTTTAATTCCGGGAATGATACCTCTCTGTTTAAGAAGTTCTGGGAATGGAGTACCATCATCGGCCTTTTGGTATAAACTTTCGTGGAACAAAATTACACCAGAAATGTATTGTCCAATGGCTGGGTCGGTGGTGAAAAGAAGTTGTCTGCAATAAAAAAAAATTGTCATGTTTTTGATATATGAAAAAATACGCTATACTAAGTACCGAGGTTTATTTTGTTAAAGCTATAAGAGCACCACACAAAATAAATATTAAAAGGTTACCTTTAACAGATATACAACTTTTTTATTAATACATTGATCTGAAATTTAACACTACTTCGTCGATTTATTATTTAAAAATAATTATTTTAAAGTTTTATGAAGACTTTAGCAGAATAGATATTTTACAAAATAATTCTTGATATTATCGCAATAAAAGATTTTAAATACAACCTACATAAAAAAAATCCCGAGATTGGCAGACAAAAGGATTTTTTACATGAATTAGCATTTATTAAAGAAAAACCCGAATTTTTTAAATGGAAGGTGTTACGAATGGGGTGAATTGAGTAGCTCAAGAGTCACTTCTGATATCATTACCTGTCCCAAGCCGCAATAAAGGATGGCTTCATGGTAGCGCTAACCCTCTGCCACGAGTGAAAAATTTAAATGTCCAAAGAAATAGTGGGAGTATCAGTAACAAGAAGGGGAAGGATTGAGGGATCTAAAAATAAACAACACTAAAATAGAAGTAATACCTAGAATACACTAAAGAAATAATGATAGAATCAGTAACAAGAAAGGGGAAAATGGTGGATTTCTGCAGAACAAAGGCATTAAGAATTAACATGTACTTTAGTTACAAGATTCAACATTGTAAACATTTGATAATACCAGGGACGAAAATTAATGATAAATGTTGTATTTAACGATAAAACTATATACCATTGAAAAAATTCAGATTTAATACAGAATTGAAAGAAAGAAATTTACAAACGAAGATAGACCGGCCAAAAAATAGAAAATTTTAGAGATGAGTCAACATACTTTCTGTATAAAAAATGCACGAGCAGGGGTTATAAATAGAAAACATTGAAAGTGAAAGTAGAGTAGAAACCATCTGGAGAAAACTCAAAAGAAATGTTATTGAGATCGTCCTAGAAGCTCTAAAGTTCTAAAGCTCTAAAATATAAACTATAAATAAAAATAAAAAATGGATAACAAATAATGGACTACAAAGATATTAACAAACAAAAAAAAAAGATAGCTTTCCTAAATAATAAATCCATAAAAACGGTACTATATTACCAAGAATATAAATTGAAGTGACTCAAATTGATTAGTCAAGAAAACAAAAACGGATTATGAGAGGGATACTTTTCCCTAAAAATACTTTTCCACTTTTTTTCGTAGTTATTCCTAAGGATATTCCTAAGGTATTTGTGTTTAGCGTTTCGTTTTTGTCTTTAAATTTTGGTCTATCTTTCTTTATGAGTTTCTCAAAATATGCATCCCAATTATCCAATGTTATTGTTGATACTATATCTTCCTTTTTATTTTGTAAAGATTTTAAAACTCTCCAACTTTCCGTGCTTCTTCATTCACCTAGATGTGAATTTTTCATGTTACATTTTGCTGCCATGCTTAATTTTTCTTCAGGCATATATCATTTTTCGCACTTTATCTTGAGTCTCCTTGTAGACTCTCTTATTAATTTTCTTAATTTATTTAATTATTAACGATTTCCGAAGTGGAAATTGAAACGTCAATAAACGTATTTTTATCTTTAATTGTGGCTTATTCCCAGTTAAATAGTAATTAATTCTCTTATTAATGTCATTCTTTGTATTTAAGAATTTTTGATATTGGTCTCTGTTCATTTCTATTTCTCGTTTTATCTCTTCGTCAAAACAATATCGAAGGTATATCTGATTCTGGAGTTTTTATACGATGGCTTTTATTGCTACTTCCTGGAGACGTATTTTTACATGAGAGTTTTATTTTCGAACTTTTCATTAGTCTATTATTCCTGAATTTCCTAAAAAGCTTAAAAATAATAAATCACCAGGAGTTGATCAAATTTGCAGTGAGCTCTACAAGAATGGTGGCGATGCCCTACTACAAACACTGCATAAGCTTTTACTTCTTGTTTGGCATAATGAGACCATGCCTTGTGAATGGTCTCAAGGCGTGATATGCCCGTTACATAAAAAAGGTGACCAGCTCCAGTGTGACAACTATAGAGGTATAACCCTGTTAACAACTGCTTACAAAATACTAGCAAATATTCTCAACGAAAGGCTGAAAGTTTACACAGTGGGCATAGTTGGTAAATATCATGCTGGATTCACTCCAGAAAAATCAACAATTGACCAGATTCATTCAATAAGACAGATTCTCGAGAAAACATTAGAATTCAATATTGAAACCCATCACCTATTCGTCGACTCCAAGGCCGCATACGACAGTGTCAAGAGAACAGTGCTATACCAATCAATGCATGAGTTTGGTATACCAGAGAAACTTATCCGACTAACGACAATGACAATGTCTAACTTAGAAGCCACTGTTAGAATACAGGGAGAGAGTTCTAGATCCTTTGAGATAAAGGATGGACTCAGACAAGGGGATGCTCTGGCTTGCCTCCTATTTAATATTGCCTTAGAAAAGGCAGTCCGAGATACACGAATTAGGGATGGCGGTACTATTTACAATAGATCGATACAAGTCTTAGCATATGCTGATGACATTGACATAGTAGGGCGTAGCAAGCGAGATGTTGAGCAATATCTCTTAGAATTGGAAACAGCGGCGAAACAGGTCGGTCTAGTCATCAACGAAGACAAAACCAAGTACATGTTGGTTACAAAGGATCCGATAGCAAATGAGGAACGAGAAACAGTCTTTGGAAGTCATACCTTTGGACGTGTTGACAACTTCACATACCTTGGGTCGCTATTGACTGCTACCAATAAAACAAGCGAAGAAATCAAAAGACGAATAAATCTTACAAATAGGGCATACTATGGACTCCAAAAGCATTTCCACTCAAGAGACATTCAAAGAACTAAAATTATTATATACAAAACATTGCTGAGGCCGGTCCTCACATATGGAGCAGAAACATGGACTCTAACGCAGAAAGATGAAAGACTTTTGGGAATATTTGAGCGTAAAAAACTCCGCAAAATATTGGGAGCTGTAAACGACAAAGGACAGTGGCGCAGAAGATATAATTTTGAATTGTATCAGCTCTTTGATGAGCCAGATGTCATAACGTTCATTAAAACACAGCGACTTAGATGGACTGGACACATAATACGAATGCCAGAAAATACGATTGCTAAAAAGCTAACCACAGGAACACCTGTAGGAAAAAGAAGCAAAGGCCGACCGCGAATTAAGCGGTTAGATGGAGTTGAAACCGACTTACGAATATTAAAAATCAGAAGATGGCAACATGTTGCCAAAAACCGAACAGAATGGCGACGAATCTTAGAGCAGGCCAAGATCCACAGAGGATTGTCGAGGTAAAGATGATAATGATGATTATTCCTGAATAATTCCCTCACACTTTCTTGTTCTAAGCTGTTTAGCTTATATCTATTCGCTATCACTTCCTCCCTTTTATCTTCTTTTCTTTTCTTGGTTGGCCTACTTCAAATGTGATCTTGCTTTTTAATAAGTGATGGTCACTGCCACATATAGCTCCTCTAAATACTATTATATCTTGTAAAATACTATTTCCATCCAATCAATTTATTTCGAAGCTGGGTTTTTTACCATCATATGTTTTTTTTAGTAACGGGGAGTTAGTCCGATGCCTTAACCTCCGATTTGTAGGACCAGGATTTAATTCTTGAATTTTCCTTCTCCTAGACGATTTGTTTTGACTATAGCTTAAGAGCATCATCTACTCTTATAGTTGGTCATCTACTCATTCTAGAAATACTAAAATACTTAGGGAATAACCATTATGATCATTCGGATATGAGTAAGTGACCAGTGAGAAAATAAAGAAAAAAATGAACCGACAAATGTACGATTCAATCGGAAAAGTTTCAGCTTGGAGACCCTCTATGTCTATACTAACCGCAAATTGTAAGATTCAATTGGAAAAGATAACATTTACGTGTCTCTACCATCTACTTTTAGTAGAAGAAAAATGATGCATAACAATACTTTAGGAATACATAATCAAGTAAATTGAACACGTATACAGAATCACTTAAACATTAAATAATTTGTGAATACCTTATCGTGATATGTCAACAGTTGTATTATTCTCATAATGTCTATAATACTATACAATACTATAATGCCTATCAATTTATTTTGCACTTGTTATGATGCAATTGTTTTTTAGTCGAAACATATTTATCGGCATTATCTGATGTATTTATTTTTACTTATTACAAAAGTATCAAAATCAATTTTTGCAACATTTTTATCGGAATGAAAAAATATACCAAATATACCCTTTTGAACCTTTTATCTTTGACGAAATGTTTGTTGTTGTTCGGTTTATACCAATCGAAGAAATTTGAAATGAAAGTGATTATGCAAAAAATCTTATGGGAATATTGTTCCGAACGAACCAGAGCTTTTCATATTATTTAAAAAGAATTAACACTTTACAACATTTGTTGTTATTTCGTTAATTATGATTGATATTTTTTTCTCAAAACTTCAAGAAGAATTAAAATCAAATCATAATGCTAAAGTTTTAATTTATTTAATACCAACACTAAATTTTATTGAAGTTATATAATCAATTAAATGGTTCAGATGATAATAATGTATGGGCTTGTATTAGCAAATTAACGTGATCATGCTCTTCAGAAGTGACAATTTTAACTTTAGACTTAGGATATTTCGTTGATTCGTTTGGCCAAAAATAAACACTCCAATTATAGTTCAGACAGCACGTTGGAATAATGCGGAGAAATAGTTTATACTCACATTCCTAATTTACTAGACAATAAATTAATTAAAAAAAGTGTATTGATTATGTATCTGTATTGTGGTATTTAGAGCTTTTGTGGAGTATTCAGGATTTCAAATTAGGTAGGTACTATTGAATTTTGTAAAAAACACATCAATTAATTGTAGTTGGAAATACAAAGTTTTCGTGGTTCTTTTATAAATTCTATAATACCCAAAAGCTGAAAAAGTTGAATGTAAAGTACGAATACAGAGGTAACTGTCTGAACAATTTAAAACAAATAACGGGCTTATGCTGATAAATATTGTTGGGAAAAGGAAAACGATGTACTAGAGGTATATATAGCACTAAAAGAATCGGCTACAAAAACGGGTTTAATAATAAACACCAAGAAAACTAAGTACATGAAAATAAGCACGTAACCAAAAATCCCACGGCCACTTGTTATAGAAAACGACGTCATCGAAGTAGTGAACGAACTTGTATACCTGGAAACGCTCGTTAACACTGAAAATAATACCGCAGAATTTGCATGCTCAACAGATGCTATTTTGGGAACCATCTCCTTCTTAAATCCTCAATTATATCGAGAAATACAAAGGCAAAACTCTACAAAACAATAATACGTCCAGTTCTAACATATGGTTCAGAGACCCTGACTCTAACTTAAAAGTAAGGGAAACATGTTAGAATGTTTCAAAAGAAAAGTACGAAGGCCACACTATGGAGCGGTGAATTACAATAAAATGTGGAGAAGACTATACAACTTCGAACTTTATAGAATATATCAGGAACCAAATATCCTAAAATAAATTAAGATAGGACATCTAAGGTGATAAACCCATTGGTCAGATAAGAAGAGGAAGACCCAGAAAGTTCCTTGATAACATCGATGAAGACATGAGAAATATGGGAATACGTGCTTGGCGGTGAAAGGCGATGAAGAGACGACTAAATTTATACCAAAAAATATATTGTAAAAGAAAAGAGATACTGGATTGTCTAACTCGGACTTTTTTCATTTCCAACATCAGTTCTATTATGCCTCCTCCAATGCAGCAAAAACTCTTCCAAACCACTACACGACAAACTTGATAAAGTCTGCTACTCGGAATTCTTCACCCTTTTTTGTTTAATATTGTTCCAATTCTGTTTAATTTCTAAATCATTGTAGCAATTACAACGTCTTAAGCTCGTGCTTAAGATTTTCTTCTGCTACTCTGGTAAAACAACTACACTTGCATAAATTCCGTCTCCTTGTGCAATTTTTTATTGTTCAACATATATATTTATAACAGTTATTCATTATATACAATTTTTGACTTTGTGAAGGATTTTCTCTCACTTTACCCTCACTTTTATTACTTTCTTTTTTGACAATTTTTAGTTGTTCATCTCATTGGTCGGAGCAACACCAACCTCGTTGGCAGGTGCATTTGGACCTTCAAAATTAATTTAATCATCAGCGGGGATCTCAATAGCCTATTTATTGTTATCAGTTAGTTCATCGGTTTCGTTTTTTTTTCATTAGCAGCCAATTTTAATAACAATTATCTATTTCAATTACAATAAGTAATAATACCAATCTGAACCAATAAAACAATAATCGAGAACACTGTTATAGTGTCGCTGGTATGATACGGTGACCGAAACTCAGTGGCGTCACTTTACCAAGCCGGAGGGCCTGGGTTCGATCCCAACACAGACACCAGAAATTTTTCTGCAAAACTCCAGAAATCTACAATGTGGTCACGATACTCTATAATAAAATCCGAGTTAGGTATTAGAAAAAATGTGGATATAAGCAAATTTTTAAAGTTACGTGCCTTTCTGAAAAAAAAACAAGCGAAGGACATACTGCAAAGAAGTCTAAAGTTTTCACTAAAGACGAGTTTGATAAATTTTTGTTTGAAGCGCCAGATAAGTTGTATTTAGGATTAAAGGTAAAAAAAATTATATTGCAAATCATGTAGTATACTCTACTAAATTATAATAATATTTCAGATTGTTTTGTTAATTGGGGTTACCGGCGCCTGTCGATGCGACGAAATGGTAAAAATGAAGACTGTGGACATTGAAGATAAAGAAAATGTAATAATTATCAAAATCCCAGACAGTAAAACACGACAAATTAGATCTTTTACGACAATTGGTCAAAACTACATTAAACTGTATAAAAAGTATGCATCACTGCGGCCTGAAAATTTCACAGAAAACCAATTTTTTATCAAGTACCAAAATGGAAAGTGTTACCGAAGCGTTATGGGAGTACATTCGATCAGCGCAATAGCCCAAAAAGTAGCTAGTTATTTAAATTTAAACGATGCAAGCGCATACACGGGCCACTCTTTACGACGAACTTCAGCAACACTTTTAATTGATGGAGGGGGAAATCTAGAATGACTCAAACGACATGGGAGCTGGAAATCAAGCACGGTTGCCGAAGGATATATAGAGGATTCAATAAGAAATAAGAACGATAATGCTCAAAAAATTTTAAACCCTCATGATTCGCCAACATCGGGAATGATTGCTGAAAGTTGTTCTCGACCACCAGTATCAACAATTACCAATGCGTATCAAAGGTCGGGAACATTTTTGCACGGTTTCAATTTTGAAAATGCCTCATTAACTAATTGTACTTTTAATATTACTATAAATAAAAATGATGTTTAATTGTTGTTAATGACATTTGTATTGTAGCTTTGTGACATGTTTCATATTGTTGCCATGACAACATTTTTCCCTCCGTCGTAAAGAAATGAGAAAAAAAACTGCTGCCAGCGGAGACATCAAACTTTGACAGGATCAAGTTAGATAAGTAATGTCATCATTATTTGACGTTTGAAAAAAAATGTATGTAATGTGTTTAGTTTGTATTTTTCTTACGGCTTAAATGTAAATGTTACCGATGATTTCTTAATCTAACATACCTACAGCTATGAAGCTATTTTCTTGTAAAATTTTCGCGATGAAACGTATTCCAAAATTTTGCTAAAATATACATACAATACAATATACATTTTTCGCTACATTGCTAAAAATTTTGTGATTTATTATTTAAAAGAAAAATTAAGTTGATTAAAAAATGTACTCAGTTAAGGAGAAAAGAGCAATATTAAAAATGTTTTATTCATGTTTTATTATAACATTTGTTATAGTTTTATGTTTAGAAATTATAGTATATTATTATTAGGAATAAAGATCACAGTAACAGTATATTGGAATTCATTGAATTGTTGTATAATTTAACTTAACATGGAATTAAATTTTAGTGTATTAGAATATCTTACGTTAAATAAAGATTCGGTAGTGACAAGAAAAGGTTCGTGCTATTGCCTGAATACAACATTATCCGATTTTTCGTCAACTGAGTACATTTCATTATATTGATTGATTTGTAAACAATATAATTTATTGTTCACAAAGTAATATTGTTCAGTAGTAGTAGTATTTAGTAAAATTGATTGTTTATAATTTAATCATAAAATAAAAAAAAATTGACAATTCAAATTGTCAAACATCTGACATCAATATGATAAAACACACACGTTATAATCTATTCTTGTATTACGTGTGGCCTAACTTTTAGGGGTGGTCTGAAAAATCTATTATATTTTTGCAAAATTTTGAAGTACATTTGATTCGTAGAACGGTTTTAACATTTGTTTTTAATTTAGAATTTAGTCCTCTACAAATAGTTTTTTATGACTTTTGATCTAAAATAATTAGGGAAGCAGCAATTCAACAATTTAAAATTTCCCATTGAGTTTCCTATGGCCCGTTTGACGATTCACCACCTGGTATATATATTGGAATGAAGCACATACGTATTTTTCTTCTGAATATTTTAAAATCTTTTCCGATCTAGAAGTCGTAAAATAAAATATTTCTAAATATACTTGAAAATCTCTAAATTTTGAAACATGAGTAAACTTGGGGAATTAAAAAGATAAGATCAATTCCAAAGTTCACAGATAAGCCAAATAAAAAACAATATCTAAAGATATTTCATTAACCCATTATAGGTCAGCGTCCTATTTACAGATCACAGAAAATTTTCCAGATATTTTAGGCGGTAGTAAACTGAATTATATTTTTTTGTACTATATTTCCAATATCCTTTCAATAAAAACATTATAAATATCGGACAAATTTACTGACGTTGTTTAGATTTGCACATTTAATAATAAAAGTTTCGTATCGGCCTTTGTCTATCGTTTACTGGATTATTTTTGTTGATTAATGTTGATTATAAAATATATTCATGAATAAATCTCGGAAATATAAATTCTTGAATCATCATTATAAGTTTTATTTTACTGATCTATAAATAGGGCACTTGTACTTAGCATTATCAAAACGTGCAGTATTTCAGTATTCAATTGAATGTGAATTCTACACAAGTCATTGTATTTTTAAAATTTTATATTGCGATTGTTTATTGCGATTTGCATAAAATGTTTTACACTGTATCATATTTAGGAGCAATTATTCCGCAGTAATTAATATTTTCACAAATATTTTTTCGTATTTTTTCGTAAATAAAGTAAAAAATTTTGAGATTTTTGTGGAAGTAGCGGATACTGTTATACTGTTGACTTTTATACTGGCAAAACAATCGCCAAACATGATCGCCAATATTTAACTTAGGATCAAGAGTAGAGTAGTACTTGATATGTTAGATTGTAGTTCTGAACCCGCAAGCACCAGACAACATATTGGAAGAAATTGTTGTAGATACCTTCATCAATGGGTTGAGAGACAGTGAACTACAGAAAGCTTTACGACTAGCAAGGCCGAAAGTTTTAGATGAAGTACTCGCCATTGCCTTGGAACACGAGACAGCTAGTCGAGCTTCACAGAGCTACCGAGTACGAACCTTTGAAGAGAGCGACGTACAAAACGATAAACGTCTGAAGGAAATCGTACGAAAAGTAGATCGTAGCATGATGCCGAAGAGACGTGAACTCAGATGTTGGAATGGTAACAACGAAGGTCACATTCGCCGCAAATTGCAAGAAAATAATACAAAAGTCAGAAAGCTAGAACAAATCGAACACAGGATTGAAAAAAGTCATTCAAATGCTGATGTTCAGTCAAGACAGCTATACAGTGCAAATCGTAATCATTGTCTTGAATTAGAAGAACGACTTTGCCCCGTGAGACGAACCACCGTCATTAATGATCAATGGCAGCCTCAACAGCTACAAGACGCTCAAGCAGATGATCCATGTATAAAAAGAGTATTAGATTGGATGTGTCGAAATGAAAGACCTTCTTGGCAAGACATTAGTGCATGTAGTTCCGAAGTCAAGTGTTACTGGAGCCAATGGAATTGCCTAGTGCTAAAAGATGATCTTCTGTATAGAACCTTTAAAAACGATGATGGTACAGAATCTAAGATTCAGTTGATTGTGATTGTACTTAAAAGTAAAGTGTCAGATGTATTGCGTCAGTTGCATGACGGTGCATCAGGTGGACACTTTGGTATTACTAAGACTCTGCAAAAGGTTCGAGAACGGTTCTATTGGGTGAACTGTAAAGATGATGTAAGAAGATGGTGCCGGAAATGTGAACTGTGTGCAACCAGTAATGGTCCAGTTGGTAAAAAGAGAGTACCCATGAAACAGTACAATGTTGGTAGTCCTATGGAAAGAGTAGCAATCGACATTGCAGGTCCACTTCCAGAGACGAATGATGGAAATAAATATATCGTGGTAGCCATGGATTATTTTAAGAAATGGACTGAGCCTATGCGATACCAAATCAAAAAGCTGCTACTGTTGCAGAGGTACTGGCTAAAGAATTCTTTAGCCGATTTGGTGTTCCCTTGGAGATCCACTCCGACCAAGGGCGAATCTTCGAGTCAAATCTTTTCCAATTGCATCCAACCCCTGCATCGGATGAACCGAACGATGGGTAAACACCTGTCCAAAGTTGTATCAGAACATCAAAGAGATTGGGACCAGCACATTTATTTATTCTTAATGGCATACCACTCGGTCGTAAATGAAACTACAGGCTAGACTCCAACCTGCCTGATCTTAGGTCGTGAAGTTCGTTTGCCCTGCGACCTAGAGTTTGGCTGCAGACCTTCCAAAGAACATGTTGCAAGCGAAGATTATGTCGACCGCCTGAAGTTAAGAATGAACAACATTCATGAACTTGCCCACATCCAACACATCCGACAACACATCCAGTTAGCCATTAACAGAATGAAAGATCAATACGATTCTCGATGCAAGAATGAAAGCTATGAAATAGGTGATCTTGTTTGGCTTTACAATCCACAACGTCGTCGTGACTTGTCTCCTAAACTGCGAAGACAATGGGAGGGTCCGTATGAAATTAAAAAGAGAATAAATGACGTAATATACAGAATTAAGAAGTTGCCGAAAGGTAAACCAAAAGTAGTTCACATAAATCGTCTTGCACCTTATGCTGGCTCAAATGAAACAGACGAAACCCGGACCCTTCAACATGAGATCAAAGATAACCGGCGACCAAGCTTTAACGAGTTTATGTCAAATTACACCTAGATTCGGCGTGACGACAGAAGTTCAGCAGGATCTTTTTAGTGCTCCGCATAACGTCTCTCTAGCCCACTGTGTTGCCCAAGATCTTGAGATGACTAAAGGAATCTCATCTGTATTTTATAAGAAGTTCGGTCATTTAGAAGACTTAAAAAATCCGCAGCCTAAAGTTGAAAGAATACTGAGATTAGAAGATGGCCCTCAATATTTGCTGTTTATGGTGACCAGGAAGTCGCATACAGACAGGGCAAGCTACGAGGATATACGGCGTGATATAACTAATTTGAAGAAAATCGTGTGCAATTATGACATCAAGAATTTGTCCTTACCCAAGATAGGCTATACACTAGACAATCTGGATTGGAAGATTGTCAGAAGCATGCTTGAAGTGATCTTCCGAGAAACCGGCGTAAGAATTACTGTGTGCTGCATTAACCCACCGAGATTGTGTCCTTCAAAGTCAGTAGACTATTATTTCTTCTTGAGGAGGTCATGCAGAGCTGGAGAGGCCTGTAGATCGGGACGCTCAGATCTAAGAGGGTAGCAGTGTTACGAACATGCTTTAGGCATGGCCTATGTAGCGGTTGCATCTCGAAAAGGCGCCGAGAACCTTCGCGATGTATCGAGGGCTGTAGAAATCCATTTGACAAACAACGAATTAGAGGTGAGACTACTCCAGAAGATTCAAGAATAATACTTTTTGATATATATATATATATATATATATATATATATATTATATATATATATATATATTATATATATATATATATATATATATATAAATATATATATTATATATATATATATATATATATATATATATATATATATATATATATATATATGTAACGATGTTATGAGTTAGAGAGTTGTTAAGATATTACCGAACTGTAAACTTATAAATACATATTTGTATATAAATTCGGACCGCTCGTTATATTTAAAAACGCTACAATAATTTCATAAATATTTCCATATTAAGAACAATGTTACAGATAACTACGTATAAGTAAAGTTTTGAAATTTAAAGAATAAAATATTCTGGCGTTAAGGATCAAGATCATTTTTTGACAGCGTATTTTAAATTAAATTAAATAGGAAATTTCACAAACAGAAAATATACAATATGATAAAATGTATCTTACCTGTATTTACGTCGGTTGTCTTCGGTGTTTTCAATTCCGATGTCAGCAAAACGTTTGCCTACGGTAGGGACTGATTCATCGGCAGCTAAAATACCTTTTCCAGGAGCGACGATAGCATCAGCAATCTTTTTGAGTTCAGCTCGGAGGGCAGCATCGGGATAGTTCCAAGAGGTAGTCATATCGACGGTTGCAGGTAGACTGCAATAGGAATATGACTAAGTAAATACAAACAATTGCTGAACAAGTTTAACAAACATAATTATTTAACAATCTCTCAACTATTTGATCTTCTACTGAATTTTAGGTTAGTTATTTGTAAACAACAATTTTTTACTTGGTTGTAATATTTATTTTCCAATTTGATAAATATCGTTACTCTGGGTACTCTCTGTAGTGTAAACGGATGAGGTAGTGTTAGTGAATAATATTGAAAGGTAATTTCATCAAATACTGGAAGAGTTGAGAGGCTCTTGAACAAATTAATGGGACAAACACGAAGAAAAGTAGAATATTTAATTCAACATGGAGCTACTACTACAAATAACTTAGTTATAACATAGATAGTTAAATGATTGTAAAAATAATAGTTTTAGGTATATATCCTCGGTAATGTGACAATACCTGCTATCTTCGGTAACATGAGTTTTGTAGGAGAGACGAAAAACATTTTTAGGTTCACCTTCTGTTTCCATTTGATTTTTTTACTTATTTGTAAATTAATTCATGTAAAAATATATGTACAAGTCCAAAAAAAAAATCAACTGAAAGTTTTGAGATTAATTTATTTTAATAAGAAGGTATTGTCAAGAAATTTTCTACAGATAGGAGATATTGCATGAATATTTTGGTTCAAGGCTGAGGAATAAGACATTGGCCTGACAGAATTTGTTTGATTAAATTGGAAAGAATATTAGAGAATAAAAAAACAAATTTTAAATAAAAATGCAAAAAATGACGTAAGACTCTTAATTGTCCTCGTAAGAAATAGCCATGACAATTCTTAGGAATAAACACTTTTTAGTTCTTGAAAATACATCCATTTTACTTAATTTCAACTATTCAATGTCCATCTTTGGATGATGTTTGATGAGGGCCATTGTCTTGGGAGCCAAGGATTATCCGTATCAAGCTTCACCTGAATTATTCCCTCAGGACTATAATTCATGACGTTTATATCGGTCACTTGAGGATCTGCATCGATCCACCAGGTCTTAGAAAATCACTTGGTAAATAAATTTTTCTATTTTTGAGCTTACGCTTAATACATCTCTAGACTGAATCTACTTTTATTTGGGAATGACCTTTTTCAAAAAATTTATGATTGGTGCATTGTATAGAATCGATAAATTTATAGTTAATTGGCTAATACTGTATTGGAAGGTGTAACCATTGCTGTATATTATAATTGGTATTTTCAAAGGTAAACAATTTTCTTTTAAGTAATCCACAATGCATGATACACAAGTTAATGCACGTAGATCATCATGCCATTTTGATTTATGATTAATGAAACAGTAACAATCATGCATACAGCTTGTAAATCCATCGATATTATAATCACCTCATTTGATTTAACTCTTTCTTCGCCACGTTCCTTATCTTGCCTTATCTTTTCTTTCATTTCAACATATTTTGCCAAGCTTTATCATTCAAGTGTCTGTTCACATGTTAATTACATGATGTTATTACACTGATATTTCTTAGACTCAAGTTATTTTAAATCTCCCTAAAGCTTCAGTTTTGTTGTTGTTGCACTCTGCTTCATAATTCTTAAAAACCTATTTTATAGAAGTAAAATGCTCTTCCAGATAAAGCTTATTGGAATCTTTTCTTACATAATGCAATGTTGTTTAGGGAGTTAGTAAAAAAATTCGTTCAGAATTTTTTTGGAAGAATCAAACAGTCTGACTCTATGGTTTTTATCTATTCTGGACTTATTCAAGTACTCAGTTTCAGGTTGCATTGCGTATTTCGATTCTTTTACCCAATTTTGAACAGTAAAAGATCCTAAGGCAAGAGTATTCAAAAACATGGTCCTGCAGACAATAAGTTTCTCATTTGCATTGGTAAATACGTAACGTAGAGTTCCCTCTCTTGTACTTGAGTCCTTCTGTCGTTGACATAGCCACACAATGTCTTTCGACATGCGAACAAACATAAAATTTTCCGTTGGTCCCAATTTAGCTTATCCCAAGAGGAATTGAAAATTTCCATTCTCATTTCTTCTGTGAACTGTCTGCAGTTTCTCTAGGAGGATTTTTTACATATTTTAGAGGTAATGGTAGGTCCCAATTTTCTTTCATCTCTTTTGGTATTATGATAAAGTACATTATCTTTGTCTCTAATGAACCCAACGTAAGCATTACCTTGCATCCGTATCATTTTTAATTCTATTTCGCTTCCAATCACTTTAATCTACATTCTTCTTTCTTTTCTTCCTTCACCCATATTTCCATAATCAGGAACTCCAGTCATATCATCATCCTCTACATTGGATATCTATATTTGCATATCTATATTTTCAGGCATTGTCAATTGAAGGTCTGTAGTTTCGTCAATGTTTTCTTCTACATTTTCAATTAACATTTCATCATTTGACAAGTTCAACGTCTATCTACGACTTCTAGTTGGGTAATACCTTCAAAATTATCTGAAATAGCTGGAAAACTTTTAGAGCGAAAGTTCACGAAGTTTTAAAAACGATCCAAACGCAAACAGCTTTAATATGGACAGACAAAACCATTTAAATTTTACTGTGAAGATATTTTCTAACAGATAAGAGCATCTTCGGTTTAGAGTTTTACGGACGCCGACTAATTCAGTTTACAGCAGCAAGTTACGCATAAGTACTATTCAAATCTATATTAAAAACGAAGTAATAATTGTTAAAGAATCAGGGTCGTTATTTAATATTTAACAATAACTAATTATAAAATGGTTTCAAAATTTTCGAATACATATTACTGAATTAAAAATAATCCAATATTTATTATTAGGTACAAAGTACCTTTAAAAATAAAAAAAAGTTAAGAAATATTTTGAAAGTACCTAATCAACGTATTCTAATAACTAACTTACATGTTACACGAACAGCACAACTTTTACCTTTCAAGTAACAAATAAAACTACATTACATGCTTATATTTAGTCAGTTTGTTTATCATTATGAGGTAAATTGATAATATTTTGAACTTTAATATCTTAACAAGGGGGCCAAATATGTTAAAGACTTTGTTTACTGATAACGTCATAATAGATATCTTTACGTTATCTGCAAGTTCGAGAAAATAGTATCGGTAGTCGGTACAATTATTCTATATTTATATTTTGTTACGTCAATATGTAAACATTAGTTAAATAGATAATGTTTAATTTTGATGGAATGGAGACGGTAAAAATTATTTGGTACCATTATTTAAACCTTAATATTTGATTACCTATTTTTATGCTTTTTTTCTCGTATTGGAGGTTGGTTATCATCAGTTTTTGTCATTTTTTTAGCTATCGCTCTAAAAAGATCTAATCAGGTGCAATTACATATGATTGAATGAGGTTTCTCAGCCAGTAAATCCCTACTCATACAATTCTTTTACCTTTCGTATTGTCCTGCGTAATAAGGCTATAATATCGTACTTCAACCAGATGGCGGCCGTAGTTCAGCGACCAAGATACTGGCATTCTAAGCCGTAATGCATGAGTTAGATTCTCGGCACATTTTTATTTTTAAAAATGTAACGAGCCGAAACCGTGTTTTGGATGGCGCGAAAATCGTACCAAATCGGTGCCTTTTATTGTCAGTAAAATTTTCATCTTTGTTGTTCCCATTTTCCTTTTTCGTTCCGATGCTTCCTCCGATAATGACCAAAATACTCAAACTTTTTGACTTAAATGCTTTTCATGATTTCATAATCCTTTTGCAGTCGTTTCAGCATTTCGTCAGTTGTAACTTTTTTAATGGATTGAATAATAAAACGTTTCTGTAACATCACATTTTAAATTTTCCAATTTCCTCATATGACCTAACTTCAGTGTCCAGCTCTCCATACCTTATAATATAGTAGAAAAACATAGTATTTTTAGGCTCCCTCCCTAAGGTTCACAGAAAGATCACGGTTAGTAAAAAGATTTTCTCTTTTTACAAGTGCCTGTCTTGCTATTTCAACTCGGCCTTTTCAATCCCTATTATATGAGGTCTTATCGACAGATTGAATAAGGAACAATAATTTAGTATAAAAATTAACACAGATAAAAAAAAGAAGATAATGGTGGTTAGCAGAAAACCGAATATACATTTGAGCATAAACGTGAACGGCAATAATATTCGTCAATTCTGCAAGTTCTAGACCAGACACGGAGAGGCGTAGAACTGAACAGGCAAGAGCAACATTTACGAATACAAGTTTACTTACTAACAAGCGTTTTAATTTAAGGATACGGTACAGTTTTGTGAAATGCTACATTTACTTAGTGCTGCTGTTTGGGATAACGCATTAATCGCCTTAAGGACTTCAAGATGTGGATGTTCAGGAGAAACCTTAAAACTCTTTGAATGGATCATATAACCAACGTCGAAGTATTACGCCGAATAAAGAGAGAAAGAGAACTGCTGCAAATACTGAAGTAAAGGAAAGCAGCCTACCTGGGTCACATATTTAGTAATTCCAAGTAGCAATTTTTAAAATTGATGATTGAGGGGAAGATTAAAAGAAAAATAGGTGTTACGATAATAAATATTATGGCGTATAAAACTGTAAATATATTATGACTAATTCTTTTCTATTTCTAGTAATTTCGGCGCTCAGACCTGTTTACCTGCCGGCAGAAATTACTAGACCCTTCGAAGACCAGTCCATGAGTCACCTAATGGATGGAATTTCATCGATGCATCGCCAGACCCTTCTAGATAACGGCATTTTATATATAATAACGGGGATTTTCATTGAGGAGGAGTTAGTCAAAGAAGATATCACGATTGCGGTAAAATTGTATCACACGTAGATAAATTATTAAGTGTAAAATAAATTAGTAGTAATAAAGACTTTGATTAATTTGTGAGTGTTATAAATATTGAACCTTTAGTAAATTAAAATAATAACAATAAATTAGAATTAATAAAGACTTTACAGAGGCATAGGAAGAAAAAAATAATCGTGACTAAATAATATAAGGGACAACATTCAGTAAATGAATAAGGCACCTTATTCCTACAAAGATTACTATACAGGTTCCAAAACATTGCAGAAAATTTTATTATGGTTATATCTATTGAGAAGACATTCACGATTAACAGAAAATCTAGGAGATGTAAACTAGCGGCAAACAACCAAAGTGTTAAGCAAGTTGCAATATGCAGGAAGTCGAGAGACCACATCAATATAATAGACGATGAGAAGTTCGCAAAAATTGCAACGCTGAAAAACCCAATACATCGAGACCACTTAGGAGACCTCCAAAATGATATGAGAGTTGTACAAGACTTAGTTGTAAGAATGAACAGGAGTAAATTAAGAAGAAAAAAAGTATAATCGTAAGTGTTTATCAAAATATATTTTTTCGTATTAAACTAATAGTATTGCAACGAATGTTAGGCCATTAATTATTTACTTTAGAAAGGAACTTCTACATTAAAGGGGTTTTATTGTTTCATATAGTCAATGGACACCCAAATATGAAAAAAAAAACACGGAATGCTACCATTTAAAGGGGTGCGTTTTTGAGAAAGAGGTGAATTCGTCCCTCTGCACTAGGGTGCATTTCGATGAATTCTGTTCACTTTTCATTCATAGATATATACAGAAAAGTTGTTAAAAATTAAATTTTCAATCGAAATGTTATCTTTTAAATTCAAAAATAATATTTTTTGACCAAAATATATTTAAAAAAAAACAAACAAAAACAAAAACAAACAAAAAAAACACGATCACGAAAACGTGGGATTTTTCTTTTTTGCCCGATAATTTTTTCCACTGGATTATAGGTATAAGTATTGCATCACAGAAAAAACTACTATCCTTGCTCTTCAGAATGACGTTTGGTAAAAGTCTTTAGGATTCATAGTATTAGACATACAATTTTTCAAAATTTGCCACTCACACCTTTTTGTCCAATTTTCCCTATTTTGCATTTTGCGCAGTTTTAGGTATATGCAATGTAAATTTAATAGAAAGAAAAATCCATTACCCTTAAAATGGTCGATTACAGAAGGTTCTAGGACTAATTTTTAAGCAAGATTCTTCAAAGTTTTCTACTTATTAGTCCTATAACCTTCTGTAATAAACTATTTTAAAGGTCTAACAATAATACACTGAAAACTTCTGTTTTCAACACTTCCACAAAATTTATTTCAAATTATTATCACTTCAGCTGTTTCGACCAGAGTGCCTTTCTGAAGTGAGCTATTTATGGTATGTGGCCTTGAGAAAGGCACTCTGAAAAAACAGCTATAGTGAATAATTTTAAATAAATTTTAAGGAACTGTCGAAAAAAAAAGTTTTCAGTGTTTTATTGTTAGATAAAATGAATTTCCATCAAGTAACGGTCGAATCCATCACTCATTCTAAAGGTAATGGCGTTTTCATTCTAATAAATGTACGATTGCATATACCTAAAACTGCGTAGAAAAAGGTTATAAAACAATGTTTGCTAAAAAATGGGGAAAATGGTCAAAAAATGGAGTGAGTTGCGAATTTTGGAAAATCGTACCTCGGATACTATGAGTTCTAAAGGCTTCTACCAAACGTCATTTTGAAGAAGGAGGCGTATACATATATCAAAGAATATAGACGCTTATTCAAGCTTATTTAAGCGTCTATATTCTTTGCATATATCCCCGTGAAGCAATGCCTATACCTATACCCCCGTGGAAAAAAGCAATGGGTCAAAACAGAACAATCGCGTGTCAAAGCCATTTTGACTTTTGGTCAAGGTGACATTCGTCAAAAAGGTGACATTCGTCACAAAGGTGACATTTTAATGGGAAATTTAATTTCGAATTCACCAAAATGCACTCTAGCTATTGAATAGGGAGAAATTCACCCCTTTCTCAAAAACGCACCCCTTTAAATGGTAGCACTCCACGGATTTTTCATATCTGAGGTCCATTCACCATATGCAACAATAAAACCCCTTTAACGTTGTATTTCCATTTAGCCCTCTTTTTTTTTGGACATATCAATAGCCTATGTGTACTACTTATATATTTTTACAGTTAAAAAAGATGCAAGTTGTTTTCACAAAATATAAATTATTTGCTATAAATAATTGTTTTGGAATTCACTATAGTTTTAAAGAATAAATCTACTTTTTGTATAATTCTGGCAAAATTTCAATATCTGCCAGGTAATAAAATAACTGGACAAAAATTATGTAATCAGTTGGTGGATAAAATATAGCATTTTTATTTATTGAACTTAAGGCTTCGATGACGTTTTAACAGATTTGAGCCAACTGAAATATGATATTGCTTACTTATGTTAATACTACCCAATATTGATTTAAAAAATGTGAGAATTAATGTTGTTTTAATATCGTCAATGTACCTTAGGTAACATAACCTATACTATTTTTGTACTCCACTTTTTCCCCTTCAACTTCATTCCTACAATTACTAGAATACAAGTAATAAATAGTCTTAAGTATAGTTATAAAATATTATGACCTTAGTTGATCAATTAAAATCGTATATAGGTAAGTATATCAAATTTGGATATTGCATAATTGTAGTTGATTGGAATTTTGGATACCAAAACTACACTCAGCTTAAAAACTATACATTTTGAGCTAGGGTGGGATGGGATAGCTTTTAGGATTGGTTAATATACCGATCAACAGCAATTAATTAGCAATAAAATATGCTGCGAAGATGTGACATCTGTCCCTTTTTCTTGCCGAGATATAGCTAACAGATTGAATAATTAAAATTAAAACTCCCTAATATGAACTAATTACTTGTTTTTTACTTTCAATTCTCTATGTATCAGAGTTAAAACACACTATCAAAAGAAGTCATGAAATGAACTAAGTTTTACTATCCTGACCAAAATTTTTAGAATGTATTGTCCCTTATTATATTTTATATTTTTATATTTGTGTTGTTAATGTTGAGTGTCCAAGTTTATTTTAAATAATCTCAACGATTAGTAAGTAACACTGACAAATTGTGATATTTTTTAAATATTTACATTTTTTTTATATATATTACAGTGTCCTGAAGAAGGAATAAAATAATTCCTAAAGCTTGACAAAAAGTTAAAAGAGTGTTTTTCTAAAATCTCGGCCAACCTTCTGACTGCAGCCCTAATAAACTCGTGTTTTTGTTTATAATGACAGTCACTAATATCCTGTATATCTTATAATATATATATATATATATATATATATATATATATATATTATATATATATATATATATATATATATATATATATATATATATATAAAGATGTCTTATTTGATGGATATTTTCAGGTTTGGATACTGTGAAAGTTACACATATCATTAGATTTTTCGTACTTTTGATATCTAATCTAGTTGCTATGAAATAAATATTGCATGTTTATTGACACTCATATTAAATTTACAAAAAAAAAACAACAATGATAAGGAAGTATTTTTAAAAAAATGGCAAATACAATCTAATCAATAATGAGACTAAGAATCACAGTTTTATTTCTTCTAAAAATGCAATTTCTTGATATAAATTTTTTAAAGACAATTTCTCTTTTCTAAAATTTTAAATTTGGTGTTGTCATTCCATATTGATTTGTAAAACTTTACTGCATTATAAACTATTTTTGGTCGGTAGGAAAATTCTCTTGAGTATAATTGACATTGCAAGCAAAAATAATTGATTATATGTCCAAGTTGACTATTGTTTCAACTGCTGTAAATACTGATTGAGAATTTATGGGCGGATGGGCCATTGTGACAGTCTTCAGACCTCAATATACCTAACAGATTTTAAACTTCTTGTGTCACTACCACAGCCAAGCCGTGATGAAAGCAAGGTCCATTCATGTGTCCATTGAAATTCCAACCCCACTCCTGCTTGAATCGCCCTCATACTCAATCTGCTCCTTAATGCAGTACTTTATAAACCTCCCCTATAGACTTTTTTCATTCGGTTCTGTCATAAAGACATATTCTGGTTTAATTAGAGAACAAAAGAGACCACATCTCAATGTCCAATGTGAATGATCTTTTGAAAATTCAGCCATGCTTGGTGGTGATCTGGGTAGAGTTTGGATCATTTACAGACTTTTTTGGAGTCAAGTAATTTTTGTTAAGTCTTTTTATTATTATCCACTCACTAATATTTACTGCTCGGCCGTAAATCGGCTATTCCCGTTATTCCGTTAAATATTTCCATCAATTAGTTTTAATCTGCCAAACATTTGATTACACTATTGTCAATAGCCATTTAATATACGATTCTTGTGTTTTTAGTTGCTTTCATATAGAACATGAGTTAATGGTTTTATGCCGAATCAAAGTAAAATAGGTCATGTATTACACCTTCAAAGTCTACTCTTGATTTTACATATAATTTCTAAACAAAAAATGACAAAATTCAAAAATGTGAAGTCCGCCGATTTCTATGCACGTAGGTATATATTATTCTAGAGTATTAATAATTTTATTAACTTCATCACGAGACTACATCAAGCTTTTAAATGCTTACTTATTTATTGAAGATAAAAATGCAACCACAGAAATGAATGTTATATTTTGATTTTGTTTCAAAACTATTTTTATATAAAATACAAATTTTATATAAGGTAAAAGTTTTGATATTTTTATTTAG
Organism: Diabrotica balteata; assembly: GCA_918026665.1. Lineage (NCBI taxonomy): Eukaryota > Metazoa > Arthropoda > Insecta > Coleoptera > Chrysomelidae > Diabrotica > Diabrotica balteata. The sequence continues at coordinate 91,030,574 of OU898279.1, read as the reverse complement.
TCCTAAAGCGAAACCACAACTATTATTGATTAGTAGTTGAGCATTAGATAGGACATATCATAATCTACAAAGTTAAAAAAAAATGAAAAAATACTGTTTTTACAGCACACTATTTGAAATTATAGTTAAAGAAGTAAGTGCGTGCATTTTTATACACCAAATTTCTGTTACTAAACAATGCATGGCATATATATTTTAAACTATTAAAGGTATCTATGATATTGTATAATGAGTTATAGATAAATAGATAGTAATGTGTATGGCAGAGTAAGAACAGATACAGTGGAAGAACGCAAATAACGATATTGTGTGACAAATAGTAATAAAACTATTCGAGGTCAATTATCTAAGAATGCTCCTATACTATTAGTAAAAAATAACAACAGATTTGTAAAAAATACACAACATTTTCTGAAAAAACAATCAGAAATTTACTTAAATTCTAACAAAATTTTGGTTAGTTTTGACATCACTTGTTTATTTACAAATGTTCCCCTAAGTAAAATCAAAGAATATAGATGCATTTCACTATGTAACAAAAAACAAAATTTGTTTAATTTACTGTTTGTATTTTGAGAATGATTTCCTAAATACTTCTTCAGGATGTCGCCTAATTGTGTTTCAATTGTGCCACTCAGTATGTGTGTAAGTCCTTACTCACTCAGGATTAATGGTACCTTACCTTTTGTTTGTTAGATTATGCAAAAGATGTATATTCGCAACATCTCACTTTTTGAGGCTCTAATGGGAATAATTCAAATGTACAAATATAGCCTGCCACCACCAAACTCTTTTCTAATCCTTAAAATTTAAATTCATAAATATTTAAGCAACCCAACTAAGGTACTTATGCATCTATATTCTTTGATTTTACTTAGGGGAACATTTGTAAATAAACAAGTGATGTCAAAACTAACCAATACTGTTTGTATTTTGAGAACGATTTCTGAAGTGGAAATTGAAACCTCAATAAACATATTTTTATCTTTAATTGTGGCTTATTCCCAGTTAAATAGTAATTAATTTAAAATGCCACAAGAAAATAGCTTCAGAACAATAAAAAGAACAGAAGGGGAAGATAGATTCGAAGGTGGATTAAAAACAACAAAACTTTTCTATTTCTAAAATAGACTTTGGGATAAAATATATTGTTGATTATTATATTTTTAACTATTTAAGTATTTAACACAATCTTGACACAAATAAGTAGTATGATGGTATGTATATCATAAATAAAAAAAAAATGAAAAGCTTGTTCTGATTTTCCAATTAAAGGTAAGTAAAATCCTTTGAAAAATGTTTTTTTTTGTATTAAACTATATTCTTTATAAGACTTTATATCCATTGCTAGGCTTAGCCTATACCTTTATAGCAAAGATATAAAAGCTAAGGTTATGTTCAAGGTTAAATGCTTTAAAAAAGGAATTCAAAAAAGAAGGATATAGTAAATTATTATATACTTTCAAACAACTACGATTATGCAATACTTATGCCTCTTTATTTAAAACTAAGTATAAGTTCTATGCTAGAAATCTAATACTTATTTCATCTTTCTATGCAGGTAAAGTTATGATCAAATTTATTGTTCTGCATTTAACAGATTATAAAGCAATCCAGATTTACTAATCATCATTCTGGACTATGTCACTGCTATTGTATTCTAATTAAGACAAAAATAAAACCAAACTGCACTTAAAACATAAAAGAAAGGAGCTAATAGTAATAGGTCAGTTAGTTGGGTAAGAAGTCGATATAATTACGTGGTTCATTTAATACAACTTAATGTATTTATCTAAAAACCTTTAGGAATTAGAATGTACTGTAGCCACAATTAAAATTTTAATTAGTAGGCGCTGATGTAATCTATGAAATTTATTGCCAAAAAATGTGGTGATGGTGGTCTTAGTTCACACATACAAAATAATACAAATATTTAGTAAGGCCAAAGACGAATAATTTGTCCAAGTTTATTACTTACCTTTTTAAAAATGTTCAAACCAACCTCTTCACTCTTTTAAAAAACGGGTGAAACTGACGTAAAGGACGTTTTAAGGACGTTGAAGTCAAAAATATGTCTCACTTTATTTTGATTACACTCAGGCGCGTAGTTTTCATTTGAACCCATAGACGAAAAGAGGACAGATATATAGTGCTTGCGTGAAGGAAACTTTGATCGCTTTATTTGACAGCACTTTGACAGTTCCAATCCGATGTTGCCACTTTCAGGTAAAAGTAAAGGCAGAAGCAATCTGGTTTTGGTTAATTTAAAAACAATTGTTTCCCTTTTGTGGGAATGCCATAGTAATTGTTTTATTAGGTAAAGCGTTTATTATAATTTTTATATAATTTTGCCTCTTTTCCAATTGTAACTTCAGAGACTGAACAATATAAGTTTCTCATCCTAAAGGTGGCCTGAGCTATGTCACGTAGGTAGGTATGCCATTAATTTCTATGAAAAAAAAATGTTCTTTTAATTCTACATCTCTAATATCTTTGTCTCTTATTCAATTGTACTTTCAGTGATTAAACATTAAACCAGAACTTGAAGTTAAACAATCTAAGTGATCTGAGCATTTAATACTTTTGAACGGTATCCAAAAATCATCAGTAGTATAGGAGTTCTTAGTTGAAAGCAATATGAACCTTACTCGGTACGTCTTCGGTATAAATACAAGGAAAGAAAAATAACAAATAAGCAATGAAAATAAATCATCCTGGAATAAACCTAATTGTTATAGCTAAAACAAAATTTATTTGAGAATTAAGAACACCTCTATTTTGTATTCTAAGAACACTTCGAATACACTTTTTTATTATTTGGATTTCGAATACACTTTTTTATTATTTGGATTAAGTACTACCGTAGAAATAAAGTACATACTTATATAGTTACACATATTATTTTCACTGATTTTTAAAGCAGCCAGCGTATAGCTCGAGATAGACAGTACTAGAATTTATTATGATAAACATTTAACTCAATCCTTTAGCTATTGGAGCTTGACCATTTTTTTATTCTTTCTTATTGGCAATCGGCACCGCCCACAGGCAAGTCGTTCTATCTAATCATTTAACTATTCAAGCTTGACAAGTGGGTGTACCTATTTGAGACAAGTGTTCCCCAGTTCTTAAATAGTTGTGGCAACAGTTAGTTTGAGAGTAGTTGCTCAGACGACGCCGAACTGTTTGTGTTACTTTTTTGTGTGTCGTGCATTTTTAGAAATTAGGGCTGGGCCATCAAAACGGGTGCGTTTCGGCGATGACGATTATGAGAAGAACTCAGAACTCTCTTATGAGATATTAATGTGCTAGTGACAGTGATGTAGACGATACTTTGAACGACCATAACATTGCATTTGAACACGATGCATAATGTTCGGAATTCTCTAGATCTGACGAGCCTGCAGATTGTGATAACAGTAGTTGATTAGTAGTTAGTGAAAGTAACAAAAATTATATTTATGGTAAAAATCGACACAGCTGATTGATGTACGTCAGAAGTTATCCCTTCATGTAACACTTAAACACAATATTGTAATAAAAGTACCCATTCTAAAAACAAAGGCAAAAATGCTGGGCGAAGCTGCGAAACTCTTGTTTGTTTAGAATATTTGGTTCAGTAATAACGTTTTAGAACATATTGAGCAGAACACAAACACAAAATTATGAGCAATGGGTGAGAAATATTCTGCTAATTCTATCCATCATCTTAGAGAAATGGATAATATTGAGTTAAGAGTATTTTTGGGAATTTTTCAAATTCCATTTTCAAAATTCCAGTAACGAAAATATATAGACCGTTTATTTTTAACAGATGGAACTGGAAGAGAAATCTTCAAAGCAGTCATGAGCAACAAAGATATGCTGTTCTTTTACTTGCTAACCGATTCGACAATCCTGAAGACAGGGATGAACGCTAAAATGATCCAACTGCAGCTATTTCATTTATATTTAATACTTTCATAAATGTAAACCGTAAATGCCGGTTTAAAATATACATGCAACAATAAACCGGTTAAATACAGGCTCAAAATACAATGTCTTACGGATGCACGTAATGGTTATTTGTATAATGCTTATATCTACAGCGGAAAAGAGTCAGATGTATTTGGTATCAGTAACGAGTACAAAAAACTTATAAACCCTACATAAACGCTGTGTTGCGCTTAACTGAACCGCTTGGTAGCAAAATCACAGCTGATAATTGGTATTCTTCTATTTATTTGGGGGATATTTTGCGGAAGAAAAATTTGACTTATGTGGCAGCATTGAAAAAAAAAAAAAAGGCTGAAATACCTCCATATTTTCTGCATAACATAAACAGACCTGAAGGGTCAACCATTTATGGATTTAGAGAAGAATGTACCTTAATTTCTCATGTAGGAAAAGTGGGAAAGGTTTCAGTATTTATATCTTCAATGCATAATAGACGTTATAGCGATCCCTCTACTAACAAACCAGAAATTATTTCTTATTAGAATGAGAATAACCAAGGTCTAGATGTCTTAGATGAGAAATGCTCCAAAAGCGCCTCAAGCCGTAGAACCCGAAGATGGCCAACAATTTTTTTGGTCTATAGCAAATTCATACATTTTACATCAGTGCTACAAAAACAATGCAGTGCAAAAGTAGAAAGAAAAGTTTTTGATTTGGAGTTGGCTATGCAGTTAGTGAGAGATGAGAGGCATTCTACATCAGTGCTACAAAAACAATGCAGTGCAAAAATAAAAAAAGTGTTTTTATTTGGAGTTGGCTATGCAGTTAGTGAGAGATCACATGAAAAGACGAATGACAATGACGAACATTCTATGTCAGTTACGTATTACAATTATCCAGATACTTGGAGTTCTGAAGAAGAACAAGAGGACAATCAGAAGGATGTTCTTATGTTAGAAAAACTTAAGATGTGCAGTTTATGTTCTAGTAGAAAGCGCAGGATGACATAATACCTGTGCTTGCATTGAAAAAACCCGTTTGTACAAAACCATGTGTTTAAAGATGTACAAAACCACTATGTAAAAATTGCATATAAAAATGATTAAGTTTGACTGATGCTGGAAACAAACATTCTTGATCGGTTTTTATTTTACCTAGTTTTTTGTTTAAGTGTGTAGTTTGAATATTTATCCTAGCAATGCAGTTTTTTTAGTGGCGCCAGACATTACTACACTTGTCACTGTTCACTTCACTATCACTACTACGGCTGAGAACAGGGAACGGCTCATTTATATGGTCGATGGTGACGTAGCCTAGGTGGGGGTTGGTGCGAGAGTTGGCGCGAACATTTCCGACAGTGGGATTTTGATTCGAGGATGGACAGGGCAATATTTTCTTTATGAGAGGTCTCCATGTAGAAGGTAACCGTATGGCGTCATCTCTTTTATTAAGACGATTTGGCCTTTTTCTATCTCTATGGCTTCTCAGATAATTCTTGGTTTATAGAAACGGATGGGGGCTATGGTTCTAGAGTTTTCAAAATAAATTTTGTAACCTATATGAAGATGGTGTTGACCGAGAGCTGAACTTGAATCAGAATTGCGAACACAAATGGAATGTTCATAAATCCTTTTTTGGATTCTACGATTTGTTTGGCCTATGTAGGATCGGGGACAGTCTGCACAAGGAATTTCATAAACTCCGTACTATTTATTTAGAATATTGTCTTTGATTGATCGGACAAGAGATGAAAGTTTTTGTTGGGGGGTAAATATTGTTTTTATTCCTCTTGGTTTAAGAATTTTGTTGATTTTGTCAGTGACACCTTTGATATAAGGAACAAACGCTTTCGTATGATATATAAGGGTCTGAGTCTTTGGATTGAGATTGAGTGGGAGATTGATGTCTGTGGATGCTCCTATTGATGTGATTTTCGCGGTAACCGTTTTAGATTAGGGCTTGTTTTAAACACTTAAACACTCTTGTTTAAAACACCTTTTAATCCCTATATTTTAAAGTGTTTTCAAGATATTTGCAGAGAACTAACGAACACAATATTTGTAACCTTGAAACAAATCTTAAATTGATTTTGCAAGAAAAGTTTAGGCATAATTCGTTAACAAGTAATAAGTTAAAAATATGATTTGTTTTTATGCTCAAGTAAATTATAGAATTATAATTGTCGTGCTACACATAGATGATATGCATAGACGATATAGGTATCATATATATATATATATATATATATATATATATATATATTATATATATATATATATATATATATATATATATATATTAACAACAAATTTAATTTTTAAATATTTTTTGTAAAAGAATCTTCCTCAATTGGTTAAATAAAAACAATTTTGTTTCTTACAAACGTTTACCAATTCCAACAAAGCCGAAAAATATCTTTCACAGACATATTCCCAAAAATGACAACACAGCATTTGGCCACATTATGAAATATTTCATTATTTGAATGAGTAATATTCGGATATTCAATTAACGAACGGTAATATTTTAAAATAAAACAAAATTCAAAAAGAAGCTTTCTTATGAAATGATGTCTTTGTTTTGAATGACATAAAGGAATACCATTGTTTAAATAGGACTAGTTAGCCAACGCAATGTATAAATTTGTTTGATTCCAATTGAGACAGTCACTAGATGTCACCACTCTTTCTGTCTCAATAGCTTTTAATATACAATTGTTTGTTTGATATACGTTATACTAGATGGTGCTATGTGAAAAAATTAAAGAATAAACTAAACGTCCATTTTTGATCCCCCGAATTTAATTCACCAGCGTTGCAATATTTCACTGACATAGTAGCAACAGGTTTATTTACAAATAAAAACGTAACAAAAAACAGCCCATGAATCACTTAAGGTATTCATTTAAAATTATTACTATCAACTAGTAAATTGTTGACTAACTAGTTGACTCGTGTCAACTAAAAATAGTACATAAACATACTGTGGCTTCTAAATCTTCATATCTCCATCTAAATAAGTTTAAAGAATTTAAATATTGTAATTTATTTGGAAGTGTATTAAAAACATTTGGTCCGAGGTAAGTAAAACATTTTAATCCTATGTGTTTAAAACATAAAGAATCATTTGTATGAGAAATGAACAAAATTACATCCAATAATATTTGAAAGAAAATGATTTTAAATTAAAATAGTGTTTCTTCCATAATAAATAAATGGTTTTTTACAGATGACTGGAAGTATTTGTTGTTATTACAAATGTGGTTTATCACTAAGATTCATGGATTGAAAATGTTCAGATTTCCGACAAAAAATCCTTCGGATTGTCAAACATGGATATTACACTTTGGTAAGTAAATATAAACTTTTTTTATATTCTTGTATTTCACACCGTTTCCGTTACGTATTTAATTTGAAAAAAAATTTTATTTTTTTTTTCATTCTTCATTCATTTTTTATTATCGCCACGGTGCACGCGTCATATTCGAGATGCATTAATTTGAATTTTACGTTTTCGTTGGTATTATAATTATGATATAATAAACTTCGAAAAAAGAAATTAGTGAATAAATATCAAGTTAATAAACATAAACAAAGTATTAGATATTTAAATATGTATTTCTTTAGCTATTTTTAGTTATTGTATTGAAAAGTAGAAATAATAAATTCATCTTTATCGGAGAACTAATTTATACACATCTGGGAAAATCATTGATTTCACGTAAAAATCTTATACAGGTATTTGAAGTTTCTAAAAGATATATGAGGGTTAGTTAATGATAAATCTGTGGACATACAGGTGATTTTGGTTTGTGTTTGTTTAAACAATTTTAAAAAGTGACAGGTTATTCTATTGCTTATAAAACGTTTTTTATCCAGTTTAAAGAAAAATAGTTGAAATAAAAATTGTAGATCTCAAAAAGTTCTTCCATTTGCGAGTTTCTAAATTAAAAACATAAAGAATTCACCAAAATACCTAGTTACAAAAAAAATTTTGCAGAAATTTATAAATTTAAATAACTTTGTTTTTGCATAATGGTTTGTAATGTAACTAATAAAAATAGTGACGATTTGTTTATCACGGAGAGCGATTATTTAAACAACTCTTTGTTGAGCTACCCCAGTTTAAAGAAATTAATGTTTTACGTGCCACAGAAGCCAAGATATTGCAAATTTTACTTCTTTTTATTTCTTTACTGCATATGCCATCTGTAAGTTGGATCGCACACTTCAGATCTTCATTTAGAGTCCCTTCAATTTTCAACTCTTATTGTTAATAGACAATGGAGGTATGATTTTAACAATAAAATGCTATGGTTTTAAATATAAAATGCTCTCTTGGCTCGTAATGGTCATAGAAGAGTCTGTTTTTTTTAGAAAGTGTGTATCACTATTTTTCATCAGTTTTTAATTAAGCTTCTATATAAGTTTGTGGCATAAACAATATCAAAGTTATTATAAATGTTTAAATTATATAACTATAAACTATTTGCTCTATCTGATTGATATTTAGCGCACTTTAAGCAATTATTAATTTTCATAATTTCAAGGAGCTATGTTACATGTTTCTGTGCAAAAAAAGAGTTATTATAATTTATAAATAACTGCAAAAATATGTTTGTTTTGCAACTATTTCGGTTAATGGTTTCATGTATTTTAATTTGGATACTCTCAAAAATTACATAACTTTTTATGATCTACAACTCTACAAAAGCTGAAAAAATCTTAGATAAACAAAAGTCTCTAAAAGGTATATGAGGGGTAGCTGAAGACAATTATATGAAGACTTCAGCTAATTTTGCTTTGCTTTTTTATTAAAGAATCGTAAATAGTGAAAACAATTTTTCCACATAAAACGTTTCTTATACACGTTAGAGAAATATGGTTAAAATAAAAGTTATAGATCATAAAATGTTCTCTAATATTGAGATTTTTATAATTAAAATACCTAAAGTATTGGCCGAGATAATTCAAAAACCCTTATTTTTAAAGTATAAATTATAAATGTTAATAACTTTCTTTTTTCATAACGATATGTAATCCAGATATTTAAAAATTATGGCAGTTAATGAGTTTTGAAAGTATGCTAAATGTCATACAGACCGACCATACAGTTATTCAATTTGTTTATCCCGGAGATCGATTATTTAAACAACTCTACTTGTCAAAACAGTCACCCTAGGGATATTTTGTAAATAGCAATCGATTTTTTATGGCTTCGTTTTAAATTATAAAAAAAAAACATCAAGATTATATTAAATTTGTTTTTTAAAAATCAGTTTGAAAAACTAATTTTTAACGTATAAAAATTTCTAATAACTTTGACATTTTTATGCCATACACTTGTATGTCTGCTCAATATAAAGCTAATAAATAAAAACATTAAAACAAAAACAAAACATTCTATGGCCCAGACGAAATCAACTAGCATTTTTTTTTCTTGTTTAAGAAATTGCAAATATTTTCATTGTTTATTAACATTAAGAGCTGAAAACACATCGTAAAAGAATATCTAAATTTTATAATTCAATTTATAAGTGACATACAAAGTGAAGAAGTAAATTAGTTTTAAAACATTAAAATAATGGTACTCGTAAAATATCGCCACAGAAAAATGCAAGGGAGATCTGTCCGCTGCAATATTTCAGCTTGTTTCTTGTTATTTTTTATGGAAAGGTCTGTTTTTTTTTGTGCTTTTACACCATTATTACTTTTACATCTCGCATTTCAAATAATCGAATCTGCATTTTCCTCACATCTACCGACATCTTTGATCAACTAATACACCGAATGTCATAATTAATCCCACCGTCATCTTTATGTGCAGGCTTATTTCTGCGATCAAAATAATCCTTATTTCAAATGTATCTCCTTTCATCCCGCATTCACTAATTACGGAACGTCAGATGATCAATAGGTACATATCATGAGTTTTCCTAGGGTAACATTTGTAATCCATGACAAGAAGGACTTCGAAGTGCAATCTTCTTTGTTAATTAACCTTGAAAATACATTCTTTAAAATATTTTTATTCTCTGACAGACTATAGTGTTTTCTTTGTAAGCTTACGTCGTAAACAACGGTCGTACCGTGGAGTGTGATCGCAAAGTCTCCAGTTGACCAGACCACACCCTCATTGCAGCTAATGCTCCACTCTCTTCCACTAAGGAGTCCTTAATCCTGAATCCTTAACTTCATCAAAAGAACTTCTATCTTTGCAAATTGAGTCCCCCTCCGTTAACTACACAGTTATCCTGGCTGCCATTGTGGATTTATCCATCCCTCGTCATACTAATTTAAAGCACATGTTGGCAGTAGGGCAAAAAAGAGGACACTGCAATGACAGTCCTCCTGATACTCCTACCATTATCTCTTCATCCGGTATTCTTGATCTATTAAGTTCTTTTCTTCATTCGACATTCTCGATACCACCCAAACCAGCCAAAAAATGTCCAAATCTAATCTTTGATTGGATTACTCGATGAAACCTAGCTATATTTTCGCTATAGAAAACAATTTACAAAGATAATCCGACTAATTTTACACTCAATTCCATGCAACTTATTGCATTTCTTGAGAATTCTTTTGTATGTATCCCCCACTACAAAAAGCTTAAAAATCCTAAAAACATAGATGGTATTCAAAAGGACTTATTGCAGCTCTACACAGGTACAAGGAAAATCCGTTTATTCAAGATTGCTTTAAATAAATATCGGTTAAACAAAAGCCAGGAAAATCTTCTAATACACAAATAAATTAAAGCTAAAGCCAAATTTCTTATTAAAGAAAGTAAAACATCCTTATGGCAAAACTACACTTCCACCCTAACACACAATGCAAACTCCACTCATTTATGAAAAGAAACTGTTTCACAAATCCAGGGCAATAAAACTAACCTTTATCCTATGAATTTATTCATCCTTCATTGCTATATCCTATCATCAACGACACAGTTATCTCTGACAGTCAATTCATTTTCGACACACTCGCTAATTATTTTAGCGACAAATTCAATAAAAGTAATATGACTTTTACCCCCAGTTCTTTACGCACTTAATCTTTATCCACCATCTCGACAACTCCACACGATGTCACGTTTATGAACGCCTTGTTTGCCCTAAATAAACTAAAATTTTCCTTGTTTTTATGTACAAAATCTGCTGATGATCCTGATGAGATCCCTTATATATTTTCAAAAAATCTCGTTAACACATCTCTCTACAAAATTCTCGAAATTTATTACTTTATCTGGAACACACAAAAATTCCCAGATCTTTGGGGAGTGAATAGTGAATTCTATAATCATTCCAATTAAAAAACCTGAAAAATCTTTTCGTCCGTTTTCTCTTACGTATATCACCTGCAAACTTCTTGAAACAATGATCAATAAAATACTTACTTGGTTCGTTAAACAGTATAATATTATTCCTGACGCTCAATCCGGCTTCCGATCAGTCTACTATTGATAACCTTTTTACTTTTCAAACACACAATTCTTAAGCAATCTATAATCAACAAGATTTCGTAGCAACTATATTTTTAACGTTGAAGGGGCATTTTATTTCTCTTAACTTTCTCTTAACCTAAGACGATAATCTCTTCTACTTTCGTATGCTACATCAACATCCGTAAATCTCTTTAATCCCGTTCATTCCCTAATTGCCACAATGCCGTCTTCTTCCACTAACAATAACCAACACCTTATCATAAAACCTATACCACAATTAATTTCTTCACTACTTAAAAATATTGACCTCCTACTGACTCTCTGGGCTAAAGATCTCCGTTCAATATATACCTTACTCACCATTTTAAAAAAAAAGTTAATCTTCTAACCTTTTTATAAAGAAGGCATTTTTAGAAATTAATTCTCTATAAAGATGCTTCTAAAACTACCACTGGTATTGATTGTGCAGTAACCACTAAACATGAACTTGAAAAATCATCTCGGTTACCCTTAACATGCAACGTTTGCACAGGTGAACTATATAGTATTCTCTTGGCCTTTAAATGCATCCCCCATCGAAACAGACATATTGCCATTTGTTTAGATTACCTTTCATATATTTATTTAGTCAATACAATTTTCACTGACCACCTATTAGTTCAAAACATTCATGACATATAACAAAATCTCTCTGCTTACCATGTAACAATCTCTCTCATTTGGCTGCCTTCTCACACCGGAATTACTGGTAATAAAACAGCAGATTATTTTGCCAAAGAAGCTACCAACCATGGGGTGACTGGAGTCACCCAAATTCACCTAGCTAACGAATTTCGAAATTCGTTTTCAAAAAGTTAGTAGAGGATACTTAACAAAACTTATAGCAAAAAACTAAAACAACTCTTCATAAACTTCAATCTTTTATTGGTCATCTCCCCCTGGACTTCCTAACTAGAAGAGAAGCATCGACTATTAGAAGACTACGAATCAACCACACCAAACTTACCAACTGCAAACAATTCACCAATCTGTATACAGCCCGGAACTTGAAACCTACTCTAAGGAACCGCTTAACAACCGTACAAAGATAACAAAAAACAATACAGTTTCTAAAAACTGTTCAACTCTACCACAAGACTTAACGTAATAGATTAGTTAAAGTAACATAATTATTATTTGTTCTCATTTTATTCTATATTTAATATTATTGTTCTTGTACCAATGAGCATAGTTGTCGAGGTACTTTGTGTAAATAAATTTTCGACATAACAATACCGAACAAAAATCCATAAAAATTGTAGTATTACTTTGGTTGGTTGGTATTGCCTGTTATTTTTACTGGGAATTGATTACATAATATACTATTACTACTTCCTCCGTTGACGTGTTAGTTATTGCCCTGGAAACCTCAGAGTCTTCTAACATTATTGTTACAAATTGGTCGCATTGCTCCTGTAGTGAACGTTTTCTAAGTTAATATGCTCCTTTTCTAACTTGGCTGCACCGTACTGAAGACGGTATATATATATATATATATATATATATATATATATATATATATATATATAAACAAATATTGGCATGACTGCCAAGCTATTTATATTTTGAATACAGAACTTAAATTATTTTTTTACTTTATTTTGCAGAAAGTTGCTTTTTTCCGTTGTATTAATAATAATATTGTTGTAGGTAATGCTGCATTGGAAAGTCTGGAGCTAACCAATTTAAAAAAAAAACATCTATGCAGTAACATTATGCGACACTATGCAGTAAAACAACCATCAACCAGTTCCAATACTGTTTCGCACAGTGTTAATTCTGAACTGACGATTTTGTTGAACAGCTTATAGATATGCCGTTATCACCATTGGTCAATAAAAAAATATTTCATAATTATTGTACACTTCAAAGGAGATTACATTAACAATGTTACAATCAATTTCTATAACTATTAATGTAAACAATTTTGTTTTGTTTTTTTACCTTGAATTATGATTTTGTTAATATTGTTTATGTGTAAATATTAGAACTTTGATGTGTTATAACTATTAAAATAATGCGAATTTAATTTTTGCAATTTCTATCACTTTGTAATTTAAAATTATTTCATTAATAAACAGCTCAGATCGGGCGAACATTCTCATTTATGTAAACAAAAATACAAAAATGGTGTGTATATTATAAAATACATAAGTAAATAAAGTAAAGGGTACAGTTTATTAAAGTTTTGTTAATTATTATTCCTTTTATCCCAACACATAGATTAATTTATGTTGTCCAAATATATGTTGCCTCTTGTGGCATATCGATGTGTTTATTGTTTCAAAACCATTATCAAAAAAACCAAACCCATAAAATTACTATATTTCCAAACGTCATTTTAAAGATTAAAATATAGAAAATTTAATTTACACAAAACGTACATAAAACCACTTTTTAAAAAGATTTTCTTTTTTAAACAATGATAAAACTTAATTGATAAATTTAAGTCTTACAATCTTGACCAAATCTCTCTTTAGTCTTGACTAAAAAATAAACCTCCGCATGAGTGTTCTAAGACGATAGCAATCGAGTCTATTTCGATTAAATATTTAATCCTTTTCTAACAAATCATATAACCAAATTTAATATCTGGTAAACTAATAAAAATTTTAAAAAAACGGCAGCATTTATCTACTTCATTTAAATAGATTACTGACCGATTTAAATTTAGCAAGTCTCAAAGTATAAAAACAATTTGAAATAATCGCTCGAAATAGTCAAGTTATCTTTCACAAGACGTATACGACGATAATAACAATAAGCATTTTATTTAAGTCATATATTTCCTTCACAATTTGGCATCCGTGTACAAGTTTGAATTAGTTATCAGACACCTAAAAATATACTCGAGTAGAATCCTGCAAAAAATTTAGTCTCTGTTAATAGTTTTTTAAATTTATGGCTAGAGGCCGCCACATGACGGCAGATTATAAGTCAAACATTTGTTCCATAAGGATTGTCTAACTAGTACTATTTAAACAATGGGAATACCATAATGTAAATGGAAATATTTTAAGCCACAAGAAAATAATACAGCATAGTTACTGCTATTGGTGTTCTATGGTTTAAACATAAAATAAAAAATATAAATATTACCGATAAATACAATAAATACAGCAATTAAATATTACAGATTGTAAAATATAATTCTTTTTAAAATTTATTTTTTAAAACATTTGCTTTTAATAGGCTGAAAATGAAATCATTGGCCTTCGTATATGCAACCAAACATACATCAACAACGATATGGAAGACCAATGCCACTAAAGTTAAAGTGCCTTTGTCATTGTCAAGATGTGACAAAAAGGTATTCTATAAGGTATAAAGTATTCTATAAGGTATGCGATAAAACAAATCATTAACAACACTTATTATTTTAATCCTTATATTTCAAGGCGTTTTTAAGATATTTGTATTTAAACCTTGAAACGCATAAGATATTCTCGAAAACAACGATCTTAAAATTGATTTTGCAAGAAAAGTTTAGAGATAATTCGTTTACAAATAGTACTTAAGTTAAAAAATATGATTATATGTAAATATAATAAGTAAACTATAAAATTATAATTGTCGTAATACACTTAGACGATATGCATACACGATATAGGTATCAAATTCCAATTGTGCATAAAAGAATACTATTTGTCGATATAAAAGAATTTTACCAGATATAAAAGATGAATTTTTAATTCAAATTTTACAGAATCCCGAATTGAGTAGGTACCTACAGAAAAAAAACATTATTTGCATTACATAATTGACTACATTAACACAAGTGGAGTATCTACTTTAGGAAATAAACATTATTATAATTTTGTAAATCCTCATAAATATAAAGAGCTGTACCGTTTTTAAATAAAACGAGCGGTTCTAATTTAAATATATTTATTTATAAGTGTACTGCACGAAAATATCTTATCAACTAACTCAAGTGGTAACAGAGTTCCATATATATAAAAGTTGTTATGTACTAGAATATTCTGGAGTAGTCCACCTCTATTGAAATCTACGTCTACTAAACTGCTACATATTCACAGTTCTTCTCTAAGGAATGGAAGCGTGGACACTGACTGTTGAATCTATGAATCGGCTCGAAGCTTTCGTAATATGGTGTTATAGGTGCATCTTACGTATATCCTGGGTTGACAGAGTTACTAATGTGGAGGTCCTGCGTGGAATGGGGAAAGAATGTGAAATTCTCATGACCGTCAAAACTAAAAAGTGGGAATATCTAGGACATGTAATGAGAAATCAAGAACGTTACGGCCTTCTCCAGCTGATTCTCCAAGGGAAGGTAAATGGTAAGAGAGGACCGGGAAGAAGACGCATTTCCTGGCTTCAAAATTTACGAAAGTGGTATAACACGACTACCACTGAACTGTTCCGCACTGCAGTAAACAAAGTAAAGATAGCCGTGATGATCGCCAACATCCGAAACGGATAGGCACTTTAAGAAGAAGAAGTCCACCTCTAATTCGCCTGTTTGACGGACCGATGTCTCCCGCGCTCGATACATCGCTGGAAGCTTCTAGTCGCTTTCGAGATGCAACCGTTACATGGGCTCGGCCGAATGCATGTTCGTAAGAGAACCTTATATTTTCAATATAAATTTTCACTGGTGTGGTGTTATTGATGATAATTTCATTGATGTTTCAACTTCCATTAAAATTAAAGTATAACAACATTTAAAAATTTTGGAGAATAATTTAGATATTTTGCTCGAATAAGTTTTCAGGGGGCAGTGAATTCCCTTAGCCGTTTCATTTGTCGTCCCCAATAATTACATTCTATCAATTTTGAATTTAACATATTTAGTATTAAAAATTTAATACATTTATACATTTAGTGTCTCATAATAATTTCTCATTTCTTAAAAAAGAGCAAATATACAGCTCTAATGAACTCCCGACAAATTTCTACTTCTTCAGTATATTTTCGTTCTTAACCTTTGCTGTCTTTGATTCCCGTATATATTTGAGATTATTCTATATCTCTACTCTACATCATTGGCCCTTAGAATTTGTATTTTGTATGTTAGCCCAGGGAAATAAGCATTTTTACATGACACTTGTCCGGCCAGGCAAACGATAGTTGTTTTGAGTAGTGTGGACCTCTGTAACAAAAACCTATATGTTTCCTGCAGTCGATTTTTTGGACTAAATTAGTTATTAACAAATTAAGTTCAAAAAACGGAATATTTTTGCTTTTTTCGTCTATGAGCAAAAAGTGAAGCAATTTAAACAAATTTTAGAAGAGAGGAAACTTATAAGTTATATAAAAACCTTCAAAATGGCGTTCTCAAAATGTTTCTATCCTTATTTGTTGTTTAGAAAGTTGCAAAATAAGTCAAAAATTTTGGTTTTTTATAAATGTTAATAACTTTTTTAAAAATAAACTTATAATATTTATATTTTATGGAATGATGTGCCTTGTAGTGCTTAAAATAGGGTTAAAATTTCAAAGTGATGGGTCCAATAGTGTTAAAGTTATTTTATTTGTTTATCCCAAATTAACATTTTTTGCAACAATATAAGTCAGAAATTTATACAGTTTTAGAAATTGTAAGGGTTGTTTCTGGTAGAAGAAGACTTGTTTTATTATTTACATTAAAAAAAACTAGGAAAATTAATTTTAAATATTGCAAAATAATTTTGCAAAAACATGTCGATTTTTTGCTTATAAACAATTAGAATAACTTTTTAACCATTATCTGTAAAAATATTATTTTTACATATTTAAAAAGCTTAAATTTTTTCACAAATTTAAATAAAAAAAAGTTTGTCCTAAAATAATTTGGTACAAAGTTAGCCTCTTTTTTTATTTAATTCATAGCACCTTTGTTTATAACAATTAAGAAATCTAATTAGCGCTATTTGAAAGAATATACATTATAGTTTTAAAGTACTAAATTTTAAAATTATTGCCCTTTAATGGAATCCTCCACAAAGCTTCAAAATGTATGTAAAATCGGTCGGCTTTGAAACTCTCGGGAGCTGAAGGGAGGGGGAAGACGCTGTTAACTGTATCTCTGTTCCTTTTTTATGTATTTAAACGTTTCTTTTTGAACTTGTATGCACTTTTTGCGTACATTTGCGTTTTGCGTACTTGTATGCATTATTTCAATAAATAAATTATCAAATAAACTACCTAATTTGTTTAAAAACAATATTTTTAAATTTTTTT
The DNA here is from genome assembly GCA_918026665.1 of Diabrotica balteata. Taxonomy (NCBI): domain Eukaryota; kingdom Metazoa; phylum Arthropoda; class Insecta; order Coleoptera; family Chrysomelidae; genus Diabrotica; species Diabrotica balteata. The sequence continues at coordinate 91,012,967 of OU898279.1, read as the reverse complement.
AGTAGTATTTAATTTAAGTTTGAATGTAAAACAGAATTACTTTGGGTAATAAGCCACAATTTAAGTTTATAATAAGTTTATTTTTGACGTTTGGATTTCTACTTCGGAAGTATTTCTCAGAATACAGAACATTAACAAATTAATCAAATTTTGTTTTTGGTTACTTGGTAGAAAATTTGGTTGGAAAATTTTTCTGATAACTCTTCTGGGTGATTGATTAGGGTAAGGAAGCTCAGTAGATCTGTTTTAGTAAAAATTACAAAAAAAAATGATTGACAAAAATTGTAGACAGCTTTAAACTCCACATTTTTAAATTAGTTACAAACTTACAGGGTGTTCTATAAGACTGTGGCAGACCAAACTTATGTTTTTTTAAATGAAACACCCTGTATTTTATTTTAAATTTAAAATCTGCTTCACTTCCACATCACAATAATGTAAAGTTTTATTATGTTATACCGGATATTTAAAAAGTTATAACCAATATTACCTGAAAATCGTATCAAGTTTAACTCCCTGTATCATTAAAAAGGAGTATAGAACCATTGATTTATTGCAACCATAGTTTTTTAATAATTGTTAAAAATTATATAACATATTCGTTTTTATAATATTCGTTAAATCAAATACAGGGTAAGTCAAAATGCAAGTACATTATTTTCTTTTTTTCCATCAAAGTATAAATTTTGAAATTTTAACGTCTACCAATAATTATTATTGGACTTGGTCCACTTAATATTATATTATATAATATTAAGTGGACTCTTTTTTTGGGGTTACATTAAGCACGAAGTATATATAATACCTTCAACAACAAGGGATATAAAAAATAGAATCCGAATTGCATTTCAAAATATTTCTTTACAAATACTTAGTAATGTAAGTAACTCTTTCAATGACCGTTTTCAAGTAAGCATAGATGATTTGGGAGGTCATTTTGAACACCTTACTTAAGTATGATTAGTTAAAATTACAGTGGTTTTTTATTTTTTTATGTGTTGTTATTTTTTTTTTATTTTCTGTTGGTTATTTTTTATAAATTTTATTTGAAACAAATTGTTTTCTTTTCTGTGTCGATATCTCGTTACTGGATTAAAAAACAATAATGTCAAACTGTCAGTTTCTGACAAATCAATCATGGCCAACTCCCAATATTTATTGGTAAAAGTTCAAATATCTACCAAATTAATACTTATCTAGAAAATTGATAACTTTAGGTATAGGGAGTATTCCATAAAATGTAAAGTACGATATTTATTAGTACTTTTCGATAGTGACTTAAAATACAGGGTGTTCTATTTAAAATTATCAAGAAAATAATGTACTTGCATTTTGACTTACCCTGTATTTGATTTAACGAATAGTATGAAAACGAATATGTTTTATAATTTTTAACAATTATTAAAAAACTATGGTTGCAAAAGATAAATGGTCCTATACTCCTTTTTAATGATACAGGGAGTTAAACTTGATACGATTTTCAGGTAATATTGGTTATAACTTTTTAAATATCCGGTATAACATAATAAAACTTTACATTATTGTGATGTGGAAGTGAAGCAGATTTTAAATTTAAAATAAAATACAGGGTGTTTCATTTAGAAAAAACATAAGTTTGGTCTGCCACAATCTTATAGAACACCCTGTAAGTTTGTAACTAATTTAAAAATGTGGAGTTTAAAGCTGTCTACAATTTTTGTCAATAATTTTTTTTGTAATTTTTACTATAACAGATCTACTGAGTTTCCTCATACTAATCAATCACCCAAAAGAGTTATCAGAAAAATTTTCTACCAAGTAACCAAAAACAAAATTTGATTAATTTATTAATGTTCTGAATTCTGGGAAAGATTTTCGAAGTAGAAATCGAAACATCAAAAATAAACTTATCATAAACTTAAATTGTGGCTTATTGCCCAAAGTAATTCTGTTTTACATTCAAACTTAAATTAAATACTACTAAAAAAATTTAAAAATATTGTTTTTAAACAAATTAGGTGGTTTATTTGATAATTTATTTATTGAAATAATGCATACAAGTACGCAAAACGCAAATGTACGCAAAAAGTGCATACAAGTTCAAAAAGAAACGTTGAAATACATAAAAAAGGAACAGAGATACAATTAACAGCGCCTTCCCCCTCCCTCCAGATCCCGAGAGTTTCAAAGCCGACTGATTTTACATACATTTTGAAGCTTTGTGGAGGATTCCATTAAAGGGCAATAATTTTAAAATTTGGTACTTTAAAACTATAATGTATATTCTTTTAAATAGCCCTAATTAGATTTCTTAATTGTTATAAACAAAGGTGTTATGAATTAAATAAAAAAAGGTGCTATCTTTGTACCAAAATATTTTAGGACAAACTTTTTTTTATTTAAATTTGTGAAAAAATTCAACATTTTTAAATATGTAAAAATAATATTTTTACAGTCAATGGTTAAAAAGTTATTCTAATTGTTTATAAGCAAAAAATCGACATGTTTTTGCAAAATTATTTTGCAATATTTAAAATTAATTTTCTTAATTTTTTTTAATGTAAATAATAAAACAAGTCTTCTTCTACCGGAAACAACCCTTACAATTTCTAAAACTGTATAAAGTTCTGACTTATATTGTTGCAAAAAATGTTAATTTGGGATAAACAAATAAAATAACTTTTAAACTATTGAACCGATCACTTTGAAATTTTAACCCTATTTTAAGCGCTACAAGGCACATCATTCCATGAAATATAAATATTATAAGTTTATTTTCAAATAAGTTATTAACATTTATAAAAAACCGAAATTTTTGACTTATTTTGCATCTTTCTAAACAACAAATAAGGATAGAAACATTTTGAGAACGCCATTTTAAAGGTTTTTATATAACTTATAAGTTTCCTCTCCTCTAAAATTTGTTTAAATTGCTTCACTTTTTGCTGATAGACGAAAAAAGCAAAAATTTTCCGTTTTTTAAACTTAATTTGTTAATAACTAATTTAGTCCAAAAAATCGACTGCAGGAAACATATAGGTTTTTGTTACAGAGGTCCACACTACTCAAAACAACTGTCGTTTGCCTGGCCGGACGAGTGTCAAAAACAGGGTACTTTTTTTGCTTATTTCCCTGGCCTATGTATATTTGCATCATTTTTGGCATTGTATAATATCAAATGCATGTTTAAAATCCATCGGATCACTGGATCTAACACCCCTAGACTGCTTATTATGGGGGTATTTAAAAACAAAAGTTTATGCTAGTCAACCAGAATCTCTGGATGATTTACAACAAAGAGTAGAGGAAGAATGTCAACAATTAAGTGCAGACGTGGTAAGCAATGTCACGAGAAGAATTTTAAAACAGACAGTTCTATTGTATGAAAGTAAATGGCAGTGATTTTAAACTATTTTTGATAAACATTTTTGGTAGTGAAATGTTCATTCTAAATGTTTGTAATAAAATTGTTAAAAAATAATTTTTTTTTAAATAAAATAAAAAAAGGTGGAATGATATGGGGGTTGAGAGGGTGCCTTTCCCAGTAAGCTTAAATATCTCCCTTCAAATAGTAATTGACATGTTTTATACCTTTCCTAAAAATTAAAAGTTCAAAGGATATTTAAGGTAGATAGTTTTATCTGAAAAGCACTGTACAGTTCTTGATAATGTATTACAGAAATGAAAAATACGTGTTAAGATGTTTTATTTTTTGCATAATAACTAAGATTCACATAAAAAATAGGCAAGAAAGATTTTTGTCACAAATTAAACGAGAAATTCAAAAATAATTTTTAATTAAAAATATCTTAGTTTCGTACCATTTTTTTTCTTAAAAAAAAATTAATACCATTATTCTTATTCGCACCAATTATGAGTATAAACCAATTGTATGTAAAAATGCGCAATAACTATATCTTATAACCCATTAATTTTGCACACATGAACCGGATTCAGAACAATAAATACATTTACTACAGAATGTACTTACAGAACAATAAATACGTCAGTTTATAAGAAAAACTTCAACTACCTGTATCTCGCAAATAAAGCATTTACGGACACATTTACATAACAAAGTGTCAATATTTTTTATGTAAAATTAACTCCTGATGCCTCGAATGCATCTTCAGTCACCAGTAACAATTCCACCCAGTGTTTTGAAATATATTCACGGAACGTTACTTAGTCGCTTATAATAAAAGTGGGTTTAATTCACCATTCTACGAAAGAAATTTAAAAGATCTGCAATTCCAAATTCCAGACCTCTTTCCTTCAAATGTAAAAACTCTCTCTTCCTGATTAGTCAAGATTTCTATTTCATGATACGACACTACTCCAATATCACAAATTAGAGATATTACCCACTGTAATCCGACAAACATTTTTAATATCCCTCATTAATATCATTATCACAAATTCTCTAACTCAAGAAAATTGGTCATTTATACACTAAGAACCTCGTAGTCTTACTCGACAAGAAAGAACTTGCTGCCTTACAAGAATCTGCCTCCGAACTTTCGAAGTCAAAATTATGTGAGTTTCATCTCTGAGGTTCCCCAAGGGAAGCTACCAAAAATGATGATGCTATAATAGTGTCAATAATAATATAAAAAAGTTAGTTAAAGAAAAAGTGATAAGTGCGTGACAAAATAAGTGGGAAGTATCGCAATTTAAATTAAAAGAAATGAAATTGAGAATGAAACCGTGGCGCCTAGTAAATCTAAAAGCTACTCACCAAGTTAAAATGTCGGTACTTCGATTAGGTCATACCATATTACGCATGATAACCTAATGACTAAGGAAGACATTCCACTGTGTGAATACTGTTAAGTCAACATTACTGTTAAAACACCTAACCTAATATACAGTGAACAGACAAAATAACAATCTTTCCAGTGACTTAAAACCATTTAAATATCAAAACCTTATCTTTCTAAACAATACATCTTTAATATAATTTAATACATCGTAATAATCAATGCCGCTAATGACCCAGGTGGTTAAAGCAACTTCTGTTTTGTAAATAAAAAAAGTTGTTGTTCTGAGATTCTAGTTTATTTATTATTGTATTTTTTTTAAACTACCATGACTTTTTTGATGTTAACACCTCATCAGAATCATTTTACAAATCAGTAGCTGAGAAGCAAAACTCGCTCGTTACCCTTAAACGAGTTTTTCAGGAAATGTAAAAAAATCATTATGTCTGTGAAATATTACTCTGGTCTCAATAAAGAAACAAAAAATTAAAAAATCAGAAGCAACATTTTAATAGAAAAATATTAGATTAAAAGGTAAAACGAACGAGTTTTGCAACGAAGCATTGCATTGAAACACTTTTGCTGCAAACCATCTAGGAACAAACAACATGCATCGTAATAATTTAACCCAACCAAATAGAAAACATTATAGTTGACAGTTTTTGAAATATTTTTTATTTATAGAACTTAAGTAGAAACCTATAGTACAAAACAATATTATTTATTAGAAAACCGTAATGATACTAATTTTATTATTACTAAAAAAACTTATTACTCTATTACTTGAATGTGCTGTTCCTCATTGTTTCCTTCTACTCCTTCAAAATTATTATCCACAATGGGGACATAGAACTGCAAATTACTGTAGGTTCTCTAGTTCTCACCAAAATGACTGTTAAGGAGATTTTCTACATCTTTAATTTTTTCTTTTGCAACCATGACGTTATTTGGAAGTAAATCGGGAATATTCTGATTAATTTTCTTTCCCTTTTTAAGATTGGTTTCTGGACGTTCAGATTGCACCTGTAATTAATTTTACCCTGCACAGTCACAGTCTTTTAATTAGTTTTTCCTATGATTAATTTTTTGGAAGCAGCAAATTTGAAGTGGAGTTAACCTGGAGGTTTTAGAACTGTAGCAACTGCACTTTTCCAGTCTTGAACGGCTACCTGGGTTGCAACTTTTCTAACTGTGCTGAATTGGGAAAACAAATTCCAATATTCACTAGGTTGTATTAATGTGTCCGTTTTTTTAAATTGTTTGTTCAATCCTCCCGAATACCCTATCGGAAGGAATAAAGGAGTGTCCAACCACAGGATAAGTAGCAGTAATTTTTTGCAACTTAATGTTTCATATAGAAATTCAAACGTCACAAAAGTATTCATTTTTGTAATGTCATTGACAATATAAAAATGTTACTTTTACGTCTAGACAACAATCCTTCGGTTACAGTTTTTGTAGTACACAATATTTTTAAAATCAGATATAATATTCGTACTTTTTTGCAAAAATAAGCACAAACGTTCACAAAACTTAACGAGTAGCGCAAAAATGGATGATTTCTCTTATTTGCCAAAAAAACAATCAATAGAAGTAAACATAAAAAAATCACTTGCGACGTTCGAAAAAAAAAAATAGTATGTTCTGTTCTGAGTAAAAATTACTTTTTGTGCCTCGGCTTAATGTACAGCCTCGCCATAAAAAGTATCATTTTTACTCCTAATAAAGCAATATACTATTTCTTAACCACTTATTAACTATTTTCAAGATGGAAATCAATTTTATTTTTAAATAAAAAATTTAGTTAAAATTATTCCCATTGAAAATGGTAGTTATTATAAACTACCTATATTATTGAAACAACTCAGGAAACTAGAATCATGATGTTCAAGAAAAAATTTCTTTACAGGTTTGAAAAATTTACAGGTTTTACAGGTTTGGAAAATTGTGCGTCGAGTCATAGAAAAACAATATTCATTTGTTTCCTTAACATGTTTTGTTAAACATTTGCCTTCGGTTAAACTCATCTATAGCTGAAATTTATTTGAAAGAAACTGTTGTTTCGGGAAAAATACTTTAAAAAGAAGAATCTCCTGATTATAGTGGTCGTTGATAAATAATAGTTAAAGTGCCCGATCGGCAAAAAAGTTCATGATAGATACTCTCTCCAAACTTTGAGTATCACTTCATCAGCCGCTTTGGTTCTGGAGCGGTTCTCCTCTAATTGTTCCGAAACATGTCAATTTTACGACATACCGAAAATACTGCTCCGGTTGTTAATATTTTCTTGATAAGTCATAAATTCGACCACTTTCAGCAGTCAGACAGGAAAAATGGAAAACAAGTTCCGCCAGCTAATACGAAAAGTTGTTTTTGCTGCTGTTAATGAAAATATCGTTATTAATTAGCTGGTTATCCATGCATTTCGTCACAGTCGTTTTTTCGAGACGTCAGACGCATTGAATGACCTATATTTTTATTATTAGGTAGATAATTTTATTTATTTAATAATTATAATTTTTACGCTATTTAACACTTTAACTGCCACGAGTACCATATGAACACAGGTAATTTTAGTTCTCTGCCATGTATATATATATATATATATATATATATATATATATATATATATATATATAAATTGTTATGATGTTTTGATTTGTATATGAGCAATGAGTGTTTAAAATAAAATATATGAGTATAGGGTTTTTATCGCGGTTCTCAAATAAATAGTTTGTAAGTACTTCTTTAAATTATCTTTATTATAACTATTATGAAACAGACATATGTATCTAATATAAACAATATAAATTTAAAGCAACCTATCTAAAATTTGAAATTCTTACAATTATTATTAAATTATATTAACAAAATTTGATACCTTTCTATCACTGAATGCCTAAAGTTTTCCAAAATCAAAGTTATAATCAACACTAAATATCTTCTTAATCAGCCTCGGTTATCCTTGTATTTGTGAAATTGCATATAGATATTATAATTTAAAATTCTTGTAATTTACATATAATATATTATACTCCTGTATTAAACTATTGAATTAATTTACTCTCCAACTGTATCTGACTTAATGAATTCTTCTAAGTTAATCCTTTCTTCTAATTTAAATTAATTATAACTGTCTTGAACTAACTTTCTTGATAAATCTAATTTAATAACTTAATTGTAACTGACTGACTGACTTCATCTCACTTAATCCTTTTTTCTGACTTAATTTAACTTAATTACTTCATGAATTCTTCTCACTTAATCAATTGTAGCTGACTGACTGACTTCTTCTTACTTAATTAATGCCTTCTACTATCTTAATAATTGACTGTAACTGACTTAGTAACTGTAACTTACTTTCTGCCTGATTTCATGTAACTTAATTCTTGAATTCTCCTAAATAACTCACTTAATAATTGACTGTAACTGAATAATTGTCTGTAACTTAATGACTTCCTGTAACTTAATGCCTTCTTCTAACTTTACTAACTTCACGAATCAACTGTAACTTACTTAATAATGAATCCTTGCTCCAAATTACATCGTTTATATATCTTTTCATGGTTCCAGAATGATCGGGAAAGAAATCATGTTCTAAACTTTTCATCTCATCCATAGATGAAAGTTCTGGAATCATCTACTATGCAAATAAGGTTAATTGTCTTGTGTATTGACGTTTTCCAGAAAATTCTAGTGAGCAGCTTATGGACATTTAGGCTTTTGAGATCAGAATTCACTATTATATATATATATATATATATATATATATATATATATATATATATATATATATATATATAAACTAAATATCTTACACTAATATACTACTATTTTACATCCATAATTATATTTAAATTAAAATCCCAAACTAATAAATATGTCAAATATGTAAAACTGTCAAATAACACAGTGTATATTTGGTTGCCTATGCACAAGGCTCACTTAAATATATTTATAGAATAAAATAAAATAAAAAACTTTTAAAACTTAATCCTATGCTAAATTTTCAAAAATACCCTCATATAATTATTTTTTAATAATATTTGCTAGTATATGACTTATAAATTATTTCTTTAACCACTATTTAAGTAAGTTTTATTACTATGCTAATTTCTTGTATATGTATTATTATTCCAATGTATATATATATATATATATATATATATATATATATATATATATATATATATATAAGAAATACCGAATAAGGTCAGGCCATGGAGTTTAGGGTGCCTGCAATGTAAAATGACGTGTACCCTATCCTTCATGCTATGGCATGCTGGACGAGCCATACAGTCTGTAGTCAACACCCCGAAGTATGAGCGGGACCACAAAGTGCATCAATACTCATACTCTTATGAAACGCACTTGGCGGATCATAAGGGCCTTCACATTTTACTCTTCTTCAACTTGTCTTGAGTGAAATGTCTTTAATCTTTTCTATCAGCCTCTCTTGGCTAACTCTTGTTTCTTCCGACCCCGAATGGCGATTAGGTTTCCGAAAGCAGACGGGTCACTATATTTCTTTTTACTTCATATTCTTCTCTGACCGAGTATAGGCGGTATAACCTTAACATCTCGCACGAAGGAAATGTCGTTGCCACCTCCAGGACCATTACCCCCTGAGGCTTGTCTGGACGCTACAGTCGGCAGCCCCGGCACCAGACTCGGGTGCGGAAGGCCAATAACCTACCCATCTTAAATTTTATCATATTACTGAAACTTTGGTAGAAACAAACCGGACGGATCAAATGTTGACGACCTTGGCATCACCGAAAACACGGACACGATTTGGTTGCTGGAATGTTAAAACTCTGTATGAGATTTCTAAACTAGCTCAAGCAGTAAAAGAATTAAACAGGTATAAATTAAGCTTTGTTGGTCTATCGGAAGTAAGATGGTTGGGAAATGGTGAACACCATACCCAAACAGGAGAACTCCTATTATACAGTGGTAAAGAAAATGGAAATCACGAGAGCGGAGTGGGTCTTCTACTCAGCAAACAAGCCAAAAAAAGCCTCATTTCATGGAAACCAATCAATGATAGAATTATGATTGCCAGATTTTATACCAGATACCGCAAGATAACAGTGATTCAGTGCTATGTTCCCACGAACACATCTCTCCACGAAGATAAAGACATATTCTACGAACAACTAGAACAAACGACCCAACAAGTAAACCAAGGCGATATACTAATAGTGATGGGCGATATGAACGCTAAAGTTGGAGAAGACAATATTAACTTAGAAACCGTAATGGGCAAACATGGCCTGGGAGTGATGAATGAAAACGGAGAGCGCTTTACAAATTTTTGCTCCAATCATAACTTAGTTATTGGTGGAACCATCTTCCCACATAAAAATATTCACAAGGTTACATGGACTGCACCAGGTCATATAAGAGAAAATCAAATAGACCACATCGCCATATCAAAAAGATGGAGATCATCTCTCCTTGATGTACGTAACAAAAGAGGAGCAGACATCGCAAGCGACCATCATCTTGTAATCGGTACCATTAAAATCAAAATGGCAAAAAACAAAATCACACGAAACACCAAACGACCAACATACAATCTAGATAAATTAAAAACGGCTACAGGAAGACACATGTTTAGGGAGGAACTTCAACTCAAAAGAAGAGAACGTGAAGTAAATAGCTTGGAAGATCTGGCAAATGTTTTGACAGAAATAGCTGAAGATAAACTGGGTAAAAAAGAAAAACATAGAAAAGAATGGATATCAGATGAAACTTGGAATCTTATCGAAGAAAGAAAACAGCAAAAAAAAGATATTTTGCAAGCAAGAACTGTAGAAGAAAGAGCGAACCGACAACAAGAATATGAAACAATAAATAAAGCAGTTAAAAGAAATGCAAGAAGAGACAAAAGAAGATGGGCTGAAGAACTGGCAAAACAAGCCGAAACAGCTGCACAACACAATAGAACTAGAGAGCTATACCAAATTACTAGACGTCTAACAAAAAGTGGGCCCAACTGTTCAAACGTCGTAAGATCCAAGACAGGAGAACTACTTACTACAACAAATGACCAAATAGAGAGATGGAAAGAGCATTTTCAGGAGATGCTAGGCACGCCCAGGGATAACGCAGATGAAATCATCATACTTAAAAGATTAACAAACAAGGTTGAATTTCGAGCTAATCAAGTAGGCTTTAGACCAGAATCCTCCTGCATAGACCACATTAATACTGTGAGGCTAATAATGGAACAATCGGTTGAATGGAACGCACCCCTATACATGGTTTTTGTTGATTTCGAGCGTGCTTTTGACAGCTTATCTCATGATGCGATATGGAAAATTTTAGAGCTAAGAAACATCCCGCATAAAATAATTTCCATTATAAAGTTACTGTACACTGAAGCGAAATGTAGCGTGACACACAATGGGATCAACAGTGACGAATTTGACGTACTTACTGGAGTCAGACAGGGATGCGTGCTTTCTCCGTTTCTTTTTAACATAGCTCTAGACTATGTTCTCTCCAAACTAGACTCTGACACAAGAGGGATACAATGGACGCTAACCACACGCCTAAGCGATCTAGAATACGCCGACGATATCTGCCTGTTAGGACAAAAGTTCCAAGATGTGGCTGACCAATTGGAAACACTTTCCACTGAAGCCAATAAAATAGGTTTGAAAATCAATATTGGTAAAACCAAATCCATGAGAATAAATGCAAGAAACAACACGCTATTCACCATTAATAACATGCAGATTGAAAATGTGAAAAACTTTACGTATCTTGGAAGTGTCATAACAGAAAGCGGAGGTACAGAAGACGATATTCGTATGAGGATACGAAAAGCGCAACAAGCTTTCAGCATGCTCAACCGTGTTTGGAGGTCTGGAGAATACACTACGAGGACAAAGATCCGCATATTCCAGTCAAATGTCATGTCTGTACTACTTTACGGATGTGAAACCTGGAAAGCGACAAAAACCCTTACAGACAAACTGCAGGTCTTTGTTAATAAATGTCTACGAAGAATTGTTCGTATTTTCTGGCCTAACATCATCAGAAACGAAGATTTACTACACCTGACCAAACAAAAGAGGGTAGTAAATGAAATAAAGTCCAGAAAGTGGGGTTGGATCGGTCACACACTCCGAAAAAATAACTCCAGTATTGCAAAGACTGCCCTAGAGTGGAATCCCCAAGGAAAACGAAAAAAAGGTCGCCCAGTACAAACTTGGAGAAGATCCATCATGGACGAGATAAGAAAACAAGGAAAGTCTTGGAATGAGGTGAAGGCCTTAGCGCAAAATAGAACCCGATGGCGCGTTTTCACTGAAGCTCTATGCTCCACTTAGGAGTTCAAGAACCTTATATATATATATATATATATATATATATATATATATATATATATATATATATATAAGAAATACCGAATATTAGTGACTATCTATATAAACAAACAACACAGCTTATTAGGGTTGCAGTCAGAAAATTGGCCGGGATGTTAAAAAAACATTCTTTTGACCTTTTGTCTAGCTTTCGGAATGGTTTTATTCCTTTTTCAAGACACTGTTATAAGAAAGATATGTAAATATTTACAAAATATCATAATTCTTCCGTGTAACTCTAGTCATTGAGATTATTTGTAAAAGCATTGCCACTCAACATTGATAACACACATATAAAATATAAAATAATAGACAAAATACATTCTAAAATTTTTAAAATTTAGGTAAAGATAGTAAAACTTAGTTTATGGCATCTTTTACTGATATGTTTTAACACATTGGCTGCCACAAGGATCACCGGCGATCCTAACTAACAGATTACACTTGTGCCATAAGGATCACCGGTGTTACTTGTGCGTATTTAACTTTCAGAATTATTATAACGGTCGGCACTGTGAGGACGCTCAACCAGTTTTACTGTGGCACACCAGGAACCCATAGCTAGCTTATGTTATTTTGTTAGGCGCGATAATGTCGTAAATAGCTTGTAACGACAGTTGATAATAATTCGTTGTAGAAACGAGTAGTGGCATTCATTATCAAGTTTTTCTACGGAATTAGCAGTTTTTTTGGTTAATTTGAAATGTTGCTTGTTGCTTGAATATTTGTAAGGATAAACAAAATATTACAGTATTTATTTTACATAACCTCAAATGTTTTTGCTTACATTTAATTAATGAAAAATGGTGATAGTAAAGTTACTTTTTTTAATTGGAATTTGTCTTTCAGATCATGGATAATTTACCAAGTACAAGTAAAATGCAGCGTCTGCCAAATAAAAATAAAAAGTTGACAGAGGCAGAGTTGCTCAAATTGTTAGAGGAGGATTCTGATGAATGTGTGTTATCCGGTTCAGGGTACAACCCGAGTGACGAAGAAGAATCTGATATAGAAGATGAATGTAACAGTGATTCAAGCTTATTGGATGAAAATGCGCGACAATCGGTAAAATCTAACGACCAGCAAAATAATGACGATGAATGGTACGAAGTTGACTGTACTTATTTACGTCTCGATATACAGTTTCCTGGTAATGAATCATATGTCTATGATGATAGGTATCCTCAAAATAGAACCGAACTAACTCCTTTTCATTGTATACAGGAAACTGATCGATGATGAAATTTTACAACTTCTTGTAAAGGAGACTAACAGAAATGCTGCGCAAGTAAAAAATGCACAACGTTATAGCAGATCATCCAGAATTCATGCATGGAAACCTACCAATAAAGAAGAAATTTTGAAATTTTTGGATTGTGTTATGTATATGGGAGTTGTCAAACTTTCCAAAATTGCTGATTATTGGAGTAAGTCACCATTGTATAATTTTACTTTTATTTCTTCTGTAATAACTAGAAACATATTTCAGCTTCTTTTGAGATTCTTGCATTTTGCTGATAACATGGCTGCTTTACCAAACGATCGTTGCCATAAAATTAGAAAATTATTTGAAATGACACAATTACGTTTTGCCCAACAATGTAATCCTGGTTCAATACTAGTTGTTGATGAAAGTAGGATTCCCGTTCGAGGAAGACTACTTTTCAAACAATATATACCTTCAAAGCGTCACCGCTATGGTTTGAAACTGTTTAAATTATGTAATCCTGCAGGTTATACTCTAAAAATGATTATGTATACCGGAAAAATGGCTAATAAAGGGCAGGATTTATCGGGAAAAATTGTACTAGATTTAGCAAAAGACTATCTACAAAAAAGAAGAGTTTTAATAACAGATAATTACTATACGTCTGTGCCTTTAGCAAAACAATTATTAGATGCCAATAGTCACTTATTATGGACATTACGTAAAAATAGAAAATATATTCCAGAAGATATACTTTCCGCAAAATTAAAAAAGGAGAGATAATTGGAAAGGAATATCGTGATGGCATTCTAATAGGCAAATGGCACGATAAACGTGATGTCATCTTCTTGACGACCAGACATGGAATCGACATGAAAGAGACAGGTAAACATAAGAAAGATGGTGTAGCTATAATTAAACCTGAAGCAATTATAGACTACAACAAAGGAAAAGATGGTGTTGATGTCTCAGATCAACTCGCAAGCTATTTCTCACCTCTGAGAAAAAGTGTTCGCTGGTACCATAAAGCTGCAATTGAAGTTTTATTGAATACTTCTTCTTCAGCCTTCATTTATCCAATGTTGGACATAGGCCTCCTCCAATTGCTTCCACGCTTCCCTATCTTTTACAATTCTCATCCACTGCTTTCCAGCTACAGCAGTTATATCGTCTATCCATCTCTTTTTAGGTCTTCCCACACTTCTTTTTGTTTCTCGAGGTCTCCAGAATGTCACTTTATGAGACCATCTGTTGGTGTCTTGTCTTGCTACATGTGCTACCCATTGCCATCTCAATGTCGCTATTTTTCTCATGATGTCGGTTACTTTAGTTCTTCGACGTATTTCGGTGTTAGGAATTTTGTCTCTGAGGCTCATATTTAACATGGCCCTCTCCATGGCCCGTTGAGTTACTCTTAATTGTTCTGCCCTTTTTCTTGTTATTGCCATAGTTTCCAATCCATACGTTGCAACTGGTATTATACAAGTGTCATAGGTTTTTTGTTTTAAGTGAATTGGGATTTTTCTGTCTTTTAAAATGAAGCTCAACTTACCAAAAGCAGCCCATGATAATTGTGTCCTTCTTTTAATTTCTAGGGTTTGATTTTCCTTTTCGTTTTTAATTGCATGTCCTAGATATATATATATATATATATATATATATATATATATATATATATATATATATATATATATATATATATTGTTCTACCTTTTCTATATTGATGTTATCTATCGTGATGTTTTCTAGGCTGTTGCTTAACAGACTTACCTTTGTTTTGTCGAGATTCATTTTTAATCCTATTTAATTCGATTTGTGATTTAAATCTTGTAGCATTGATTTTAGTTCATGGATATCTGTGCTTATTAGTACTATGTCGTCTACAAAACGCAAATGGTTAAGATATTCTCCATCTATTGCTAATCCATTTTCGGCCCAATTTAGTTGTTTTTAAGAAAGCCCATTTCTAGATACTGTCGAATGCTTTGTGATAATCGACAAATGCCAGATGTAGTGGTATGTTGTA
The DNA here is from genome assembly GCA_918026665.1 of Diabrotica balteata. NCBI lineage: Eukaryota > Metazoa > Arthropoda > Insecta > Coleoptera > Chrysomelidae > Diabrotica > Diabrotica balteata. Next base: position 90,997,616 of record OU898279.1, on the reverse strand, counting down.
CTCTATTGTTTTTTCAATAATGGTTCGAATTGTTTGCAAGTGATCGATAGTGCTAAAACCCTTACGAAAGCCTGCTTGCTCCACTGGTTGGTATGCATCTAGTTTAGCTGTCAATCTATTTGTTATTATTCGGGTTAGTAGTTTGTAAAGGTGTAACAATAAGCTTATTGGTCGGTAGTTTTCTATATTTGCGGCGTCCCCTTTTTTATGGAGTAGAATGACTTCCGCGTTTTTCCATGTCTTCGGTATTTGTCCTTCCAATAGGCATTTATTAAGTAATGCTTTTATTGCCTCTTCTAATTCAGTGCCTCCCATTTTTAGCATCTCTGAAGTAATTTTATCTTCTCCTGGTGTTTTCCCATTTTTCATTTGTTTTAGGGCGGCTCTAATTTCTGATGTTATTATTTCAGGGAAGTCCTCTGAGCCCACATTTAAGATATGTTTTGTTGGTTTACCGGGGTTCGGAATAGTAGTAGAAGTATACAGCTTCTCATAAAATTTTCGGATTTCTCTAACGATCTCTTCCTTATGCGAGCACAATGTTCCACGGTCGTCTTTTATCTTTATGATTTTATTTCTGTAAGTGGATTTACATGTTTTTAGTACTTTCGTGTTCTTATTGTTTTCTATGGTTTCAAGAATCTGGTTTGTTCTATAAACTCTGAGGTCTTTTCGAATATTTTTTTAACGCTTCTGTTGAGCGCTTTATAGTCCGGGTTATCTCTGTTCGTTCTTCTTCTTTTCTCTATCTGTTCTAGAGTTTCGGGTTTTAGTTTAGCTTCCTTTTGTTTTCTTATTCTGCAACAAAGTTTCTTAGTGACTGTTTGTATGTCTTTAGTTATTTTCTTAGCTAGTTTATCTATATTCTTGTACTCAAAGGTATTTGCTACTAGTTTTCGTGCTAATTCCTCTTGGTATTTCTCTTTATTACTGGCTAGGATGTCTGCCGTCGGTAAAGGGTTTGTTGTTAATAGTTTTCATCTTTCTCTCTTTACGTTAATACGTATATCAGCACGAACTAGTCTATGGTCACTGCTATTGTTAAATTTGTTCAATACCTCGATGTTTTTACATATTGATTTATCACTGGAAAGGATAAAATATATTATTGAATACGGCTGTCATCGATAGTTTGATAATATATAATTCCTTCAACACACCAAAACAACAAGTTATCTCATTTCGGGAAATGCTAATCCTAAGTTTAGTCAATTACAGTCCGATGCCTGAGCCTAATACTACTGTAAAGCATATGCTTGTTACAGTTGACGCCAAAACTACAAACAATAGGAAGAAGAGAAAACGTTGTAACCAATGTTACACTGAAACAGTTGCAACAAAAGGCAGCAAATAAGCTCAAAAGAAACCCAAACTTGTTTCTACATTTTGTAATGTTTGTGAAAAATTTTACTGTGCGACATGTTTCACTAAAAAGCATTAAGTTGTTCACGAGCACTGGTGATACTAGTGGCACATACGTGTGTAATATGTTAGTGCAGTGCCATTAGTATCACCCGCGATCTTGCTATTTTTTTCAAAAAAAATTGTGAGGATGTAAACGTACATTGCATTATTAACTATTTGTATGAATAAATATTGTTTTGTAAGCATTTTTCACTTTGGCACCTGGTGAACGTACCTAACACTCTTATGGTGGCAGCCAATGTGTTAACTGTGATACATAGAGAACAGAAAATAAAAACCCTATGATTAAAATGTAATTAGGTGTACTTGATATTATTTTTCTTTTCAAGAAATATTAGAGACCCATTTTGGGTGATTTTACTTTTTAAACCTGTCTTAATGATATGCATATAGGTGTAATTTATGTACAGGTAAATATTTATTTTATTTTTGATGTTTTTCCAGTAAATAACAATAAATGTTGCTCAGTTTATCTATGTCAGACTTTTTATTGATGCAAGATATACTAGATTTTATGAAACTCATTAAAAAAAAACCAGGTTTTGAATGGTTCTTTTCCTTTGCCAAAATACAGGAATCCTCGAAATTGAATACATGTTTCAACGTTAATGCATGTTCTTTCAATACACATGCATTTATTTTTTTGGTTTTTATATCACTACGATGTGAGATCACCCTACTGTGAAAATTACGAGATGATTCTCATATGTAAATTTTGTTACAATTGGTACATGGTATAGAATAAACAACATTCTATGACTCCTGTATTGTGAAAGGATCTTTTGTTTTTATGTATAACTTCGATGTATCGAAATACTGATTCGTTCCACTCCTGTTTTCGTTTTGTCACCAATCCATTTATGTCATCTATATTGCATGCTCTTCTTATGTTTTCGCTTCTCTCCCTATCCAATAGACTTTTCCCTGATATTCGTCGGAGTGTTTTCATCTCGGTTGTTTCTAGCAGTCGTCTCGTTTTAGATGTGTTAGGTCTTGTCTCCGCCGTGTATGTTAATATAGGTCGAATTGCTACTTTATAGATTCTTGTTCCTACTACAGTCTATATTGCAAGGTAAAGTCAAAGGTAAGCGAGGACCCGGTAGAAGGAGAATATCATGGCTGCGAAATTTAAGAACATGGTTTAAGAAAACCTCAACGGAGCTGTTTCGAGCCGCAGCGAGCAAGGTTATGATTGCCAATATGATTTCCAACATCCGAAACGGATAGGAACTAGAAGAAGAAGAAGATTCTTGTTTTTGTGTCTTGTCTTAGGTGTTTGTTCTTCCAGATTGTGTCATTAAGAGAACCCGCCGCTTTACTTGCTTTTAAGCTTTGTTGTCGTACTTCTTTTTCAACATCTCCGTAACTAGTTATATCTATTCCCAAATATCTAAACCTTGCTTCTTGCTTTATTATTTTCCCATCAATTTCGATTTTACACCGTAGTGATAATTAAGATGTTGTCATACATTTCGTTTTGTCTGCTGATATTATAATATTGTATTTCTTAGCTGTTGTATTGAAGATATGTGTTAATCTTTGGAGCTCGTTTTCTGTCTCGGCAATTAATGCGGCCTGGTCTGCATAACATAATATTTGGATTTCTTAGTTCCCCATTCTGCAGCCATGACCTTTATGTACTGCTTGTATTATTTTGTCCATTATTATAGTAAAGAGAAGTGGGCTCAACGAGTAACCCTATCTGACTCCGCTTTGTACTGGTATATACTGTGTTAGTTTTCCATTTATCTTTGCCTGTATTCTATTTTGGAGGTAGATGTTTTCGATGGTTTGTATAATATTGATTGGTATGTTTCTTTTATACAGTAGGTGTAAGACGTCTTCGACTTGGATGCGATCGAAAGCCTTTCTCAGGTCTATAAAACATAATATGCTGGTTTATTGTACTAGATGGCCTTTTCTTTGATTTGTCTTAGTACAAATACGGCATCTACGCAGGATCTTCCGGCTCTGAATCCCTGTTGTTCATCTGATAAAGTTGTTAGTTTATTGATTTTATTGGTTAGAACTTTTATGGTAAGCTTAAGTGCGGTGTTCAGTAGATTTATACCTCTATAATTGTTGGGGTCTTCTTTATCTCCTTTCTTGAACATTGGTATCATTATGCTGTTTCTCCATGCGTCTGGTATCTTGCAGTGCAATATTAGTTTTTGTATAAGTTTTGTCATCTCTAGGGTTATACTTTCTCCTCCGTATTTTAGAGGCTCATTGGTTATTCTGTCTGGTCCTGGCGACTTTCTATTTTTAAGCAAATTTATGGCCATTTCTACTTCCTGAAAACTGATTTCTAACAGTTTCGTCACTTGACATATCTATTATACTAGACAAAATATTATAATATACTAATTTACTTTCAGCATGCTAAAAAATTACAAACCTGTTAATTACAAGCCTCAGGAAAGCAGAAAGTAAATATGACCTCCACTATAGTATTATTATAGGGGCATGGAGAGGGGACAAACCGCTTTGACTGAAGAGGGGGAAAATTAAAAAACTTTGGTGAGTCGCTTAATTATTTGCAGTGAATGGGGTTATCCCATTGAGTCGTTTACTCTGAGACTTTTAATTAAAGATTCGCTTGACCGCCAAGGCCGCCATAAATCAATTTAAAGACAATATACCTGGTCGGGGGTTTGTCTACTCTTTCCTGAAAAGTCACCAGAATAGCTTGTCATTCGGATTATGCCAAAACATAAAACGAGCCAGAGCAGCTATCTCTACGGAAACAATAAATACTTTGACAGACTTGGAGTAGAGCTAGTTAACATTCCTCCATCGAATATAATCGATTATTACGAAACTAACTTATCTCATGATCCAGGCCGAAATAAAATAATATCTAGACATGGAAGTAAATATTCTGAAAGCGTGATACATTTTACTATACGCTCCATCTCAGTGATGTTTTCTGCTACTGGTGATGGTCAAATTTTGCCCCCTCATGTAGAATAAAAAGCCCTAAACTTGTATGAAAATTGGAGAGAGGTGGTCCTGATGGGTCTAAGTATAATAGGACCAAAAATGGTTGGTTTGACAACTTCTGTTTTTCAGATTTTATCGAAACCATCATACTTCCATTTTTTAGACGATATGACGGTAAAAAATACTTGATCGGAGACAACTTCGCTAGCCACCTGTCACTTAATATCATACAAACGTGTTCAGAAAACAATGCTCATTTTATATTTCTACCAGAAAACTCGACGCATCTAACACGTTTTCGGCCAATGAAAATTGCATGGCGGGCAATTGTTGCTGATTGAAAAAAAGAACCTGGCAGATATGAAGTTACCATACAAAAGAATAAGTTATTGAAGCCTGTAAATCAGAGAAGATAATCGCTGGTTTTAGAAAATGTGGTAATGTACCTCTTTATCGCAATCAAGTACTAAAGATGTTACCATCTTTAGATGACTCAGGAGTCAGAACTCCTGTCGCTGCTATTGGCAACAGTTTTAAGGCACTCTCGAAAGCTCTCAGACAACCAGAAGCAACTGCACCACGCAAAAACCGTGTAAAAGTTTCTCTTGAGCCTGGAAAAAGTATTTCTGTGGCAGATTTTCCAGTTCCCGAAGATCCAGTTTAACTCGAACCTACCGGTGGTGATAGTACAATCAATGACAATGGGAGTTCTAGTACGTCTAAAAATAAAATAACAAGCAGGTCAAAAAACAAATATGGAAAAGTAAAAAACATAAAAATCTTAATTCTTCATCTGAAGAAGAGTCAGAGTACTCTCTCCAACATAGTAATGCAGAACTTATTCTATCTAACTCCTAAGAATCTGAAATGACAAACTATGCTCAAGAACTTGACAGTAACCTACAGGTTGATGATTTTGCAATTGTGAAAGTATATGGAAAAACTAAAAATGTGTTTCAAATGTACATTAGCAAAATCTATCGCCTTGAAGACAATGTGTTTATGTTGGAATTTTTTACAAGAAATCAATTCCTAACAACAGATTTTTACCAACTGAAGAAGATTGCTTTTTCCTGAAGGACGAAAGAAGCTCCTCTCCTATAAAAACAAGTATTAGTTTCCTGGATGATCTCAGTAACTTTACCATCTATTAATTAAATTAACTTGACTAGCAATGATTCATTTTGTCATTTGTTATTTGATATTTGGTCACTTATAGTTTGATATTTTCATTAAATAAATTTTTTTATCAAAACAAGTGTTGTTTCTTTTCACCCCAAGGCAGTGCTGACCGTTTCTATAAGCCCCACAGGTTCTGCAGTTGAAATATACTTGGAAAACAGTGACTGTTTCTATTGACACACTCATTGGGGTGAACAGAAACAGAATGTTTTAATTTTTAAAATGTTTTTCCTTATACTTAAAAGAAAAAATAATGGTGTGGGTTTGTAGAGGATTGCAAGGCCCATAAACCAAGGTAGCTTTCAATGCCTTACATCTCATAATACTTTACGATATTTATGTTCAAAGTTGAAAACTGTTTCTATTGACCCCATTTTACGGTAACGATTTTTGTAATGAAATGACAAATGTATTTTGTAGAAATTAAAAACTGTTTTATATTTTATGCTATATTATCATAACTCTCCAGGTGGACAAATTTAGGGAAAGTGTAGAAATATCTTATAGAAAATTAATTTATTAAATAAAATTTGATTTCTGATTATGACAAAAGTTTAAGTAAGCTGCCAGCTAAAATACTAAATATATTAAATGTGTATATACTATAGAGTTTTTTTCTAAAGTCCTTTTTATAGTAACATTAGCCGTGTAGTCTCTTCTGCGACATCAGGAAATAATTGTGCACTTGAAATCATGATACTTCGATAAACTCGAATAAGAATACTATTGAGAACGGTACTTCGATCGCAATACTCGCGTTACCTACCTAGCTGCAGTACATGTAGTCGATTTATTACTGGCATACCGAGTGTTGTTTATAAAAACCCGGCTAAAAATTAATGTTATTATCGATAACATTTATTTTCCGCGTCTCAATATTTTGCTTAAAGCTTAAATTTAATTCCAGTATGTGATGTATTGACGGACTTATAATAATAATACGAAATATCAGCAACAAGCTGAATTCAGGGTAAGTTAATAAGATTATACATGGTTTTTTATGTTTATAATTAATGGATGTATTGGCTTAACACCGTTATTTTGTATGTACTGGAAATTACTGTGATTTATCTCGGTTAATAACGACGTTGAATAAAATTTATGCCAAATAATTCAACAAATTTTTTAAATTTTTGATCTGGTGACCTGACTAAATTTTATTATTATTTAAAATAAACTCTTTTATATTATGCTTTGCTATTTGCAATATTTAAACTTAAACGTTTCATGTTTTCTAGTTCTTCTTAAGCGATCCTCTGTATACGGTAGAAAAGTCTCTATAGTAGGTACATTAGATCTTGTGAAAAACAAATATCTCATCTGAGTTTCTCCCGTCAGCTCTGATTGGGTTATAGTTTATTTGTTCATCAATATTCTGAGCCAGTTGTTCTGACCTTTGGAAGTGGACACTCAAAAAAGTTGTCTAGATCAGGGGTGCTCAAACTTGAACTGCTGGCGATCTACCTCAATATTTTTAGACTACTTACGATCGACTCTGAGAGACTGCAAGTGTGTGTGTGATGCAGGGTTGTCGTACATACACGATACATCCTACCTACCTAGGTAGGGCGTACCGTAGCATATATAGATATTAGCTTTCTGCACAATATAGGTACATTATTTTAGTCAAGGTTTGGATAAGGTTTAGTTAGGTTCTTCTCTACAATATCAATGAAAAAACTCATAGTTATTCAAAATTGCGAGTTTATTTTGTTGTTACAAAACAAAAGAGTTACATATGGTGTTAAACTTAACTAAGGAGTGGCTTTGGATGTTGAAGCGTGGCACTGCATGTCCTCAGCATACTTTTCATAAGATGGTACGTAACCACTGAGTGCTAATCGCAAGCATGATGTCATATGATTGTCAGTTAGTCGATTGCGATATTTTGACTGAATTATCTTCATTTCAGAAAATGCAGACTCGCACAAGTAAGTTGACCCAAAAAATGCCGTCAGTTGAAGGGCGATTTGCCTTACATTCGGATATTTATCTTCAGATATAAAACGCCAGAAATTTGTATCAGATACTGTAGCTTTGAGATGTATATCTGATATAATCTGCACCAACTCATTTTCAACAGAACATGAGTTCATATTAAACTTACTTGCTATTTCCGTAGCTAATTCCTCAATGTTTTCACATGAAAAACGATATCTCATAAATGATGCTATATTTTCCAATTTACTGCAATCATAACAACGCATTTCGAATTGTCCCCAAATATTTGATAATTCAGCCTCATACGTATCATAATTCAACTGAGGAATCCTTGCTTTCAAAGACCGAAAATGTTTCAGATCCTTTCTTTTCAGTTGATCTATCATAAGTTGCAATTTATTTTTGAATGCGTTTACTGCGCTAATCATCTCAATCATAGTTTTTCCTTTACCTTGAAGCTCCAAGTTAACGGTGTTTAAGTGCATTGTGTCAGTCAAAAATGCCAAATCATTTAGCCATTTTTCGTTTTTCAAAATCTGAGTGTCATCACCTCTTTCGTCTAGAAAAGCTGTTATTTCGGGCAATAATTCTTGAAACATTTCTAGGAATTTTTTGCCACTCAACCACCTGACGTCCGTGTGAAGAACTAAATCAGTGTGTTCAGCTGACTCCCTATCTTCCAACTGTAACTAAAAGAGCCGCCGTTGCAAGCTACGTGCACGGATGGGATTCACAATTTTTGTTGCAATGCCCATTATTTCCTCCGTGTTTAAAACTTTTGAACACAAAACTTGTTGATGTATAATGCAATGGAATAAAAAAAATGAAGGGAATTCTTCATTAGCTCGACACAATGCCACAACACCGTTTTTGTTTGTAGTCATTGCTGGTGCTCCATCGGTTGTAATGCACATTAATTTATATATTGGTAGCTCGTAGTTTTTTATAAAATTTAAGAAAACGTCATATATATCTTCGCCACGGGTCTTCCCCTTCAGAGGAATGATTGTCAAAAATTCTTCCTTAGCCAACATGTCATTGAATACCATCCAAATAAAAATACACAGCTGGGCAGTGTCTGTCATATCGATGGATTCGTCAAACTGTAAAGAAAAGTATGTACATTCCATGATATCATGTTTTAGTTTATCTGCGATGTCTTGACTCATGACTTCAATACGCCTTGTGACAGTCGAACGAGATAACTGAAGTTCTCTAATAGCAGACATGATTTCTGTTTTATTCTTATAATCTCCAAATGAAGTCTCACCCGCTTTAATAAATGCTTCCTTCACCACCGATCCATCTTCAAATGGTTTCTTGTGTTTCGCCAAAATATAAAATATTTTAAATGACGCGATCGTAGCAGCTTTTGATTGTTTGGCTGGTCTTGTGAACATGGATTGTTCTTTTTTCAAACAACATATCAAATCACTTACTTTTCGTTTTCTTAATTCACTTTGTGGCGGAAAATCCATTTCATAGTTTTTATGATCCGTTTTATGATGCCTCTCTAAGTTACCACGCTTAGGTATTGCAATTGACGCACGACAAATAACACAAATGCACTTATCCTTCACCATAGAAAAGAAAAATTCTTCCTCCCAATCTTTATTAAAATGATACGTTTTAGATTTCTTTACTGCACTCATTTCCACTATTTAATAATAAACTTTGTATCGACGTAGGATCGCTATCAAGTTACAATTCAGAATAACTCCAATTCCTGCAGGCGCAACATTTATATCGGCGTGAACGAAAGTCTCGAATGTTCCCGTCAAACGCGCCGCCCGAAACTAGACTGTACTGTCTCTCGTCTAGAAACAACACGGCTTTTCTTTGACAAGTGCCGCGCCTTCCTTTGATAAAGCCACCTTTTGAATTAATAAAATAATTAGTTAATATATGTAAATATAAAATATGCTGTGTGGACAGTATTTTGTTGTCCCCACTTCTTTGAATTGCAATGATGCTTAGTCAAGCATTCTATGTATTTGTATAGTTCAGTATTAATAAAAACGTTTAACTCTGCTGACAGTAGTTTAGTTACCTACCTACTTATTAAATTTTTTTTCTTCTCGAGATCTACTCAAAAAGCACTCGCGATCGACCAGTCGATCGCGATCGACCGTTTGAGCACCCCTGGTATAGATATTTAACATTTTAACTAAGTTAGCATTGTGGAGTCAGGTATAATTTTGTTTTCACAAAATTTATTCGAGAATTTTTCCTTTGTCATTTTATTGGTATTCGTATAGATTTTCAGTATAGCCTTACCCTATTACCCTATTAGATAGCTGTCTGGCCTATCTTCTGAAATTAGTCAGCTTCTTATTCTACCAACCGGATTATCCTAGTGGGCGATACTTCGTGGTCTCCTTGGATAGTTCGGCTCCTTGTTACAAGATCGAACGGTCAGTAGATCGAAATACGTGCTTGTATAGAATATGCTAGGTCCGCATTTCAACGAATGAAAAAATTCCTAATAAACTCTACTTTATCGTTGGATATCTGATACCAATTTGTAAAGACGTTTATTTATTCCATATTGCTATACAGAGTGGAAACATGGACTCTCGGAATTACAAGTATGAGGTGTATAGAAGCCTTTGATATGTGGGTTTTTCGAAGCATGCTGAAGATCTCTTGGACAGAGCACGTGACCAACAACGAGGTGCTAAGAAGAATGGGTACTAAAAGAGAACTCCTAAATATTGTAAAAAAACAGAAAAACGAGTTATCTAGGACATATTTACAAAGGAGAAAAATACAACTTCCTACGACTTATAATGGAAAAGAAAGTGGAAGGAAGAAGAGGTCCAGGAAGAAGAGGTCCAGGAAGAAGAAAATGCTCCTGGTTAAAGAATGTAAGAGACTGGAAGGGCATGGACACACATTCGATACCAAGAACAACTCAATGTATAAAGCAATTTGCTGTAGTTATAGCCAACCTTCAGTAATGGAGAAGGCACCTTAAGAAGAAGTTACAAGATCCTTCTTAAAAATGGTCGTTGTGGACTATGTAGCTTTGGTATATAATTTTGGCCGCAGTTTAATAGAAATTATTTCAAAGAATATGTAGGCGTGATTCGATAATAATAACTCGTACGACACATATTTTAGTTTTAGTACACCCAGCAGAACAATTCTTAGTAATACAAAAAACTCCTCTAATAATTTAATTCTATCTGCCTCCTTCATATTGACAATTCAGATTTATATTATACATTTCAAATAGTCCAGGATAAGACGGTTAATATAGTAGAAAACCTCTGATTTTTTTTTACATTCATCGATTTTCATGAAATTGTGACAGAAAAATAGTTCAAGGATCAAAATCTACCTTATGGCAATATGTGAATTTTCTCTAGATATGGTTGCCATCCCAACTCGAGGATGTAAAAAGTTTATCAAAAAAAGTCCATGGTAATCGCTAGAATAGTGAATTTTAAGACAAAATATAGTTTCTTCTTCTTCGAAAAGTCAATATTTTTGGAGATATTTGTGACTGACTGAAAGTTAACAAATTATAGGTAAAAAAGCATGTTTTAAACGTTTCTTCGCAAAAACTCTAAAAATTTAGATTTTATCGGGAAAACTGTTTAAATATAAAATGAAGCCTGTAAAATAATAAGATTCGTTTTTTATTATTACCGTAAACTTAATATTAACAAAGTGATGACTGGTCGAAAGTAGACTTTTATTAATGGAATACAAACATCAACACATATGATGTTGAATAACGGGAAAATGGGATAAGTTTTTCATGGAGAACTTTTTTAAAGATCTTAAAGAAACCTTTAAAATAACTACTGGTAGAACTTATTTGAGTGAAAATTAAGGTAAGTTATAACTAAATTGAAGTTCGCTTATATTTTTTGTACGCCGAAAGTAACAAACTCACCGGTAAAAACACCCTATATAAAACCAGTCGTTGTTACTTTACAATTTAATTTACCTATATACAAATATTATATTCTGAAAGTTTAACTTGTTTAGAAGGTTTGGTTTTGAAAAAATCCAAGTTTAAAATGAAGACACTAGTTTCGAAAATTCTCAAAAATTTCTCTTTTTATACAATAACTCAACAACTAAAAAAGATACAGAAAAAAAATGTTAAAACAGCTTTTCACTGAATATTCTATTTTGTTTATTTCTATAGACTAAAAATTAAAAGAGATATGATTGTTTAAAAGTGGTGTGTACTCGCAAGTGTTAAGTTCATCCTCAAGCCATTTCAGTGGAAGTGTTATTAACACAAAGAACTTAAAAAAAAATAGAATACACTACTTAGTAGCTTTTAAAATGAACTATAAAATGGTGTATGTTAAATTTTTGCAAGCTTTTCGTTGTAAAAAGGGTTACGCTGAAAGGGCTTAAAGGTGGTGCTAAACGCATGCGATTACAACCTTTAACACTTTGACTGCGCATGGCTTTCATGTGAGCCCCTTTGCTTGTTAGCCATAAGCTCGTTCAAAATAAACAAACACATTAGTATTTCAACAGCATTAGAGGTATATGTTTGTGAATCTGTGAGCGTGTTGTTTAGAACATAACCTACCGAAAACTGTTTTTTTTAACTAAATATGGATAATGATGTGGCAGGTCCATCAAAACCAAAAAACGTAAAATACCTTCAACAGAAGAAGAACTTCTGCAAATATATTGCAGAATTCCGATGATGATGATGATTATTCAGATTTTGATATAAAGTGGTCGAGACTGCGGTTGAGGTGAATCGAATTCGGAAGAGCATGCAGATGATGACGAAGGTAATATAGGCAATTGATTTTTATAGTACTTTGTTACAAAAAAAAATTATAGGTGCTAATGATGATATATCCATTAAAGAGTCAGAAGTTACAAATGATGTTATTGATGATATTTTGCAGTGGCCGAAGATACCGGGGGAAATGAAAAAGTTTCAGTTGACTAAGAAAAAACAACTTCTATAAACAATTCTAGAAACCTATCGATTTTTTTAGATTTATTGTTGATGATGAACTAGTAAATTTATTTGTTACGAAAACTAATCGTTATGCTAAATAGCTTTTTTGTTCGGAAAGGATTACTGAGAAGTCCAAAGTTACACGATGGAAACCTGTTACATTCGAATACATGTTGACTTTCTTAGCACTATGTGTTGCATAGGAATAATAAAGTTAGATTACAAGATTACTGGAAAGGTCTCTATCTGTATACCTAATATAAAATACTTCTCTGAGCACATGAGTCGTGACAGATTTCTATTATTCATAAGATGTCTACATTTTACCAATAATGACCAACAAAATTTTACAGATCATCTCTGATAAAAATTAAACCAATCATCAATTTTTTTAACAGACAAGTGGGAGCCATTTATTATCCCGGAAAAATTTTGTCTCTGGATGAGTCAATGGTACTATGGTGTGGGCGTCTGATTTTTCGCCAGTACATCAAAAATAAACGTCATAAATACTAAATAAAGTTATACATATTAACTGAACCAAACGGTTTAATTTTTAAAAATTGGTGTATACTGGAGCAGCCGACAATATGGGAGAGAAAGGGACAACTTTTATAATTCATATGAGTTAGCTTAATATTTATTGTTTTGTATATCCACAAGGAAAAATTCCTGTAGCTGGCTGTATACCACGTATAACAAAAAGAGGTTAATCTTTGTAAATGGGTATATTTATTTAAAAAAAACCCTTAAAAGGGCCACATCAATAAAACAAACGTTTTCGGACCACACAGTCCATCATCAGGTTTTTAAAATCGAAAAATGCTAGGTCACAATGCCTGAGCCACCAAAATACTAGGGTAAAAACCCTTTAAATTACATTTAGTTATGAAATATTGTACATTGTGTTGTAAAATAACTGTGATGTTCAGTATTAAATTAAATTTGACTAGAGGTAACACATGGCTCAATCGGGTTCCAGAGCCGGTGAGAGAGAACCTCTACACTCGGAGAACAGAACAGAGAATAAGGAAACGACATGATTGAATATATAGACAAAAGACAATAAACGAAGAACAAAACTGCTTCCATATTTCATTACAATAAGCATATGGAAGTTGACAGACACGATCAATTGAGTTCCTACCACCCTTGTAGCAAAAAAACGTTGAGGTGTTATAAAAAATTAGGAATACATTTTTTTCAATAAATGCTATTAAATTTACATTTATTATATAATGTGTACTTAGGTCTTAAAAAGTCTCCCCATGATTTTCGATTATCGATTCTTACCTCGCTTTTACGAAATCAAAAAAATAAAATTATTCCAAACAGCAAAGCACCACATATTATTACTAAAATTTCTGCAGTAAGTCACGCGGCAAAATACAAAGAAAACGTTGTAGGCAATGATCAAAAAATATTTTACTAAAACAAACAATATATCATTGTGAAAACCGTCCGGAAAAACCTGGACTTTGTGTTGGCAGCGCTTTATTGATTTTCATACTTATATTCATATTACTCCGTTATTGTTTATATATTATTGTTGTTGACTTCTTCTTTTAGTATTGGCCATAAAAGTCTGCTGCATTCTGCTAATGGATTTGCTACACATTTTTCTTCGTTGAGTAAGATGATGTCTGATTCTTTAACTTTTCTTTTTGTATGTCTGCTTATTTCATGGTTATTGATGCACCTTTCCATTGTGGTCTGTGCTCGTTGTCTCATGACCAATAGTGGTCTATCATGCTTCTAATGCCTCCGGTGCTCTGTAGAGGGCTTCGGAGACGTCAAGGAAAGCACCTCTACCCAAGTCTATTTACGGGATATAGACTTGTGAAGTTCTCTTCTGATGGACTCGTCTTGAAAAAGACGAGCTATTTCTTACATGACTTAGTAGTCGAAATAAACATCAGGTTGTAGTCTTCGGTGGCTTGCCTTGACAAAGACTAAATACAGTCTTCTCTCTCTATAACGATATGCAAGGGACCGGGAATTTTCATCGTTATAAGGAGAGATCGTTATACAGACAGAGATAAAATTCGGTACTGTAATATTAATAATACTGTACTAAATAACCTATTTTAATTTAAACAATTATTAAAACGAATCTAAATGAATTAGCATTGTATTCCACATAGATTTATTAACGAAAAATATATGCAATACAGTATAAAAATGACTGTACAATTAAAACCTGTGTACTGTACAATAAAAAAATAAAATGCTACTGTAAAATATATTTAGCCTACATTATCAAAAAAATCTGTCACCTTAGTCTGTCTTCTTTTCCCTTTCCACATAACTGACCTGACCTTGTCCTGAAAAAGCATCGAATCTTCCACAGTACTTATATCGTCTTCCTGGTGGATGAAAAATCGATGCAGTACTTTTGCCGCATCCAATGCCTGCTGAGGGGCCGGAGCTGGTTCTGGCTCTGCTTCGACTTTAGAGTAACTGTTTTCTTCTTCTTCTACACGAACTGCTTGCAGGATGTCCTCGTCAGAAAGTCCAGATGTTGTAGCTACATGTTTATCAACTTCTTCAAAATCTGTTAGCTCTTCCGGTCCGTAGGTGATAGTAAGGTCAAACTGTCTGGCCCAAACATCTAACGACAGGTCATCTTCATCATAAGTCAATCCTTGATCTTCCAGCCATCCTACGTGTTTAAAGGAATGTTGTATTGTATTGCTCGTCACCTCGTCCCAGGATTGACTAATCATTAGGATGGCGTCAAGAAGGTTTAGTTTAAAATCGCCATTATTCTCAACCAATTCCATCAAAAGTCTTCTCCTGTAATGGTTTTTCAAACTCTTGATGACACTTTGGTCCATGGGCTGAAGGACACTCGTTGTGTTTGCTGGCAGAAAACAGAGTTCGATGTTTTGAAGGTCGCGCAATACAGGATGAGCAGGAAAATTATCACTAACAATTTTCGCTTCACCGAACCTATCATGTTAGCGGCTACTAAAACTGTAATGCATTCCTTAGAGAGCATTCCAGCAACGCACTTTTCCAATTTAAATTTTAGAGTTCTATTGGGTGTCATTTTTAAAAACAATCCGGTCTCATCCGCATTGAAAATGTCGTCTGACGCATATCGTGCCTTCAGTCCAGACCACACTTTTTCTAGCCAATGAACCGTTACGTTTTTGTTAACATCGCGAGCCACTCCGCTGATTTGCCCGTAGTTGATCTTGTGCCGCATCTTCCACTTACTCAGCCAACCCTCAGATACCTTAAATTTCTTAATTCCAAGTTCAGTTGCAAAAAATTCAGCTTTTGTCCTGACCACAGGACCAGAAAGTGGAATATGGTTCATACGCTGCTGCTGAAACCACTGAAGCATAGCGCGATCTAAATCTTCGTGCTGAGGTTTCCGCAACTTCTTCCTGCTATCGCCCTCTGTCACCGCCTTAAGCCACTTTTTTCTGTCCTCTAAGACACAACTCAAACTGGAAATGAAAAGTCGTCAATAGATGACATCTGTGTGATAACAGTTAGTTACGCCACCCGAACAATAAACGTGAGTCACTTAATCCTCTGATAAGAAAGAGTATAGGCCGCATCCCTTAAGCGCAAAACAAAACAACCGCTTGACAATGACCTTGCCACTAGTGACTCAGATAGTCTGAACTTTAAACACCATAACACATTTGATTTGTCATCAACTATTGAACGCTAAAAAGTTATCGCTATAAAGAGAGAACGATATCAGTATAGAGAAAGAAGTAATACATTGTTCTTATGACGAACCAACCAACGTTTACTATTTTCATCGTTATAAAGGAATTATCGTTATATAGAGAATCGTTATAACTACTTTCTTACATGACAAAGATATTAGGTTGCCGAAATAAAATCACCAAATATTCAGTTGAATAATAATACTCAGCCACAGAGTATGGAAAGCTAAAAAGGAAGCAGAGCCCCGAGAGCACTAAGCTCTCGGAGAGCCCGTGAAGGACTGACCTGGTTGACCTGAAAATCGCCTATTTTTATACACGCTGAAGTAGCGGTAAATAGGGATTTCCAGGTCAGGGACCAATAGGAAAAAATGAGGGGCGGGGCGATGCGTCTCGAGCGCGAACTAGTCGCGTCCGAGAACAGTTTCATACTAGTTTATCCTGAAATTTAGTGATCTTGTGGTTTCTCATACATAAAAATGGTTGCATTCACAGCATTTTTTTTTAGATATAGTATTTTGATTTTTCTTGTGTGTTGTTGGGTTTGGTGTTGGTTGTTTTAAAAGTTGTTGTAATGTTGTACTTGTTTCCTATCCTCTTCAGTTTTTTTTTTCAACCCTTTACATATGATATTGTCCCTTTATTATATATAGGGTGGTCCTTAAATAGTTGTACAAAAAGAAATAGTAGATTATACACTTTAAGATATTACGATTTATGCCAACTTGCTTTAATAAAATGTTGATTTTAAAAAAGATATTGGGTGTTAAAAGTGAAAATTTTGAATTTTTATTTTCGCTATAACTTTCATGTTTGTGAACATTTATGTATAAAAATTTACATCTGAGTGATTTTGTGTATAAGAAATTATAAATTGATGCATACTTTGATGTAGTTGACAGACGCCACAAATGCCAAATATCTTGCATATATGTGCGCTTAAATTGTTTGCCTTTTACGTTAGCGCTGTTTTTGTAAAAAAATAATAAAGATACATTATTTTAACAAAAACAAGCTACACTTGTTAATAACTTCAAAACTCAATAGTTTTCGAGATAATCACATTTTACAAATCAGCTGCATAATTATAATTTAACGCAATTACTCCAGGCAATGAAGGAAAAATAGACAAAAACATCAATACTTCTGAATTTTAATATTATATACCTTTAACTAAAGTTAATAGTTAACGAAATATTAAAGAAAATAAATATATCAGTAGAATAATTAATATTAGAATTTGACAAAATAATAGGATAATAGGATTTTACATCAAACATTTTACGTTTTATATTAAATAAAGTCATAATAAAAACATTTTATTTACAAACCAAATTAAAAAATGGTTAAACTAAATAACACTAAACTTTTTGTCAATGTTAGTGTTTAATACGTCCACCATTTTCTTCAATGCGTTTATCAATACGTTCCATAGAAGATCGTCTCATTTTAAATAGCATCATTGGTTCAAAAGATGGTGCTGCAATATTTATTTTTTTCAAAGTTGGTTGCAAATGCTTATGGGATTCTTGTAGATACGTTGTTTAAATGCGCCTTATACACCAAAATCGTGGTGAATTAATTTTGAGCTACGTACTGACCAAGGAAAATGACTACCACGACCAACTCACTGCCCTCGTATAATGTGGTGGTGCACCATCTTGCATTAACCACATATTTGCAGCATAAGGATAAATCTGCTTGTAAAGGTTGAAAATGTTTGCGGTGTAGGATTTTTAAATCTAAAGTTTAGCTGATTCCTAACGCTGAAGATCTTATCTTCTAGATCAGGCGTAATGTTGTGTGGTCGGCCTATTTGATCACATTTAAGACGAAATGAACCACTTTCCCTAAATTCTGAAAGAGATATTTAAATATTGGTGATTAGGTTGCAGCCTGTTTGGGTATCTTTTTAAATACTCCCTTTTCGCTGCAGTTCAGTTAAAGTGTTGCTGACAATAAATAGCAATCATATCTCTCATATCCATATTAGAAAAATTATTATATCTCGGCACTTTCTGCATTTTCTTTAATAAACCAAAATAAACTATGTAGATATTACAAAAATCACTGATTAATCGAAACAAGACTTGTTTTTACTTATTAAAAGCATTCGTGACATCAGCCTTATTTAATAAAATTTCCCGTATTGCTTTGGGGTTGTCTAATGATAATATCAAAACTGGCTTTGTCAAAAAATCAGAAAACAGATCTGTAAAAGTATAAATTCGACAAAAAGGAAGAAAGTAGCAGTAGCAAGAGGCAAAGCAAAAGCGTATACAAACCTATAAGATCAATTTGATATCAGGGAGAGTAAAGTGAAGATATGTACAGATTGAACGAATTTAAAACGGATCATACAATTTAATATATGTCTGTTTGAACTGCATTTGAAATAGTGGACCAATATAAAACTTGGACAAAAATAAATCCATACCTAAGACATTGTATAAAATATCGTTCAACTATCTGTTCCTTTTAGGACGCACCATTGTCTAGAGCTCCGCCTAAAGATTGGCAATCGCCGTGTAATAATCCGATTTGAGCATCTTTTTGAGAGTTATATCTTCTTCGTATCTTTAAATAAATCGGATATTTGCCTATATTTTTCATTATATTTACCAATCTACTACAACAAACTAATAACAAAATTAAACTGAATGGTTTGTAGTTATTTCCTTTCTTTCCTGTAAATATTTTATGGTTAACAACCTATTTGAGAAACATCTAAAGGAATGAAATTGGCAACACCGCTCAAGGTTCAGTAGGTTCACTCTCGCATTTTCACGGTTCCAATTTTGAATCCACTCCTAGGTTCGTGCGCAATAGATTTGGCGAAAAAT
Source organism: Diabrotica balteata (assembly GCA_918026665.1). Taxonomy (NCBI): domain Eukaryota; kingdom Metazoa; phylum Arthropoda; class Insecta; order Coleoptera; family Chrysomelidae; genus Diabrotica; species Diabrotica balteata. Next base: position 90,978,645 of record OU898279.1, on the reverse strand, counting down.
GCCGCTGTTGCAAGATTTAAAATATTCCATCAGTTTCAAAGAATATTTCAAATTTATAATAAAATAATTATTATGGAAGTTCTTCAAAAAGAGAAAATATATTTGGTTATGTTAAGTGCTCTAAACTAATCATTCCCCCAAAGTTCATTAAGTCAAAGTGAAATAGATTTGTACTAAGTAGTACTTGTAGAACTGTAGTACAGATAAGCTTGATATCATAAAGAATTTCTACGTCCTTGGAAATCAATATATCGCTGTTCCAAAAGTATAAACACATAATTGTAAAATTATGAAAAATGATTTTATTGTGTTGGATGGCTCAAAACTGCATTTTCTATATATTTTTAAATCATCATAACTGTACTTATGGAATCACCGGTCATGGCGAAATTCGTAAGTACAATTACGACGATTTACAAATATGTTGAAAATGCAGTTTTGATCCCTCCAACACAATATTTTTCACAAAGTCATTTTTCAAAATTTTACGGTTATGTCATTATACTTCCGGAACAGCGATATATGCTATCACTTTGCCATCGTTGTCTAAAAGTGGAATCTGATTTTGTCTTTCAAAATTATGATTCGACTGTTACTGTTCCTGTCTGTGAGTAGGTATCTTAGCTGGGTGTAACATATATTCTACTATTTTATATTCTGCAAGAATTTGAGTACTACCTTATTTGCAGAAACTATATAGCAGGCCTCCTAAAATCCAGCTTTGGTTTGATTCTTCATGCTTTAGTATTAAAAACAAAACTTAAATTTTAAACTTAAAAAACTTAAGATATGTAAAAAACATAACTTTATAACAGAATATTAAATAGCTGAGAAGATTTATATCGCATGTTTGGATTCAATCAATTAATTTTGTACTCAGCCTGAGGCCTTGTTTAAGTCAATAAATCAAAATTTGTCTTAAAGGAAATCTATTTTTATATATCATATTGTATATGGACGTTTTCAGATTGTAAGTACAATTTTTGACGTTTCTGATTTGTTTACTTTTGTGGCTGTCAGTTTGTTGACTATTTTGCTATTTTTTGTCCTGTTTTTACATTTTAGAATTATTTATATTACACAAACAGTTATTGTCACAACTAATTTTATATTGCAGTTGAAAATTTTATGGTAAGTGTATTTTATTTTGCCCTTAATTTTCCTTAAAGTTAACCTTATTCACACAGATTGTCATAACCACTTTCTGTCACTTGCTGTTGCGTTGAGTAAATTTCCGACTGATTTCGTATGCTTTAAATCATTACGCACGGGTAAAGATAAATTGACTCAACTGAAATACGTCGTTATTGAATTCGTTATTGATCGAATTTCATAGCATGTGATTTCTCTCATCAAAGGTCACAGAAATAAATAAATAACGAACATTTTGTTGGCAACACTGCTGAAATGTACAAGTGTAGCTTTCAATTTTTATACGTGATGGGCGGGGCAACCTTTTTGGGTGGAGTTTTGACTGGTTTTTGAACGAGTTCAGAATCCAACAGCCCGCTGAAGTATTGGATTTTTATAATATAATTATTTGACAACCTTTTGTTGGCCAACCACCTAGAGCGAAGTTGAGCCGATATACATGTATTTCGTATGTTCCGAATTTATATTGTTCAATCTGTATATAAAATAACCAAGCAGAGCAAATACAGTAAAAAATTTTAATCAGATTTTAGATATATTCGAGACGAAAATGATAAAATACTAGTTCACGAAAAGGATGTCAAAAACAATCAAAAAGTACTGTGACAGTATATTAAACGAAGAATTTTACCGAAAATCTGTTGAGTTATCAGAAATGGTAACAGCAACGGTCTTAAAAATAACAAACAATGTAGTTGATCAGCACTTTAAAAAATAAAGAAAAGTAAAGCAGTTTGATCAGATGATCTCCCTGGAGAAGTGTGGACAGCGCAGCGTTCGAAGAGATATAGTCAAATTGGCTAACAGACTTGTTGTGAAAGTAAAAGACTAGCCGATGCTGAATCAGTATATAAGTATTTGTTTACAAAAACATAGCAGATATTCAACAATACTCTAACTAATAATAAAGCTATAATAGTAGTGTTACTCAATTAATATTGACACCTTGCAAGCGAATTTATATATTTTCATAATTATACTGGCTGTATTAACTTTTTGTTCATTGTTTCTGTCTTTAATTTTGTTTGGTTTAAAATATAGAATTAATTGATTGGTTTCAGTTTGATTTGATTAGATTTACCATCAAAAATTAATTCCAGTTTAATAAACACATACTTTTGAAAGTTTATGTGTTTATTTAATTTGAAGCAATTAATTTATTCGTTACACGTCTAATATCATTGCCTATCAAATTATTTTTATGTGTACAGTTACCGAAATCAATATATTATTATATACCCACTACGGGTAAGTAGTAACCTCGTAGCATATAATCGGAATACCAAATATGGATTCTACATAGTTACAGTCATAGTCATATTTGTGTCGCAGTAAGAACCTGAAAGTTTAGAGATTACTATTATTTGCTATATTTAGTGCTACCTTTAGTTGGAAATCGTCCTTAAACAAATTAAATTAAATTTGTATTTGGAGAACAATCTCTTCTTCTTCTTCTTCTACTTCTTCCTATTTATAAGCAATTTTGCTTATTTATTGGCGGAATAATACCTCTATGGAAGGTTGTCACTCCATTTTTGCGCGGTCGTCCGATACTTCTTCTGTCGATTGGTGACTTATCTCTTGCTATTTTGATGACACGGGTCTCATCCATTCTGCTTATGTGTTTATTCCATTTGTTTTCTATTTTGTGTCTATTTATTTATACACAGTACGTTACATTTTCTTCTAAAGTCTTCACTTCTCTTTCAATCTCTCAGCGTAATTCCTGAAATTCTTGTCAGTACTCTCATCTCTGTCGTATCCAGTAGCCTTTGCGTTGTGACTGTGACGAGTCTTGTTTCTGAGGCATATGTCATTATTGGTCGTACCCTAGCGTCGTATTGGTCGTATTGATAAATTCTTGACTTGATCGCAGTGTCAATGTGTCTGTTTCGCCATATAGTGTTATTACGGCATCCTGCCAGTCTTTTTGCTTTTTGTACTTAATCTCTCGCTTCTTTGTCCAGGTCTTCATAGCTAGACAGTGTAATTCCCAGGTATTTTATTTCGATTGCCTGTTCAATACTGATGCCATCAATTTCTATTTTACATCTGGTTGGTTCTTTGCTGACTACTATTGTTTTAGTTTTCTGATATAAGATTATCATATTAAATTATTTTGTTCTTTTGCTAAATCTGTGCACCAGTTTTTGCAAACTTTAGCCCAAGATCTGCATCTTGGGCTATCAATATTGCGTCGTCTGCGTAACAAAGTATTTTTATTTCTTTGTTTCTTATTCTGTATCCTCTTACTTTGTTATCGGTTTTAATGATTTTATCCATAATAAAATTGAAGAGCATGGGCTCAATGAATCCCCTTGTCTTATTCCGCTGCATATTTCTATAAGTTCTGTAAGTTGCCCATCTATTCTGACATCCATTTTGTTGTTTTGGTAGATGTTTTCGATAATTTTTATAATATTTAAGTGATTTTCTCTATTATATACAATATGGATTACATCTTTGAGTCTTACTCTGTCGAAAACTTTCTTTAGGTCAATCAGACAGTAATGCTGGTCTATTATACTGTAGTGATTTCGCAGTAATTTGCTTTATAACATATATTCCATCTGTACACGATCTTTTACTACGAAAACCTTGTCTGCGAAACTCATCCTCTGATTTATTAGCACTTGTCCTGATCGTTCAATTGTATACCCATTCCTTTGACTTTCCTTTTCCATTGTTTCAGAGCTGCAGAGATATAAATCTTAAACAGAGTCGGAGAGATACAACATCCTTGTCTGAGACCCTTAGTAACTGCAAATTTTTCAGCTAAGAGATTTCCGAATTTCATTTGGGAGTTTGAACCATAATATAGATCTTTGAGAGCACTAACCAATGTTTGATGTATATTTGATGTGCCCAGGACTTCCCATAGTTTATTTAGCGGGACTGTTAAATTTAAATAAAATAACTTTATCTATTAGATTCTAGTGGTAAATTTGACAGATGTAGGTTAGCATATGACAGTTCTTCTTCTGTTTCTCAATACTGTAAGTTAAGTTATCTAGTTTTATGAAATATGCTATCATTTCAGCATTTGTTTAACTTTGTATCGAGACCTGAGGATGCTTTGCATATTGTAGAAAGCGAAACCGGTCGTCTGATAGTTAAATTAAATTGATTGTGAGTAAGTCTTATTTATTATTTCTTTACCTATTTGAAATGGACTGACACAAGTAACACATTCGTGTTCGTAAAAGTTTTCCCTTGTGGTGGTATCCCTGTTGTTCTCTGGTGCATAGATTGCTATCACATTCAGAGTTTTGAAATCCAATTTAACTTTTACACTGGTTTCTTTTGCAAAACCACTATAAATTATTAGATGGTCATCTAGCATAATTTCGTTTCCTTTTTTCTTCTTCTCTTGTAATAATATTTTTTATAGTTATTTATTTTTTTCTCTAAGTTCTTTTGTAATTTCCTGCTCTCTTGTGTTTAGAGACTTTACGTTCGAAGTACCGATGCGAAGTATATTTCTCGTTTTCCATAAATTCGTTGTCCTCTTTCCCGGGTTAGCCGTCGAAAGAAAATCATTCCTGTTCCGGAGAACAATTTCAGAGGTGGACATCGAAAACTGTACGAAATAAACAGTACAAAGTGAGCAAGGGTTTCGAGTTTAAAACTCTTAGGACCAATTGTTCGAACGCTAATCAAAACTTGATTGTAATCAAATATTTGATTACAATCAAATACGCTAAAACAGCTGACAAAATTATTAAAAATTGCTTAGTATTATTATTTATTTGTAAATAACAACATGAAATTAACACCAGAAAGAGTTTAATTATGGTTTATTTTAAATTATAACGCAAAGTAATAAAATTGAATAAAATAAATCAGTCAACGTAACCCCAAAATGGGTTTTTTTTACCTAACCCCGTATTTGATTTTAATTAAATATTTGATTATAATCAAGCTTTGATTAGCGTTCGAACAATTGGCCCTTAATAGTTGATAAATTGAGTTATAATGTCATAGGGTAGTATAGAATATCCCACATTTATTCAAAAAATAAATAAAAAATAAATAAAATAGCGCAACATTTTTTTATGTTTTAATTTTAATTTTTTTTCAACGTACTACTGATACGCTACGCATGTGTCTCATAACGATGTGAAATTTTTTTTTACTGCGTTTTGCTAATTTTCAAAAATAGAACTCGATTTCCGCCGCAGGTTAGGAAATTGAAGACACATATCCACGACAGTCTCCAATAAATTTTAGTACCATTTTTTTAAATGAATGTATTTCGAGGGAGTTAGAAAGTGGCGATATGTCGAGTTGGTACTTTTCTGCAGGAAAAACAATCACTTCTGCTCGGGCTGTCTTGGGGAGAGGCAATCTCTTCTTTTCGAGATTTGTCCGTTTTTGATCTAAGTGTAGTAATCGGAGTATAACTATTTCTATTAAGAAATTATAGTTAATAATATTATATGAGTCGCTAAGGTCAATTCACATTTATTCTTAGTAATACAGTTTAATATTAATAGAGGAAAGAGTCAGTGAATTTTCAAGAGGCAGGTGACCAACTACTGTAAGTTATTAATTTTGAAAAGCTTGAGAATTGCTGGATCTTTGAAAAATTCAAGATAATATCCTTATCACCTGTTTAATTACTATTAATTACCAGAGTAATTAGGGATGGTTACACAAACCTTAGTTTACTATGATAGAGTCACATCGACTTAATTTTAGTTTACTGAGTTACATTTTGATAAATACAGTGCTAATTTAATTTGATAAACTACAGTGCCGGTTTGTTTTTTGGTTTCAATAAAGACTTCTCATTTTTTATTTCCAGATAACTCAGTTTTTCTTAACTCTAGTTACGTCCTGATCTAGTAAAGATTTAATTTATAGTTTTATTGGATTTTTAATTAACGGCAACCATCTTTTTATAGTCCTGGCGCTATCTGTTCAAAATAATGATCTTTCGGTGTGAAGCATATAAGCGTAGTTTTTTTGCATAAATCGCTTCAAAATATCACTACAAATGGTAATTTCACTATACGTAAGATGTTAAATTGGGGGATTAACTTTTTATTAAACAAAATATAGAAAATTAAAAAAAATTTATATTTTTATACATTCGACATAAAAATTTTGTAATTAAATTTTACATAAGAGTTTTTTTGTGAGTTTATTTTCCAGACTAAAATCAAACTTAGGAACTTCATATTCCGAGAAAAATCTCTTTAATATATTTAATCACTTCGCAAAATTTCATTAAAATCGATTTAATAGTTTTTGCAAAATACTTTTTCAATCTAATTTTTTAAACGAATATTTTTTAAAATTATTCAGGTCAAAAAATAAAACTTTTAGATACTTTTAAAATTTTTTCCATATACCAGAGCACTCAAGTTTTAAACCCAATTTAAAAAATTAAAATCCGTCGATTAGAAGACGTCACGGATTAAAAAAAAATGTTTAAATTTTAGGCTTATAAACAATTTGAATAACTTCATCAATTGTTGATCGATTTTAATTTTCGAAACAAATGTTAAAGTGAGTTGTAAAAAAATAAAAGTATATATTCCAAGATCTGTTTTTTAATAAACACCTTTAAGAGGCACTTATTGGGTACACATTTACTCTAGCTACAAAATACTACAAGTTAGTTAAAATGACAATTAAAAGTAGTCTGTCTGTTAAAAAATGACAGGAGAGTGGCCGTCGCGGCTGAATCGAAATTTTTTTACTCGTTTAAAATAGTGTCGAGCTTACCAATTTTTATTATATCCCCTTCTATTTAACAAATTTTGATGATTTTCTAATCCAAGGTCTTAGCAGCTAAACAAATTAAATATCATATTTGCAAATACGTATTAATAAAATTTATAGGTCCTATATTAGGTATAAACAACCAAAAATTATTTACTGTAAAACTAGCTTTATTCATCGGATATATCTATTTATTATAAGGATGGTTTGTGCAGAATGTCCCAAATCACTGGCGCCGACTACGTGGGTGCTGCGGTGCCCGCGCCCCGGACAGGTAAATCTGTCCGGTGCGAAGCACCGGACGCCGATGGAGGATGGAGTTGAATTTTCTGTCGGCGAACGATACATGGAGAGGAAATTTCTCGCCCGCCCACTCTGCGCGCTTCGGGTTGAATTCGCGGACGTGCATCGTGCATTCTTCACTTGCTGGTTTTGTGTGTTTATTCAATGTTGCAAGATAAACCAGTCGAATATATTTCAATTTGTCAGGCATACGGTGCGTTTTTTTTGGTGAGGGGATGTGCCATCACTGTACATAGATTAAGACAGGTAAGTACAAAGGGGAAATATTTGAAGCGTTTATTTGAAAAACAACATGTTATTGTCCAAGAATTTGGCAAATCAAGAAAAACTGCCCAGCTTCAATTTATTTCAAATCTTTCTTTTACTGAGATATTCATTGGAAGGAATGTGGATATCAAAATAATTGTACAAGTTGATTTCATATTTTTATTGATATATTAAACAAAAATCGGTAGAAAGAAACTTAGCGAAATAATCTATATCATCTATAATATTCATAACATTAGAGGAGGTATTGTGTTGAACAGTTTCTGCCATGCTGAACTAGTTTTCTATTACAAAAGAAACAAACATCACCTGTTATTAACAAAGAACGCACACAACTTATTGAACTGATAAATTTATAGACAAAATCATTCACGCTTAGCGATAACCGTTATATCTGTTGTTTTTCTAAAACTATCCGAATATTCTATGTATTTACTCCGGACATTTGGGATTTTTACACAACTGAATGTGCGAGATCGATAAAAACTACTATTTTATGCGAACAACATATAAAGTCAAATTTTCAAAAAATGAACATGCGTTGTTTTTCAAATAAACGCTTCAATTGTGTATTAAAATGCTTTTGTTTTGTGACAACACGAATGAAGTGTGAACTTTCCATTCTAGATTCCTGATCACTAGAAATGGATAAGTTCATAATACGTAATCCGATACAAACTCATCAGGCTACGAGGAATGAACAACCTGTTCCAGTTCCATCGACATCTGTTGAGAGTTACAATGGTAGTAAAACCATAACGTCTAGTGGAAAGAAGGGCAGACAGTTTCGTGACACGTGGAGTGTCACTTATCCATGGATAACATATGACAGTGCACTCGATAAAATTTTTTGTACTATTTGCAAAACAGCAGCCGCATTAAAGCTGAAAATAGCATCGACTGGAATAAATTCGCAGAGAGTCTTATCAACTTACGTTACAGAAGTTAATTACTATTAAACTGGGAATAAGCCACAATTAAAGATAAAAATACGTTTATTGACGTTTCAATTTCCACTTCGGAAATCGTTCTCAAAATACAAACAGTAAATTAAACAAATTTTGTTTTTTGTTACATAGTGAAAAATTATTCTAATAATTTAATTTTATCTGACTCATTTATATTGACAATTTAGACATACATTATGCATTTTAAAGAAAACGACTTTAAAATGATATTGCCAATATTGTTGAGCTGCGCTCCTGGGACGACTTTACTTATAAGATAGTTCATTCGATTACATGAAATCAACTTTAACTTGAGAATATCCGTCAGAAAAAAATCATAGCATATAATGTATGTCTGAATTGTCAATATAAATGAGTCAGATAAAATTAAATTATTAGAAGAATTTTTCACTATGTAACAAAAAACAAAATTTGTTTAATTTACTGTTTGTATTTTGAGAACGATTTCCGAAGTGGAAATTGAAACGTCAATAAACGTATTTTTATCTTTAATTGTGGCTTATTCCCAGTTTAATAGTAATTAATTTACAATGCCACAAGTAAATAGCTTCAGAACAACGTTACAGAAGGTTTCAACTCGTGGGGTAAAGCGTTAGAGAGATTCAAGGATCACGAAAAGTCAGAATTTCACAGACATTCGGCGCTATCATTGAGACAGAACGATCAAGGCGTAAACGTCGCAAATATGTTGTCAAAGTCTAAATTGAAAGACATGACCGATGCAAGAAAATGTCTTCTCACAATATTTTCCACTATTAAATACTTGACTGTTCAGGGTATTGCTATCAGAGGACACTTCGATAGTACATCAAACTTTAATAATCTGCTTCATTTAAGAGCTAACGTTATTTCAGAACTGCAGTCTTGGTTGGGCAGAACAGGATATAAATAGTTATCTCATGATATTTCGAATGAAGTAATGTCCATTTTGTCGAATGCTGTTCAGAGAATTATTCATGACCGTGTCCGTTCGCAAGAATTTTTTTCAATAATTGCTGACGAAACATCAGACATTTCAGTGAGCGAACAAATGTATTTCTGCTTGAAAAGCGTGAATGCTTCCTTGGAAGTTGAAGAATATTTCATCGGTGTGCACGAGACTGAATCCACAACTGCAGATGTTCTCTATAACATGATTAGAGATGTTTTATTACGTTGTCGATTGGAGATTGGCAATTGTCGCGGACAGTGCTACGACGGCGCAGCGAATATGAGTGGATGTGTCAATGGTGTTCAAAAAAAATTCTTCTCGATGAGCCACGTGCTATATATGTGCACTGTCACGCTCGTAGAGTGAATCTAGTCGTTCAAGATTCCTTCCAGAAAATCTTGCATGTCCGTGATTTCCTCTCTGATATAAAGGACATTATCACTTTCATTCGAGATTCTCCGAAAAGACTCAGCCATTTCAAGGCTCAGATAAATCTCCAGCTCTTCGCCCATTTTGTCCCACTCGCTGGTGTGTGAGAGTTGAATCTTTGAAGAGTTTCTTAAAAAATTGCGAGAATATAAGTGAATTCCTGGAACAGCAGAAATTGCAGCCAAGCGATGGAAGATCAAAAGCTAGCGGATTACTCAACAAAATTTCGGATTTCGGATTTTACTTCCTTCTTAAGTCTATAATACTTATATTCGAAAGAATAGAGACATTGAACACGATCCTGCAAGGACAAGTACTTGATTTTAATAAAGCAACCAAACAAGTAGGAACTGTAAAAACGTCTTTGCTGTCGATTCGCAATGAAGGCAGGTATGATGAATTGTGGAAAAATGTTACAACAGAGTCTGAGCAATTGGATTAGAACGAACCAATATTGCCCAAAAGAAGGAAGGTCTCAAGGAAAGTAGATGACATGAGACAAACCGAACACAATTTTGACGATGTTAAACAATTTTACCGCCAGATGTACTATGAAATTATTGACATGGCACTGACTAGCTTGACGAAAAGATTTGAGGAGGATACATTGAAACATCTCAGAAAAGTTGAGGTATTTGCGCTGGACAAAGCGGAAAATGCAAATTATGTGACATCCTTTTATAAAGAAGACTTCGATGGCGATAGACTGGCCCTTCATAGAAACATGTTCTTGGATATTACATCACAGCGAAATGTCGAAATTGAATCTATACAGGATATAGTGACATATCTGAGGAGTCATAGCGAGCTTTATGATATTTTACCTGAATATTTAAAATTCATAAAGTTGTTGCTGGTAATACCAGTCTCATCATGTACGGCCGAAAGATCTTTCTCATCATTGAGAAGATTGAAATCATTTTTAAGATCAACAATGAGCCAGAAGAGATTAAATGATGTAATGATACTGAATGTTCATGGCGACATGGTGGAAAATCTCGATTTGGAACAACTCTGCAATGAGTTCATCAAACGGTCCTCTGTTAAGATGAATTCTTTCTCCTTGTTCGATCCTAGAGAAAAATGAAATATAATATTTTACAGCCGTTGTCTGTTGTCTTATCATGTTCTATTGACTAATGGCAGTTTTATATGTATTAATTTTTTTTATTAGTGTAATGTTGATCATGTCGTGTTTATGTTTTTCGTAGATATAGGATATAGGTATGTTTATCTATCTTCATATTTTTCATTCAATAAACGTTAATAAATTAGTAGAATATGTTTATTTTCCTAAAAATTTGGCTACCCAGCCACCTTTTTCAGCACAAAGACAAAAACGTTGACAATCGAAGGTGAGGTGCACCGGACGGAATTTCTAAAAGTCGGCGCCACTGTCCCAAATTGATATTTTTGCAGTTTATACCATTAATCTTTAGTTATATTTACACCATTAATAGTTTAAATCATTAATATTACCCCACGTTTACATTAATTATTGACACCGTTAAATATCTTCTTTCTTAAAAATTAAAAAAAAAAAAATATAACTTTTGATAGATATATTATGAAAAAGTTCAGTGGCGTACGAGAACATTTTTTTGGGGTCTCACTAAGGAAATATAATACCAACTTATGTTTTTTATATGGAACACGCTATATATTTTGACAAGTTTTCGTTTACATTTTTAATTCTCTTTTATCTGATATGACACATTTTATATCTATTTTCAGTCGTTGGAGCTACTCTGCTAATAAATTGTTTATTTGACATCACGTTATAGACACTTAGAAACAAAACACTCAGTATCACATTCTAACATTTTATTATGCGTATAATATTCCTTCTTACTTTTATTTACCAGAAATAAGATCAATCATTTTAAAAAATTGAAATAGCAAATGTAGCCAAAACAAAAACTACTTAACAACCAGAATTATTTTTTTTTAAATATTAACAATATAATAAACATAAAAACAACAATAATAAATTACGAAACAACTATAGAATTTATTTTACAAAAATTAAAAAATTATAATAAATGTTCAAAATGCTTCTTATAATAAGAATTGACACATTTGTCTTACATATCTTACACAATTGAATATATGCATTGGCTTTATTTTTCTATTGCTAGATAAATGCTTTGTAATAATTTTTCTTTAGTATTATAGTCAGTTTTATAAAGAATGTTTTTTAAAAATCAAAAAATAAAAATATTAAGAGGATTTAGTTCTGGTGAACAAGGACCATAAGTTCCAATCCACCAATTATGAAATTTTTCATTTAAATAATTTTCAACAAATTCGGCATTAAGGGCAGGTGCTACATATTGTTCAATCAAAAATGTAAGTATTCCCTTGACCAAATATTTCTTATCAAAATTGTAATTTAAATTATTTTACCTATATTTCCGAGAGCAGTTGGTTTATCATAAAATATTTGATAAACTAATTTATTATGCTTGCCAAAGCACTAACCTTGAAAGCGAATTTCCCATACATCCTGATACTCTAAACTAAGTGAGAATTTGAGTCATTCCAATATAGTACATTGCGTCAGTTAAATATTCCTGCATTGGATATGCGAGGTTTATCACTAAATATTACCTTTACTATTACCTATTACCTTTTAATATAACCTACTCTACGAAATAAATACTTTTTTCTACTCTCTTACTAGTAAATTGTATATTACCTACTATTTAGATGCTAAGTAAATGCATCATAACAGATACTGACACGTAATGACTAGCACGTAATAAAAAAAATTACGCTTCAGTTTTATAAAAATGTGTAATATCACATAAGCCTCGTAAGTCAGTTGGTCGAGTTACCATGGAAACGAATTAACAGACGTTACTTTGACAGATTAAAAATTATTAATCTGTCAGTGTAAATATAAGGGTAATTTAATTTTTATTTTTATAAACGAAAATAATCGTAGAAAAAGTATAGTACACAACTTGAGTTGTAAGCTTATTACATGCTTGTAAAATTACTGCGCTCGCCGCTACGCGGCTCGCGCGCAACTTTTTTACTCGCATGTAATAAGCTTCTTACAACTCTCGTTATGTAATATACTATTACAAGATGTAACAATATGTTATTTTAGATATAAAAAATAATGCAATTTACGGAAGTAAGACGTCATAAGAAACTTTTAAATAAGTGACAATTTTAATAGTAAATTGTATTAAAATTTCACAAGAAAATAGCTTCAGAGCAATAGTAAAAAAAATAGAAGAAAATAATATTGTCTTGGTTAAAAAATTATAAATGGAAACGAAAAAGGTAACAACAACAATGTGTTTTATTTCGTGACTATTTCATTTATAAAATATGGAAACAATACTTTAATTTAATTTGTGTCAACAATAAGCAGTTAAGTATTTACGTTGTTACGTATGTACTGATTTTATTTTTGCTAAATAAAACTGTTAAGGGATGATTATCCTCACGATAAAATGTTAAAATGCGTTACCATTATTGCAAGTGTTTTATTTTTGACTGCCTATAACATGATGTTAACTATAAATCTTTTATTTGAATAGCACCTTCAAAAACTAAAACGAGAATTAAAAATGTAAACAAAAAATGTCAACATGTATAGGGTGTCCCATATTAAAAAGCTTAAAAAATTAAAAAAATTAAGTTGATATTGCCTTAGTGAGACTCCCTAAAAAAATTCTCGTACGCCACTGAACTCTTTTATAATAAATTTTCATAATATAAAAGGTAAATATCGAGCACAGTATTAATTTAATCTAGCCCAAGTACTTTCGATCCCTAGATCATCTTCAAGGGCATTTCGTTAATTGCGGCCTATCCGATAAAAGTAAAAATGTCATAAACATAAAATGGAACATTACACATAAAATTGCACATAAAATTATTTCTTCGTTATTATTTTTATATGTAGTTATTATTATGAATTCATCAAATTGTTTAAACTTCAAGGAGATTCTATTGTTACAAACAGTTATAGAATGATGAATAACAACTGGGAATGTGATTATTCTTTACTAAATCCAGAAGATCTTTGTACTTGCTTGAACGTTTCATCTTTATAGGAGGGTTTATAATAAAGGGTGGTAGAATTTTTTGATTTAACTTAAAAACCTTTACTTCAGTAATATTCAAAGATTTGATGCCTGTCATGCCTTTATCGTCACACAATCTTTTAAGCAAATAAAAATCCAAAAAACCGAACTCATTTACATGGTAGGGTTCTTTCTTTTTTTTTGCCGAACGAATGATTTATGCATACTGACTTAGATAGGATCAGATTTTAAACTTTTCTTTATAGCTTTCTCAATAGTGGAATGAACAGAATCGCCTTGATTCTGACTATGTCCACTTATCAAATATATTTAGGGCTTATTAAAAGTGTTTTAGAGTATTTACCCAGAGCATACATATACATAGCAACTAAAAATCTATTTTTTTGTTGGCCACAATAATTATCTGAAAAGAAAACGAAGTCAAGCCTATTTTCATTGCTAGAAGTACCCAGTTTTTTTTGCTATGAAAATAAGTACACTCAAACCTATTTCATCACTACTTCTATTTCCATGCTCTTTATGCTAAAAGTAGCATTCTGGTGAACCAGTTTTCAAATCAGACACCGTGAAGTTGTAGCAATTCAACTTCGATATATAATAAAATTTTCTTCCAAATGTAATACATACTTGTATTCCAATATTTCCTTAGATTCTACTATGTTATTTTTATACGCATCACACAACTCACAGCGATCTTTTCTGGGTAAAAAGAAATTAATATTAAACTCTGTGTTTAAAATTTTTGAGAACATCACTAAATTTGCCTGCGGTAGATTGTTTTCCTGGCAATTTTGTTTATAGTCATTAAATGTATCAGTTAAATGTTTTTCATCTTCGATGTATTCCCTATTGGTTTTATTGCGAAGATAATGACTCTCAAATCGAGGAATCGATCAAAAACTGCACTGTATCAAATTACCAAAATGGGAAAATATTTTTCCTAAAATAAAAAATATTCACTGCTCCTTTTGTATTAATGACCCAAGTTATAAATGCTGTACAAAAATGTTTGACCAATAAAATTTACCCCCTCGAGTGAGATGAAGAAGTTTATCTTATCGGTGACTTACATGTACGGCTAAGAATTGACGGTATAGTTTTTAAAGTTGTTAATATTTTTGTTGTAAAACTGTTGTTGTTATTATAAAACAATTTTACATATTGTAGTATTACTTTATATGTGATTGATGCTGCGTTAAATGACCAATTAAAAATCTACCATGGTCTTGTAGACAACGAGTGGTCGTAAAGAGCGATGCTACTCCGTTTTAAAAATAAATATTTATTTTATGTCCCAATATTTCGTTACCAACAAAATAAACATTTTTTACTGTTAATTAGTTTTGTTAGACTAATTAAATTTTGTTTTGTTTTGCTGATTGAATGTATGTTATTAGTAATTAACTAATTACATAGTATTACATTAAAAAATATATTAAAAAAATAAACTTTCAACTATCTCTACTATGAAGGAGAAATCTACAGAAACCATTAGGTTCGAATTTCGCAATTTAGGACACAAGAGAAGGATGTTTCAAATCTTTTTATTGACAGTCATTTATCCTTTATGGTCCAGTCAGGAGCTGTCCAAAAATAGCTTGAGTTGGTTGTAGCACAGAATAATAAACAATCAGAATGCCCACTCTGCTTGACAAAATAAGTACGCGCATCTCGTTCGCGCAGACGGAATCAGCCTTGTTTTAGTCGCCACGTTTTAGTTTATTTACGGCAACTATAGACATAATATGCACTATTTTATTCGTATTTTTAGTCGTACTTTTAGTTGAATAGATTAAATTATTTAAAATGTACTTAATTATTAATCTCTAAAAATTTGAATTACAGTTCTGTCGTCGCTTGTCACAAATTTCTCAATTCGAATCTATGTTTCCATCTATAATATGGCGATTGCGTACTGTCAAACTTCAAAGGCGGCATCTGAGAGTGGGCATTCTGAGTGTTATTTGTTCTGTGGTTGTAGTGAGTCGGATGTTAGAATTTAATAGAAATGTCACCAAATTTGAGTGTGCTCCTGATAAAAATTTATAGAAAATTTGGGAATAATTTTAGAACAAAAGATTCATGTTACAGATCTGTATATTTCAATTGTTTTATCTTGAATATCCCAGAAAGTATCAAAATCTACGAAACTTACGACATCAATGGATAGAAGTTAAACTATTCAAAATTAAATTTTGTATCAAAGCTGTAGAAAAAAAATTGCCAGCGCGTAGAAATGAAAATAGGCGAAAAAGATATATGTCAAAACATTTTGGAATTTTGCGCATTTGTTGGAACAAGCACTATTTTCTGTTTTTACAGAATTAGAATAAAGGAAACATACAACTTTTATAGCCATTTTAAAAAATTCGTTAGACTCACCTATTTATAGTGTTGTTTCAATAGCGTCGGAGTAAAATAATTGTGGAAGCAGGCAGTCAGGTGTGGGTGCCTATATTATCATTTTCAGGGTATTTTTTCCGTATCTACTTTATGTTTTTTCAGTTGTTTGTTGTCAATCTATAAAAGTGACTATTATACTTATTGCAATAAAATTACATTTAAATTGGATAAATCCTTAGACTTTAGACATCTATATTCTAAGGGTAAATCTTTAGTTATCATCAACGTCTTAAAAATCACTAATGGTATAAATATAGTTCATTGGTAAACACAGGAATGACTCGGGATTATAAGATACAGGCACTTTTTAATCAGTCATAATTTTGATTAGTTTTATCTTATAATAAGTATTTACTGTTAACGATACTGTTGAAAAAAAAAGTAATATGACAGGTGAAAGCAAATCAAAGATATATAAAATTCGAAGTGAATTTAAAAAAGTTAAATTTATTAAACAAATTAAAACCGAGATCAGAACACTTCATGAATTTTATTTTACAAAAAAATACCAACACTTACCAAAGTTTTAAAAGCAATCAATAAAGATCCATATCTTCCTTAAATAGGACAGACAAAACTATAGGAAACTCTAAGATAGTTGAAGTTAAAGTAGGAAAAACAGGACAGAAGAGTAACTTTTAATGATGTTAAAGAAATTCACAAGGATACTAAGTTCCTCTAGCTGGCTGTATACCATGTATCACAAAAAATTTATTTAAAAATCCCTTTCGGAATTGATATTCTATCATCATTGTTATATGGATGTACATTTGAGCCACTAAGTACTTGGGTAAAAACCCGTCAAATGTTGCTGAATTGAATTTGAGTTTCATTATTTGATCTTATATACTCGAATGTTTAAGTTACAAAAGGACTTGATAACATGGCAACTCAAGTTGCTATCAACAAGTGCTCTTAGACACTTTGTCTTAGGACTAGCAACCTCCAGTGCAGTCTTACGTTTCCACGTTATCAATTCTTGTTGTAGCTTAAACATTCTAGTATATAAGATCAAATAATGTAACATTTTTTGTTAATAATTAAAATATTATTTATTTTTATTCCTTTTACCCATGTGGATGATACGCCGATGATCGTGTGTACGATTAGAAATGTTCATAACGGAAGAATTTACCTACCAAAACAACACGGAATTTCCCTAATTAAGAAAGATTGTTAATCCTTTCCTTCTTAATCCCGGGTATGAAAGGAACAAATGCTTTTCGGTATGCTGGTTCTTTTTCATAAATTGGTAATTTTCGTCGAAGGCACGTGTAGTAATCTTTTGACAATAACATAATCCAAGGAATTGTATATTTGATCACGTCCAATTACTAGTACCTACCGTAAATACCTCAAACTTTTCGATGCCAATTAGAATATTTTAACCTTCTCAGAACTACATACAACTTGCCTATGATTTCTAAGTGGAAGATATTCCCTTCTTTTCTTGGGTAGTTTGTAAAATTTTAGAAAAACCAAGTTACTTCTCGGTGGGCCGTTGTTGAGTAAAGGCTGATATCTCGTGAGACTTCTGGTGGGACAGTCTTTGTGTAAGGACTAGATCTTACTGTATATCTGTTATCTTACCTTTTGTGAATTGTTTTCTAAGTGTGTATACACTTGTTTGAGTCTTTTTGATCTTATACTATATTAGATTATATATAGTAATAAAGTACCTTTAATGTTAATTAAATTCAGTGTTTAATACAAGTATAGTATTAACTTCAGTGAATTAGGCAGAAGTCATCAGAAATTACTGTAAGTTACCATAATCTTAGTATCTCCAATTATCTGATCAAGTAATATGGTATGGTATCATATCATCCTTCATTATCTAGACGTATCTAAAGTTCATCCATGTCTTCACCTGTAGATTGCTGATTTTTGTATTCAATTTAAAGAACATTTCAATAAATTCAAGAAATTTCAATAAACAATAATTATGAATATTTAAGTCTCAGTTTCTCATTAAATAATAGTGCGAGATAGTTAATCCACTTAACCATGTGCGGTTTGGTTAAATTCTTATGTTTTGATTTCTGTAACCTTTTTGTATTTTTGTAAATTTAGAATTGATTAATTTTTGTTATCTTTTGTGTTGGTTATAACTTTTATTCATTTTTTTTTGCTATAATATCTCGAGATACGCCAAAACTTTATATGTATACCACCATTTTATAGTTGTTGGTGTACTTTTATTACTTGTGTTGCATTCAGCCGCGTCATAATTTTGTTGTTGAATATATTGTTATTGTTTTATGTATGTATTTTATTTGTCGGCTCCTAACAAGGTCCCTGATATAACCATAACTCCGAATATTTGCTTTTTACCTTTAAATATAACTATACTTTTGACCAGTAGAAAGATCAGGCTGATTAAGTTTCGTAGGTAAGTAAGCGTAATACCTAATATATTTATTATTTGTTTATATAATGTTTTGACCAAATTTATTTGATAATTAACTGTTGGTATCTTTCCTTAGGTTTGATCTCTGAATCTAAATATCTTTCCTTATCTCTTTTTTTCTAAGGTTTCTTAATTTTCTCCTTAACCCCAAAAAATTAAGGGGCGCCCTGTTTCTATCTTTGGTAATTTTACCCATCTATCTTCTCGTTTATTTCTGTATCTTTTCTAATATCTTATCTTGTTCTATCTTTACTTATTTCGTCCGTTGGCCCCATTCCCGGTTCCAAAAGCTAGTTTCGAACCCACGACTCGCTCTCCACCAACCATCTGGCTGCCGTCCGCAGTGTCTCCATTGGTGACCTTTCTAGCACCATCCGAAAAAGGTTTCCGAGGTTAAAATGTAACTCAAATTCAATTTAACAACATTTAATTGTTTTTTACAAAGTATTTAGTGGCTCAAAACATGTACATCTAGATAAAACTGATGATGGATAACTAATTTCGATAACGTTCTGTGATGTAGGGTGTTTTAATTATATACTTATAAAAGATTTTTAAATAAATTTTTTAATAAAGAAATTATTATCTCTAATAAACGTGGTATACCAGCAGTAGATTTTAAGTTTAATTTATTAATATATACACTATAATATTTTTCAGCAATCATTCACCAATCCTACCAATAAAGTAATTTCATTGTCAGAAGTTTTTTGATCACATGCCAAAGTTCGTTTATCTTTTCATACTGAATGTAAAATACACAAATGCAAAAATCAACTTGTTTATTAATGAAACCAATATAAAACATAATAATGTAAAGATACTTGTTATAGTTAGAATGTATTTAACGAGGTAGAATAATTCGCACGATAAAAACAAAATATCCTAACCTAACGCCCAGGCGTAACCACGAAATTCGGAGTTAACCCATCTCACGGGTATCGGTTAAAATGTTATTCAAATTAAAGGGGTTTAATCGCTAACCTAGTAATGAAAAACGTATTTAGCGTAGATATTTCCGTGACCGAAAATTACATAGGTTAACCCAGAACTGAAAAACCGGCCCGGAAAAAAGGGGTAAGCGTTGTCCACCCTGTATTCTTTTATTTTTTAAACATACTTTTTAGTTTTTATTTTTTATAATGTTACATTACATTACATTACATTATTAACCACTATTTTGTAATTGCCATATTACTGTCACAGAGTTAACTTACCTAACTCTTCGAAACCGCTTGACTGATTTTTATGAAATTTTATGTGTATATTTGTTAAATCTGAGAACCGGTCATAGTCTAATTTTCATACCCCTAAGGAGTAGGGTAGTTCACTAAGAGAAGGGTAGTTCACCCAAAACGGTTTTTTCACAATTTTTTTATGATGTGACATTAAGAAATACATATAGCCCTTAATTTCACCGTTCTATTACTAACCCCATTTTTTTTTGTAATTGTCATATTAGTGGCACATAGTTAGTTGCCATACTTCTCCGAAACAGATTCACCGATATTTATAAAAAATTATATGTATATTCTGTAGTTCTGAGAATCGGCCGTAATCTATTTTTGATACAATAAAACACTGAAAACTTTTGTTCCCACTTGCTTTTGTCCTTCACTTATTTTTCATACCCCTAAGGGGCAAGGGAATCCATCCCAAACATTTTTTTTTATTTTTTGGACAAAACTTTTTATTTTTATTTTTTATGATGTGTCATTAAAAAATATGTACAGCCCTTAATTTTCACCCTTATATCACTAACTTCTATTTTTCATAGCCATATTAATATCACGGTGTTAGTTGCCATACTCATTCGAAACTGTTTGACCGATTTTAATGAAATTTGATGTGTATATTCGGTTAACTATACTACTCTGAATTTATTTCCATGAAAGTTTTATGTCCTTTGTGTAATATTATATTTTTTATAAAATGTGTGCGATGTCATATGACCATTTATTTATTAGATTGGATTAAAAACACATGAATTAAGACTTATTATTTACAGCCAAAAAGTATTTTTTCTTATGAAAGGAAAAACTTGTGTATTAAAATACTGACAGGTTAAAAATATCTATTCTCATGAAACTTGTTCTATAAAAACTAAATCCCAAATTGTATTAAATCTTCATGTAACCTTCCGGGTCGAATGTCTTACCATATTGTCCCCCCTAACTTTTACTAAGGTAGTGAAATTCTATCCTTTTGTTAATCACTGTACTCAAGGTAGCCCGATTTGCATATTTTTATTCGTCCTTTTGTTTTAAATTTAAATAAAAATATTGAAAGTTTTACAAATAACGAATAATAATTAAAATACTGACAGGTTAAAAATATCTATTCTCATGAAACTTGTTCTATAAAAACTAAATCCCAAATTGTATTAAATCTTCATGTAACCTTCCGGGTCGAATGTCTTACCATATTGTCCCCCCTAACTTTTACTAAGGTAGTTGAAAGTCGCTGTAGGTATGGATCCAAATTCATCCGTCGAATTTGTAGTTTTCTGTTTTTGGTCCCTTTATATGGAAATTAGTAGCAGTGAAAAGTAAATTATGAAGTATGTCTAGTTACAGAGGAGGTTAAAAAAGTATTTAAGGGATTTGTGTCGCCTGCAGCAATTCTGATGTTCCAGTTTATTTCCAGTTGAAGTTCTTCTTCAATATCGCTGTTCCTGCTTTGTTTTTGAAGCAGTTTGTTAGTTCCAGTTATAGTTACAGAATTATAGTGTAACACCCAGTGCAGTCTAGGTAACTTTTGTGCAAATATTTAAAGTAAAGTAGACATTTTTTTAGGGGCGAGGAGTTAGACAAGGAGACAATATTTCATCAAAATTATTCACGACAGCTCTAGAGTCAATATTTAAGAGCACTCAATGGCAAGATATGGGCCTCAATATAGATGGAGAAAGATTAAATCACCTAAATTTGCAGATAATGTTGTATTAATCGCAGATAACTTACATGATACAGTTTCTATGATGAATTCGCTTAAAAGTCTGTCTGACAGAGCAGGATTAAAGATAAACTTTGAGAAAACTAAGCTTATAACAAATCTCGTCATGAGTGGAAATATAACTATTGACAATAATACCATACAACAAACAGACACTTACAAATATCTGGGACACGAAACCAAAATAAACAGAGACAATCAAACACATGAAATACAGAGGCGAATAGGCCTAGCATGGTCAGCATTTGGCAAATTAAGCCATATTCTAAAAAGTTCAATTCCCATGTGTCTCAAGCGAAACGTTTATAACAAATGTGTTTTGCCTGTACAAACTTATGGAGCAGAGACTTTAACACTCACGCAAAAATCTGCGAATAAACTCAGAGTTACAGAACGAGGCATGAAACGTGAAATGCTGAACGTGAGCCTTCAAGACAACATAACAAACCAACAAAGCAGGCAAAGATCAGGAGTTCAAGACGTCATCGAAAGAACCACGACGTTTAAGCGGAACTGGGCAGGGCACTTAGCCAGAGCACAAGATGGACGGTGGAAAATACGTATTATGGAATGGAGGCCCAGAAACTATAAAATAAGCCGAGGACGACCACCGACTAGATGGACCGATGATATAAAACGTGTAACGGGAAACTGGCTACAAGCGGCCCAGTGTAGAGAACACTGGAAAGAATTGAGGGAGACCTATGTCCAGCAGTTGACGCGATTTGCTGATTGATGACGATGAGACATTGTTTTAATAATATAATTGCTTTCATTAAAATTTAAAGGATTTATAATAATTAATAAATTATAAAATTTTAGGGTTTGACTTCAGCTGTCAATTTGTGTGTTCAGTTTTTTTTTAATTTATTGATAACCTATGACAGCTCGTTTCATTATTTTTTGATTTTAGTTTGTTTTATTTTTAAAGAAAGTTAACCTCCATGCAATTTTGTAAGTTTTGTAGCAACAGAGTTTGTAATCGGCTAGGATACATGTAAGTTTTTTTTGTTATTCTTGTTCTCTGTAACTATTAATCTATATGTAAATTTGTGCCATTATTTTTATAACTGTTTGTGGTATAATAAGACACAATAAATGTTAACTTTTGTATCTTAACATTTTGTCTATTTTTTTAAATTAATCCCTTTTTTGAATAGTATCCCAAGTTATCGTTACAAAAATGTCGCCCAGATATGTTTTGATTTTTTAATAATTATTTCCCTAGTTACAACTAGCTGTTGTAATAGTTATAATTAGGCACCTCGAAGTGGCGCCCTATATTAAATTACTAGAGGTGTTTCCTGTTTCTTTTTGCTTTATTTGACCCAAGAGATTTATGACCCTTTGTTCCATTTTTTTGGTAGTTGCCCCAATCCAACCTGTTTGATTCTACTAATCCACGATCCCAGCTCTCCTAACAAACCATAAGTGCTGTTCGCATAAGTAGCGCTTATCTTGCTTACCCCCTCTCAACCCCCATAGTTTCTGTCCCCAATTTTCTACCCCTTATATTAATACTCCATGTGGTAGGCAAAAATATTCGTTACAACGTATACTTTAAAAGCTTACATAACTGACACTTTCAACCAGTAGAATTGCGTCTTTTACTTTATCTTCTGTACCTCGCGTTTTAACAGCTGACAACCCTAATATGCGACCATTTTTTCTAAGGCAACAAAATAATGTTTTCAAGTTAAATACTATTAACTGAACTTGCGGCCATTTTTTGACTGGCAACCTATTATCAATGTATTCTCTTAATTATTTTAAATGTATGTCAAATGGGAGTTTGATTAACTACGTTATGAACGTAGTGATTCTGCAGTGGGATCTTAGACTAATTTGAACAACTTTTTAACCCTTTTTAAAGTAAAAATTATTATAAAGTTATATTTACAACCAATAAGTTATAAAACTTATAGATATTTTCAAGTGCTAGCCAACAAGGGTACATCGTAGCCAACAACTATTTTTTTTTAAATATGTGATATAAAATGAATATGTGATAAATCACTTCGTGTTCAGATTTTCAGAGTATAAAATTGATAAAAAAACAATTAATAGTTCATACTAACATCATAAAGTTTTACTTTCTCAAAAGTACTGCTGTCAGAGTCTTAAAAATTAATTAAAAAAAGGCTGTTGTTAATAAGGGTCAGCTATTATAGTTTTATATCCTCAATACCGGTAGGTACAGGTGGAAGTCAAATTTACAGCATTTTAGGCAGCACACTCTATTTTGTTAAAACCGCCCGTGCTGTAAATTATCTTGAAAATTTTGATTTATTACTCCGCCCGTCTCGATTAGAAAAAGATTATTGCCGGTCTATACAATTTTTTTAGGATGATCACCAATATTAAAAATGAATAGGTACTGTGGGAAGATACAAGTCAGTAAAGTAGTGAAATACGTTATAAAATAGAAGAAGAAGACTTTAAAAGAATTTAGAATTAAAATTTAGAAAAAGGGAATCTTGGCTGTAGAAATTTCATTTCTCTATAAAATACATAGTATTTCTAACAAGTGTTAAAAAAATCTAAACCTTTGGATGGATCCAATATATGATGTCCTCCGCATTTAGCACTTTGTTTCCCGAAGACAGTTTAGAAGAAATAAGCGTTATAAGTAGAGACTGGATTATATGAAAAATGCATGTGCATATATATGCACTATATTTGTGGGTTTCTTTATATATACATATGCTATTCATATTTACTTGATTAATTCAGAGCATATTACCACATATTTGAAAATATCACATAAATAAAATGGTTTTCTATACATATTTAGATAATAGTTTCTTGGAATTATTTATAGAAGGTACTAGGTAAGGTAACTACGAAATAATTTTGTTACAAATATCTACTAAATCTACAAGTTTTATCATTTGGGAAAACTCATCTGGGAATTATTTATCAGAAGAATAGGTTCAACATGCAGGTAGGTATTATACAGTAAATTGGTTTTTAAATTCTCTTTATCAGCTGGCAAAGCAACTTGTGATTGTGAATATTGTGCTTATAAAATAATAATAATTTCTTTTTTGAAAATATGCCGAAAGTAGCGAAACAAAAATCAAGTCTATTGCGGAGTTGGGTTGGTGGCAACAGTGATGAAGATTATAGACAATGAAAGTGTTTTCTGTACTATTTGTGATAAAAAGGTGAGTCCACTTATATTTTAACGATTCAAAAATTTAATTTAAAATCTAATTTTTGCAAGAAAATCGGTATACCTATACTAAACATGTAACAGTTTGACTATTGGCGGTAGTTTTAGTTTCGAGAAAAAAAATATAAGTTATCTTAAAAATTTGAAGTCCGTATTATTGCATTAGACTCCTATTTACTAAACCGTTTTATTACAGATTCCATGTGAAAAAAAAATTCCAAATTTCCTAAAACACCTAAAGCGGTTCTCCACCAATATAAACTAAGGACTTCAAGAAACCACGCCAGAAGCTTCTGCAGAACAACATTATTCAAAATCGTAACACATCGACGAGGCAAGAAATGTTTGCAAAAGACGTATGCAATTTTTTTGTAAGTTGCAATATCCCAATGTATAAATTGGATAGCAAGGTGTGTCAAAATGTTTTGAAAACATATGGTAAAGTTGAAAATAAGTCAGTACAGAAACCAAGTTCTTCAACTTTTCGCAAGAAATATGTGAGGGCATCTTACAAAGACGTTACTGAAGGTATTAAAAGCCGGGTAAGAGATGAATATCTGTGGATATCTATCGACGAGACTACTGACGGCAAATAGCGATTTTATTATTGGAGTTTTTTAAACAGTTCAGCTGATGACTCCAACAAGTCGTATTTAATCAGCGTAAAATGTATAAAAAAAAACAACTATGCAACAATTGCTCGATTTGTTAATAAATCTTTGACAAATTTCTTTTTACCGAATCAAGTACCTTCTGAAAAAAATTTAATACTATAAAACTATATTTGATACTATAAATTTGATTTTTTTTTGTTTATAGTTAGCGATGCCGCTTCCTACATGGTTAAAGCTGCTACTAGTCTTAAGAATTTTTGTCCGAATTTGATTCATTGTACATGCTTAGCTCATGGTTTAAACAGGGTATCAGAGAAAGTTAGACTCGAGTTTCCAAATATAAACACTTTAATCAACAATGTAAAGAAAGTATTTTTAAAAGCCCCATTGCGAGTAGAAGTATACAGGGAAATGCTTCCCGAAATCAGTTATATCAAATTTTGATCTTGCTATTCAGTATTGCTGTTCAGAAATGTCAAAATATTGTTAGTAAGAATTCTGTCCTAAACTCTCCTATATAAAAGCAAATTTTGACATAATTGTAAACTCTATTACAAAACTAGAGTCAAAAATGATCTTTAAATGATAGTATTTGCATTGTTGATTCTGTCAAAGAAAGAATAGTAAACCTTTCAGGGACAATTGGAAAAAAATTAAAGATAAGATTAATGTTTTAAACCGGAATGAAGGCTTTTCTTTATTGCGATCAATAAATAACATAATCAATGGAAGCTTTAACGATGTCATTAATATGGATCCCTGGCTAGTGTTAAATTTTAGATTTGCGCCAATTACATCCTGTGATGTTGAAAGATCGTTTTCCTCATATCAACACATATTAACTGATAGAAGGCATAACATTACTCCTGAAAACATTGAACATTTTATGATTATATACTGTAACAGCAAGAACGAGGACATTTTCTTGTGAAATTTCATTTATATTTTTTTATTAAATGTAGTAATAAATAAACACTCTCTAAGTTATACTTTAATTTTATTCTCACCAAATCTCAAGCCCTAAAAATTAAAAAATATTTTTTTAAAGTGCATATATAAATGCATAGTGCATATAATATGCATATAATAAAGGCATATTTGGTTACTTTTTAAGTGCATGTTGCATGCATATTTTAACCATTTTTTAGAGAATATAATCCAGTCTCTAGTTATAAGGTATTCTTTATACTGTTAATAACAAAAAATTACAATTTAGGACAAACAAGTACTTATCTACTTAATGTTGTCAACAATACATTACATTATGTTAACAATTATCTGATAAGTAAACCTTGAAAACTATGTCGGCACATAGGTATCTAGTTATTGTTATAATTAATTTTCATAAAATAAAGCTGTTATTATATTCTACGAAAAAATAGAACGAACAGAAGTGGATTTTCTATGGAAAACGTACCATGCATTTAGCAACTTTTACGATTATGTCTAGGTCAACAACTCGATTAGATGTACGTGTAACACTAAACCACAGTATGAATAATTTTTTATTTCAAAAATGATGTTCGCTTAACCACCAAGATTTTTTTATATATCTATTATTTAACGACATTGTTTCATATCAATCAAAGCTGATGAGACAAAAATGAATGATTTTGAGCATTAATTAGTCCATTTTTGAAACCAGCACAACGTTATGAAGGGCAATGCCTGGAGTATAATATACAAAGTGGCCCAAAAGTCTGGAAACGGCCAATTATCTCGTAAATTACCAGACATAATTATACAAAATTTGAGATACAGCTATCTTGGGATACGGAGATTCCATATTTGATATTTGCAATATTGTCAGATTTGCCGCTTCTCTTATATTATTAGTAACTTTGGTTTTTTAAATTCATCACCCTGTATATTAACTCGTTATTTTAATCTCCTTTTCAATACGAGTTCAACCATATGTAAGACTTATGATTTTATGTAGTCTGGAAGGTCTTCATAAAGGATAAACAATAATATACATACAATAATATACATGTATAAAACAGAAGTCTGGCAACGCCTAATCGTCTCAATAGATTTTGTACTACTAACTATTTCTCTGTAAACTGAATTTTTCAAGTATGTCCAATAAAAATAATCTTTATGATTGAAATCAAGCGAACGTGAAGACCATTCAATTCTACCTCGTCTACCGATCCATCGTCCTGGAAATATCTCTTAATATGGAATATCTTAATTCTTGGAATCTTGGAATATCTTAATTCAAAATCGTTTCAATTTTTAGATCTTGGTATTAATAAACAATGAAAATATGATTTTAAGAATTAAATGCTATCTTAGTTCTTATTGGTTAAATAAGGTTCTGTTTTTGTCCCTTTGTTTTCTTATAAGCCATGAAGATTGCAACTTACAAAATACTTGTACATACAAGTATTAGACAAGTACAAAGTAATTTGCTTAATATTTAGCACACCTTAAAAACCCATTAATTGCCATAATTTGAAGTAGCTATATTATCTGCCGTTGGGCAAAAAATTAAATTATTAAAATTTATAAATTCCCTCAACATAAAAAACCTTTTATGGTGTACAACTTTTATTTGAATCATTTTTCTTTAGAATGTAAAAAAACGTTTTACAAGCAAAATTTTTTTTGTATCTTTTAAGATTGTTTAAAAAAAAAAGAACAAATCATAATGAACTGTACATTTTTACGAATTTTCATCAGCTACCTCTCATACTATTTAGAATTTAAATAACTGTATATTTTTGAAAACTATTTACCGAGGTTCTGTGAAATACTTTCTTGTTGCATGGTAAAGTTAAATATTATTTTTTTATGTATATTATGTATATAAAAATGTAATATTAATTACATTTTTAATTAACTAATATTTATTGTTTATTTTACAAATTATCTAAAATGTGTATACAGATTTTGTACAAAAAACGTTTTTGAGAACGATTTCCGGAATGGAAATCAAAATGTAAAACATAAGTTAATTAAAAATGTGATTCTTATCACAATTACAACCAATAATTGAGGCGTAATCCCATAAAAACATAATATTTACCTCAAACTATTCACCGATAGCTTGGATTAAAGAGGTTGTAAATTAAAATTTATGTAAAATATTCCCCTACACAATTCTCTGGGAAAATATCTACGTTAAATAAATATACCTAACATTTAACAAAGAAAAAACCAGTTGACCGCAACTTGTTTGCAGGTAGTAATAATGTCCTACTTTGAACTTGACAGAAAAAGGGATCGATATTTATGTATCTAAATATTATTTTAAGTATTAATATCGGCAACATCTATTGACTTTAAAATGATAGCAAATACAGTGAATTTAAATGATCGATGTTAAAACGTAGGTTTAATGTAAAAAATTAAATATATAAAAAAATCAGAATATTGAAAAACCGACAACGGTGCTAAGCCAACAGAGGTGCACTAAACGAACATACACGACTTATATATAGAAAAGAATAGATTTTCTTGGTGATGCTAAATTACTGCAACGTGAAAGGAGTTTAAAATGATGGCGGGATGTATATATATATATATATATATATATATATATATATTATATATATATATATTGGAATAATAATTACATATACAAGAAATTAGCATAGTAATATTATGATGTTTAATTAATAAACTTACTTAAATAGTATTTAAAGAAATAATTTATAAGTCATATACTAGCGAATATTATTAAAAAATAATTATATGAGGGTATTTTTGAAAATTTAGCATAGGATTAAGTTTTAAAAGTTTTTTATTTTATTTTATTCTATAAATAAATATATGTAAGTGAGCCTTGTGTATAGGCAACCAAATATACACTGTGTTATTTGAAATTTTTACATAGTTGACATATTTTATTAGTTTGGGATTTTAATTTAAATATAATTATGGATGTAAAATAGTAGTATATTAGTGTAAGATATTTAGTTTATATATATATATATATATATATATATATATATATATATATATATATATATATATATATAATAGTGAATTCTGATCTGCAAAGCCTAAATGTCCATAAGTTTCTCACAAGAATTTTCTAGAAAACGTCAATATACAAGAGAAATAGCCCTATTTGCATAGTAGATGATTCCAGAACTTTCATCTATGGATGAGATGAAAAGTTTAGAACATAATTTCTTTCCCGATCATTCTGAAACCATGAAAAGATATATAGACGATGTAATTTGAAACAAGGATTGATTATTAAGTAAGTTACAGTTGATTCGTGAAGTTAGTAAAGTTAGAAGATCATTAAGTTACAGGAAGTCATTAAGTTACAGTCAATTATTCAGTTACAGTCAATTAATAAGTGAGTTACAATTGATTAAGTTAGAAGAATTCAAGAAGTGATTAAGTTAAATTAAGTTAGAAGAATTTATGAAGTGATTAAGTTAAATTAAGTTAGAAGAAGGCATTAAGTTAGATGAAGTCAGTCAGTTAGTTACAATTAAATTAAGATTCATCAAGAAAGTTAGTTATAATTTATTTAAATTAGAAGAAAGGATTAACTTTCTTAAGAATTCTGAATGAATGTATCTAACTTAATGAATTCTGAAAAGAATTCATTAAGTTAGATACAGTTGGAGAGTAAGAGAATAAATTAATTCAATATAAATAGTTCAATACAGGAGTATAGTATATTATATGGAAATTACAAGAATTTTAAATTTTAATATCTATATGCAATTTCCCAAATACAAGGATAACCGAGGCTGATTAAGAAGATATTTAGTGGTGATTATAACTTTGATTTTGGAAAACTTTAGGCATTCAGTGATAGAAAGGTACCAAATTTTGTTAATATAATTTAATAATTGTAAGAATTTCAAATTTTAGATAGGTTGTTTTAAATTTATATTGTTTATATTAGATATATATGTTTGTTTCATAATAGTTATAATAAAGATAATTTAAAAAAGTACTTACAAACTAATTTTTTGAGAACCGTGATATAAACCCTATACTCATATTTTTTATTTTAAACACTCATTGCTCATATACAAACAAAACACATCATAACAATATATATATATATATATATATATATATATACATATATAAATATATATATATATATATATATGTATTATATATATATATATATATATATATATATATATATATATATATATATACAGTGTAGGTAAAATTTTATGGTCGGTATGGTAAAACTTAACAGGATATCTAACACAGATATAAAATCATATTTTCAGCGAATAGACAAAGATAACAATCATATTCCCCCTTGGTCTCCCCTCCATAAATCTTCTTGACGCCCATTGTGCCTGTTAGTGAGACGATTAGTTCCGATCAGAGATATTTTACATATTCTGTGGTTCCGATCCTCATAAAGCTAAGAAACTGGAGGTGGGTCCTTTAGTTTTTTAAATTTTTATCGGAACCGTTTTTCGTAAACTGTAACTAGTTGATTGTTTACCAGTATTCAAATTATCGAGTACACAAACATATTGGCTATTATCGTTTATGTGTATAAGTATTAAAGTGAAAGAAACTAACGAAGAATATATTATAACTTGAAAAATAAATTAAACAATACAAATAGTACTTACATTTACATGGACTTAAGTCATCTTTATCAGTTTCTTTTTCTTGTACTGGTCAATTTTCAATAGTATAATCTTCTTTTTCTTTTTTTTTATAAAAGTAACCAGCTTCAACCATCAACTAGTTGATTTTAACGAATTTAACCGAAAATTTAGAGTTTAACACGGTTTAATTAGACTGCTGCCATTTTTCTGGAAACCATAATTCAGAAAACATCGCTTTTAAAATTAGTGAAATTATTATTCAGTGGGGTCTAAAACAAAAAGTAAATTTTGCAGTAACTGATAATGCCTCAAATATGGTCATAGCTATTAAATATGCTTTGGAATGAAAACATTTAAATTGTTTTGCTCATACGTTAAATTTATTGATGGAGGACGCACTTAAATACTGTCGTGTACAAATAGATAAAATAAAAAGTCTTTTTTTCGACAATTCGGCAAAAAACACATTTAAAAAAAGTACCTTATCTTCAGAAACGCTTTTAAAGTATCAATTACAACATAACAAAGATCCCAAACGGCCAATCCAAGACGTGGAAACTAGGTAGAACTTCACCTATTACATGTTAGAAAGAATGACGGAGTTAGAAAAGGCAATCCGTTCCACATTGGTATCAGTTAATACAGACTTAGACTTAGACCAAATCTAAATAATGAAGACTGGATTATTTTTTCGTAATTGTCCTAAATTTTACGGCCTTTTAAAGAAATAACAAGTACAATGAGTGGCCAAAAATACTTGAATGATAGTTCAGTGATTGTTCTGGTACGCTGCCTGCAAAAATCTTGCAATAAAATTTTAGCAAACAGTAACCTTACATCCATAGTTAGTATCCGACGTAGTACGGGTTTTAATTACTAATTACGGGATAATTACTAATCTCGGGTTTAGCAAAAAGATTTAGAGGGATAGAATACAGTGGCATATTGTCATTATGTACGTTTATGGATTCACGATTTAAAGTGCAGGGATTTTCTAATAAAAATGACGCTAAAAAACAAAAGAAAGAGTTAAGAAGCTGGTTACTTCTATAATTAAAGAACAAGAAGATTGTACTATTGAAAATCAACCAGTATAAGAAAAAGAAACTTAAGTCCATGGTGTATTTTTGATCAATTAATTGGACATGACTGATCTAAACGTACACCTGTAGCGAGAGTCCATTACAATGGTGGAAAAATCATCGCCATGTATCTCCTAACTTAACCACTATATTCATAAAGTATTGTAAATGTGAACACATGTTCAAAATCAGGTTTAATTTTAAATAAAAGAAAAACACAATTAATAAGAAGTAAAATAAAAAAACTTATGTTTTTAAATGTCAATTTAGACGATTCGTGATTTAATAATAACGTGTAATGTAAACGTAGGTACGATTTACTATTTGTATTGTTTAGTTTAGTTTTCAAGTTATAATAAAATCTTTTATTAGTTTCCTTCACTTCAATAAATATACAGATAAACGATAATAGCCATTATGTTTGTTTATGTAGGTAGTTTCTTACTTGAAACTACTATAAAAAAATCATAGTTACTTGTTTACGAAAATCGGTTTTGCGACGTCAATGACCCACCTCTATTCGTAAATACCTGTTTACGCTTTGATTCGGTGATTTGACCACGCGACACGCCACGTTGGCAAATAGTTTTGTACGAAGCTTTTTTATTTATATGCAGTTTAATATTTTTATTGGAAATAAGGCATAATGTCACTTTAAAATAAGCTTATTTTGATGTTTAGATTTTTAATTCGGAAATCGTTTTTAAAATACCAAACATTAATAAATTTTATTTATATAAAACGATTTCCGAAGTATAAATCAAAATGTTATATTACACTTATTGTAAAGTAAAATTGTGGCATATTCCCAATAAAAAACAATAAGCTGCCATTTAAATCCATTTCGCCCAAATTTCATTATCTTGGAGCATTGTTCAAATGCGAAAAAGACAACAGGTCAAATAAAACCAATAAGTTTGGCAACGTTGAATTTCCCCTTTTTATTATATCCACTCCATATCCACTCATTTATGTTCAGTGATATAAAAGGCGGACACCTAATATATCTCTCTCTTTTTAAACAGTTGTTTCTCACTCCATCTCATGTAAGGTCCATACCGACCATAAACTTTTACCTATACTGTATATATATATATATATATATATATATATATATATATATATAAATATATATATATATATATATATATATATATATATAAATATATATATATATATATATATATATATATATATATATATATATATATATATATATATATATATATATATACAGGGTGGTGAATCGTCAAACGGACCATAGGAAACTCAATGGGAAATTCTAAATTGTTGAATTCCTGCTTCCCTAATTATTTTACACCAAAAGTCATGGGAAACTATTTGTAGAGGACTCAAATATGTATCGAAAACAACTGTTAAAATTATTCTACGACTTAAACGTATTCCAAAATTTTGCTAAAATATAATACATTTTTCTGTGAAAAAATGTGTATTACGTGTTGCGTTTTGTGATAATATTGTTTCTGATATTTGACAATATTTAAATCAATTATATTACATTTATCTATGATTTAAATGGCCAAAATTTTGTGATTTATTGTTAAAAAAAATTAAGTTGATTAAAAAATGTACTCAGTTGAGAAGAAAAAAGCAATAATAAAAATGTTTTATTCATGTTTTATTATAACATTTGTTATAGTTTTATGTTTAGAAATTATCATATATTATTATTAGGAATAAAGATCACAGTAACAGTATATTGGAATTCATTGAATTATTGTATAACTTAACATGGAATTAAATTTTAGTGAATTAGAATATCTTACGTTAAATAAAGATCCGGTAGTGGCAGGAAAAGGTTCGCGCTATTGCCTGAATACAACATTATGCGATTTTTCGTCAACTGAGTACATTTCATTATATTGATCGATTTGTAAACAATATAATTTATTGTTCACAAAGTAATAATGTTCATTAGTAGTAGTATTTAGTAAAATTCATTGTTTATAATTTAATCATAAAATAAAAAAATTGACAATTCAAATTGTCAAACATCTGATATAAATATGATAAAACACAAACGACCTAATATATATTCTTGCATTACGTGTGGCCTAACTTTTAGGGGTGGCCTGAAAAATATATTATATTTTTTAAAAATTTTTAAGTACATTTGAGTCGTAGAACGGTTTTAACATTTGTTTTTAATTCAGATTTTAGTCCTCTACAAATAGTTTTTTATGACTTTTGATCTAAAATAATTAGGGAAGCAGCAATTCAACAATTTAAAATTTCTCATTGAGTTTCCTATGGTCCGTTTGACGATTCACCACCCGGTATATATATTATTAAAAGTGTTCTCGTAGTTAAATATTTTTTAACATATTTTCTTGTAGGCAAAGGAAAAACCACTATTAATAACAAAACATAAGCAAGCCAGTCTTATTTGGGCAAAATCTACACTGTCTTGATTAATAGAAGATTAAGCCCAAGAAATTTTTAGTGAAGAATTAAAATTCGACTTGTCTTGATAATTACCGCAAACGGGTTTAAAACGACGTTAAAATTTCCTAAATAAATGATTTAGGGTTGTAAAACGCTTTCAGGGTTAGGATGTTTTTAATTTAATGAAGGTATCGTAAATTCTTCGAAATATCAACAAATACCATAAAATAGCCTACTTCTAAGTATTGCTAAATTAAACGCTGACAGAAATCATATTTTTGGGCAGAACGAAGCGGCTTCTCATACAGTCAGAATCACATGCAACTGGTTTGGAAATGCCGATATCAGTGTCATTTCTTGGGTTTCTAACAATCCTGACATTAAATAAACTTAACCAAAATAGAGCAGTTTTGCAATGATTTTACCCCTGAACAGTGCAGATCCTTAGTCGGGTGAATGTCCAATTGCCCAACCGAATTCGACGGTCCATAAGAAAAAATAAACGGTCGATTATCTGAATTTTGCCTTTGCGTGTATTTTAGGGCTCATGGGTTGACGTCACTAAAACCGTGGCTATCTGATATAGATACAATGCTGTTTGTTAGCCTCACTAAAACTTAAGAAAATATGATGAAATTGTAAGAAAAATAGGAAAACAACAATTTTATTGTCTTTGATAGAAGCTGTGAACTTTGGAACTTATGTAATTTACTTCTTTGGTGCTCCAGGAGGGACAGAAAAAATACTTCTAATTTTATTGTTATTGGTATGATCAAATTTCTAATCAAGTAACAAGTAAATCAATAAAACACTAGATTAAAACATCGTCAAAACTAGTGCGATGGCGAAGATTTTACAGGTATGCAAATAAATCGTTTGGGACAAATATACGATGTACCACAAGGGATCAACAGAGGCACTAGGAATAACTTAAAAAGGTGGAGCTTGGTGCATGATTCTATTGTCAGGTGGTTTTTGTCAGAGTTTTCCAATTATTATTCTCAGATCAATTGCCGTGGACGAACTAAACGCATGCTTAGATTTATCCAATTTTTGACGCCACGTAAAGACGCTAAAATTGTTAACTAACATATGAGTGTTTTTGCAGAAAGATCAAAGTGCAATTGTGTTTTCAAAGGATTTGTTAGGCATTGGAAATGGTAAAGTTGCTATGGGCACCTCGACCGGATTGATCAAATTACCCACAGATTTCTGTTAATTTATAGACTCGAAAGAGGAACTTATTCAGTTCCGTTCCGTAGAGTTTTTCCGAACATAGCGCAACAGTTCAATAACCATAATTGGCTAGGAGGACGAGCAATATTGGCGGAAAATTACAGATATCGATGATCTTAATGCGACTATTCAGAATTTTCTTCCAGAAAAGTTGATTTCGTTCAAAATAAACTATGTTTTTTGACACAGTTATAAATCAAGATGACGTTGTCAACTAGAGTTTTTGAATTCACTACAATTTACCCACCTCACGATGTAAAATTAAAAGTAGGATCAACCTTGACTGTGCAATGAAATGAAACTGTCTATGAAAAGGCTTATGAATAATATCATTGAGTTCATCATCAGTGGTTTCTGATATACTACTGGTCATAGTTGAAAATACTCCAAAAAAAAATGCAAAACATTTTACTACTCTTACCCCGGCTTCCTCCCAAGACCCACCTTCGGGGGGGAGGGGGGGATGAGGAACGAAAAAAATCGATTTACCAAGAATCTCTACGTCGCGTCGCAGAAAAAAATGTTTTAAATAAAAAACATAGCTGAGATAATTTGAACACAAATATTATTTACACGCGTAAAATCAAATTTTTAAATAAAATTTGTATCAACTCGACGGTAAAAATTCGATATCTGTTATTTAGAGTGTGCTACCGACAAAAATGCATTTTAAAGGTGACTAGCGAAGCTTTCATATGTAACTTTTCTATTTTGTCGCAAAAGTAGTCAGTGTCTATAAATCTGTTAAATAAATTAATGTTGCGCGATTTTTGACATTGTCTACGATTCTCATGAGATCAATAAAATTTATCACTTCCATTGACCGGTGGCTATAGAATTTCCATTGTTGGGGTCTAATCTTTTAAAACTTATAACATGAAATTTCGATTTTGAGTTTTGTCAAAATATGAGGCATTTTAAATATGCCTAAAAACAGTGAATTTAATCTTTCACATTACAAACGATTGAAAAATAGTTATAAAGTCTAAATCCTCCATTAACCCGGCGTTACATATGTGAATTTTTCTGTCATTAGTACATATGTGGGGTGTGACAAACCCCCATTTTTTAGAAAATCAGAATTTTTTCTTGCAGTTTCTTTATATGTTTTCTAATGTCATGGTCTGAAGTGATCATCTAAGTACTATTTAAGCAAAAAAGAAATAATCAGAACACCTTTATTTAAAAGAAATTAAAAATAATCTAATAATGGGCAATTCTCCATAAGCAAAAACCACATTTTAACTGAACAATCTTACCAAAAAATATAAACACCATATGATCAAAAATACAATAGTAAATGAAAATCTAATAGTAAGATAATACAAGGAAAAACTCTGCCCGGTTGTACAGTAAAAGAAAAAAAATTAATCGCTATTTGAATTCATGCAATTTTGACAACTTATGACAGCATGTTCCAGGCACAGTAATGATTCACAGTTTGAACAGAAATATTTAGTTTTCCGATCTCGGCTTCTTGGACGTACTGAACATCTTCCCATGAGTTTTGGAATCTTGGCAGGTGGCACTGCAGGGACATCTTGGCCAAAATGTGCAATGTTTTGACGAATACTCCTTGGTATTCTTGGATTATTTTTTCTTTCAGATATGTGGTCCTGGATCAATTCAAAGCCCAACATTTTGATAAACAATCTTCTGGCAAGTTTGAAATCTTGATTGTTTTCTCTGTATATCACCAAAGCATTTATGGCGGCTGTATTCAAGAGAGAAAACACAATCGTAAGAGGCCATCTCCGTGAGTTTCTAGATACGTTATATGATGCAGACAGTTCATCCACTACATCTACTCAACTTTTAGTAAAGTTGTAGAAGCTTATTATTTCTGGTAGATTTTTATCGCCAGTTGCTTCATCAATAGCTCCATCATGGTGCATGGTGGACAACAGTAGGGCGTTTTTGTTTCTTTTTCGGCACATACGATTAAAGTGTAATATCTTTCTGAAAGCCAAATAAAGATGTCATGTGTTCTCTGTTCTGGACTGTCAAAAATTGTGCTGGGATGCATCGTTTGTTCTTTCTCAGCGTGCCTACTGACGTAAGTTTATGCTCGTTCAGCAATTTTATCATTAATTTATAACTAGTGTACCAGTTGTCAAAGGTCACATTTCGATTGGAACCAGAAATAGGTTGTATTAGCCTCTCTACTATATCTATTGCGGAATTACTAACACTGTAGGGACCTTCTGGCTGTTTTCCTGCATACACTTCCAAATTTAAAACGTAGTACGAACGGGCATCAACTAGGGCTTGCACTTTGATCCCATACTTTGCAGGCTTGTTGGGCATGTACTGTTTGAAAGCACATCTTCACGAAAAGACTCCAACTTCTCATCTATCGTCACATATTAAGAAGGAGTGTAGCCTGCTTACAATTTTTAATAAATTTGTCCAGAATTCCACGAACTAGAGCTAATTTGTCAATCGCCAATCTGTCTTTACGATTCTCGATGTTATCGAACCGAAGACAGACCATCAGGAATTGAAAACGATTTATAGACATCGTATTGCGGAACATATCGACACTAGTTCCATTTGTTGCCGAAGTCCGAAAAATGCTTTAATTTTACATTCATTGGTTGGTTTCACCATGCATTTATTTTGATATGCAATTGATTTTTGTTACATTTTGAGATTGATCCAGCGCACTATGTCTTCGATCATTTCTCGGTCAAAAAACAATTGCCAACAATATAAAGCACGTTTAGCATTTTTTGTATAATGCTTCACACCCGGCAAATGAGTAATAACGTACTCTGATCTTGTTCGAACCCGTTTATTATTTGAAGCAAGTTTGTTCCATTGTATTCCGTCTTTTCCGAGATACATTTCTTTGTTTCTTGGAGGTCCGTCAGTGCGTTTATTTTCCGTCTCATTCTGAAGTTCTGTTTTTGATGTTTCCATGTCTCAATCTCCGTCAGAAACTACGTCTTCTATTGCGATATCCTGCTCCGAGTCGGTGTTGCGGTCGCTTTCAGAGATATGGCCAATATCGTCATCGCTTCCCGATTGGATGGCATCGTCATCAATTTCAGCCCATAGAGCTTCAAGCTTTTTCTGTTCCGCTTCGTATGACATATGTTAGCTAAAAAATTAAGCAATTGAATCTGCAGATTCAAATAAGTCAAAAATAAAAACTTACTTATAATGTCAAAATTACAAACGCGAGTACATAGGTGGGGTTTGACACACCCCAGAGCGTTTCAGGCGCGTATAACTTCACTCAGTGCCTACAATGTACTGAGCTAACGCCTGAATTCGATGGTGGGGACATTTTTGGGAAGCTATTGGGGTGGACGTGCGCATAAGTCTGCGTTTGATTTATTTTAAGAGCGATATTTGGGAGCTGGGGTTTGTGAAACCCCACATATGTAGCGCCGGGTTAAGTTACTATTTAATAAGGAAATTTGGCCACCTAACGTTCATATTAAATGGTCTATTTAATCTTCAACTTCTGAATCACGAAATTTAGAGTCATCTCTAGAATTAAACAACAAATCCATGGTGAATACTAGAAGCCCCGTTAGCCAAGAAAATTCATTAACAATTTTGAATGATAACAAAAATACGGGGGAAAAGATAAATGTAGTTTCAGATAAACATGCAATTGAAATTTGCAAATCAAATCCGCATACTTATTCTCACATTAATTTTGTAAAATAAAGTATTGCAATGCATACTGTAAATCTGGACCCTTTGACCCCACCGAAGGTTAGACTAACCATGAACACGGACTCTTCCGACAATTGATATCTTCTAGCAAGATTAAGAGAACCAGAGATATTGAAACCCATCAAACTGTAACTTGCCTTTCTGTACGACCAACCTGCTTCGATTTGTTATGATGGTTTTACGAAAACAAGCATCAAACTATTCTTGGCTTCTGAAGGACTTTCCATGACTACAGCAGATCTGCGAAAAATTCATTTGAAATTTCATGATGCCTATGGAATTGGTCCAGCTAAGGTAGTCGAAGATCTAGCTGCATTTAGGTCCTTTATCGCTGCTGAAAGAATTATCCATCTGCAAAGATCAAGGGAATGTCATCAAAATTACTTTTCAACCGCTTCTCCAAGGCGAAATTTTTAAATGTTTCGACGTGTTCTGAGGGTCTAGAATCTAGCAACTTTAGCATGGTTCTTATTAATATTCGATCGATTAGAAATAAGAGAGACGAGTTATTTTTGTTTCTGGAAGAATTAGGGTTTCCCCAGTTAGTTGCAGTGACGGAGCACTGGCTTCAAGTTAATGAGCCAATTTTCATTCAAAAATATACCACAATTGCTAGGTATGATCGTCCAAGTTCAGCTCATGGTGGCACTCTGATTCTTTTTAATAACAATGATTTTTCTTCAGTTTCGAAATATGACTATTTGCTGGGTGAAAACTACTTCGAATTTTCTTTGATTTATAATAAGAAATTTAACCTTTACATTATTTGCATTTATAGATCACCTAGCTCTGATACTGAACTATTTTTTCAGAGCCTGCTAAATATGTTAGATATTCTGCCCATTAAAAGCAGAAAAATTTTATGTGGTGATTTTAATATTGACTACGCTGCTATTTGTGCGACCCAACTGTCTTTGGTAACTATTTTTGAATCATATGGTCTCACAATGCACGTTAATTCTCCAACAAGAATCTCAAAAACATCATCCTCGACAATTGATTATGTGGTTTCTGACTTTTCACCCGCTGACGTCCATTCTACAGATACCAAGTTTGTCAATTTAAAAACACCCCACTCAAAAAACCGACGATTAGGTATGATTTTTTTCACTCAAAACTTTCGTAAATTCTATAATTCATGCTTGACTTCTGACTGGAGTTTTTCTTCTGGGGACATTAACTGTAATGTTAGTGATTTTCTAAATAGACTTGTATCTATTTTTAATAAAGCATTTCCTCTATTAAACATCAGGCCAAAACATTACAAACCTTGGATCACCAAAGGCATTCGCATATCTGCGAAGAATACGCGTTCTCTGCTATATATTAAAAAATTTAATGACAGTATCCTCATCTCTGATTATATCAATAAGTACAGAAAATGCTATCTAAAACTACTCAAAGTAGCCAAAAAATCCTACTTTCGTAATCGCTTAACAAGCTCCAAAAATATTTCAAAAGAAACTGGTCAATAATGAACGATTTTCGAATTAAAATCAGTGCAGCGAATCAAACCTTTTCTTTTCCTAACCCCGAAAATCTAATTGATTACTTTGTTTATGTGAGTAAAAATATAACCTCAACTATTTCGCCACAACAAGATCCAGTTTGCTGGATTAACATTGCTGATACCTTCTTTTTAAGATCAGTTGATAAGACTGAACTCATTCGAACAATGCGTAGTATAAAAAGCAAATCGTCCTGTAGTACAGATGGATTTTATCTATCAAAATTTTCTCAAATCTTCAGCATAATGTTTTGGAGGTCATGGTCTCGCTAGTAAATGATTCCCTTGAAAAAGGTACATTCCCTAACTGCCTAAAAACTGCCATAGTTATTCCTCTTTATAAAGGTGGAGAAAAATGTAATGCCTGCAACTATAGACCTATTGCCTTGTTACCAGCACTATCAAAAATTATTGAAAGACTTATAAAAGTTCGACTTTTATGCTTTTTCTCCTTAAACATATTTTATCGCAAAATCAGTTCAGCTTTTTGTCTAATAAATGTACTAGTGATGCCAAGTTTTCTGTGTTACATGAGGTATAGGTATATATATCGCTAAATAGTAACCTCTCCTCCGCCACCGTTTTCTACGACTATTCCAAAGCCTTTGACTGCGTAAATCGCGACATTCTATATAAAAAAATAAACTTTCTATGAAATTCGGGGTGTGTCTTTGAATTGGTTCAAAACTTATTTCATAGGTAGGAAACAATTGGTTAGAATAAAAGACACCGACCCTAGTTGTATTGAGTGTAGAGTACCGCAAGGTTCAGTATTAGGTCCCATTATTTTTTTACTTTTCATTAATGACATCACTTACTTGAAAATTAAAGGGAAATTTTTTCCATTTGCTGATGATACCAGTATTACTTGGAGCAACTCTAATATTTCAACGCTTTATTCAATTATAACCGCTGATTTGCTTATAATGAAGGCTTGGTCAGACTCCAACTTACTTAGCTTTAACGTGGATAAGACAGTAGCATTATCTTATAAAGGAGTCATTTAACTCTTGCTTTTGAATGAGAGCCAAATCACTATCGTTAATTCCGTAAAATTTCTAGGTATTTTTATCGAAAGTGATCTTAAATGGTCCTTGCATACTGACTACTTAAGGAAGAAACTAGCCTCAGCTTGCTTTGCAATAAGATCAGTTTCGAAGGAACTAAATTTATCTTCTGTCAAAATGGCATATTTCTCATTGTTCGAGTCCCATATTCGATATGGGCTTCCATTTTGGGGTTCTTGTACAGCGGCCCAATTTGATACTATTTTTAAGTTGCAAAAAGAGCAATTCGTTATCTATTTGGTCTCAAACAAACAACTCATTGCAAGACCTACTTAAATCACGGAATTTTGACACTTCCCTCTTTATTTATTTTGGAAACGGTTTGTTTGATTCGCAAGCATCTAAACATTTTTCCCGATAGACCTGATCATGGCTACTCCATTAGAAATTCGGATTGTAACGTTTATTTACCGATCCCGTCCACTCAGCTAATAAAGAATTCTATTCTATATAGTGCAAAAAAAACTGTATAATCACCTTCCAAGAGAGATTAAATCCGCAAAATCTTTCATTAAGTTTCGTAAGATGACAAAAATCTATCTGTCTGAAAGACCATATTATTCAGTTGACGAGTTTCTTAATGTAAAACAAAGAAACAAAATTAGTATTGTTTATAATTACATTTGGGTGTATCAAGCAGTGGCCACAATTTGTTTCATTTGTTGTCTGTACAAATTATGAAAGTTATACAATAATTTTACTAATTTAAAATTGTATTGTGTTTTTTATTATATTTATTTTCGTTTTATACTTTTTGTACTATTTGACTGTATTTTTTTAACTTTGTCCATAAAATTGTTCAATAATTTTCAGTGACAATAAAGCATATTTCTATTCCATTCTATTGTATGAGACGGAAAATACTTTCACGAAGACGGTATAGGGTGAACTTTTTAGCTGAAGTTATGTAGTTTAATATAAATGGTTTAGATCGTTTGTATTGTGTGAAAGTATAAATTTAGCGTATTTTAGGCATATTTCAAATGCATCATATTTATTGCCAAAAATCAAAACCAAAATTGCGTGCCATAGGTTTTAAATATTCAATTTTAAAAATGAAAATTGCATACTGATCGGTAAATAGAAGTTAAACATTTTATTGATCTCATGGAAATTGTAAAAAATGGCAAAAATCGCGAAACGTTTATTTAACACTTTTATAGAGTTCACTAGCTGCACTAGCTAGAAAATGCAAAAATTGTTTAAGAAAGCTACGCTATACACGTTTAAAATGCATTTTGATTTTTGCCGGTAGGATACTGATCAAAAGATATCGACTTTTTATTGCCGAGTTAATACAAATTTTATTTAAAATTGATTTCGTGCGCGAAGCTAACATTCAAAATCGCCGGTCTCTTCAAGCGTTTTTTATCTGAGAAGGGTTTTTACAAAGTAGGTACTAATAATAGTATATTACTTTATGAGGCGGAGAAGCATGACTTTTCTTGACGCGACCGATATTACGCGCCGAACGAAGTGAGGCGCGCAATAGAGGGCAAGTCAAGAAAAGTAGCTTCTTTGCCGAATAAAGTATACTATTTTTTCTTCAAACGTAGCAATTTTCAACCATAAATAGTACAATTCATACGCTATTTTTACTCGAAATTAACTGTGACAACTATCAAAGTCGTCTAGATGTTAGAAATTAAAATAATTAAGTCGTCGGTGAGATCAGTGGGATTTGCGTCTCCCTGGTTACAGTTGTTTGACAGTTGTTTTATTATTATTCGCAAGCCGCCAACATCGGGAATGATTGCTAAAAGTTGTTCTCGACCATCAGTATCATCAAAAATTACCAATGCGTAAGAGTCGGGAACATTTTTGCACGGTTTCAATTTTGAAAATGCCTCATTAACTAATTGTACTTTTAATATTACTATAAATAAAAATGATGTTTAATTGTTTTTAATGACATTTGTATTGTTGCTTTGTGACATGTTTCATATTGTTGCCATGACAACATTTTCCCTCCGCCGCGCGCCCTAAAGAAATGGAAAAAAAACTGCTGCCGGCGGAGACATCAAACTTTGACAAGATCAGGTTAAACAAGTAATGTCATCATTATTTGACGTTTGAAGAAAAACATTTTTGAGTAGCAGTAGTAAACTTTCCTGCATCTTTTTTGGAGTCCTAAAATTAATAAGCTTAATCGTATGATTTTTAGACGTTCAGTGGTATTTTCGTCTCGGACG
Organism: Diabrotica balteata; assembly: GCA_918026665.1. Taxonomy (NCBI): domain Eukaryota; kingdom Metazoa; phylum Arthropoda; class Insecta; order Coleoptera; family Chrysomelidae; genus Diabrotica; species Diabrotica balteata. The sequence goes on along the minus strand of OU898279.1, from coordinate 90,934,509 downwards.
ACTGGAATATAAATAAATTATATATTTATAATAAAACGAAAGCATTCTAGTTTGTTTGGTATTTTTCACGCGCAAAATCGATCGTTTTTATTATTATATGTTATAAATATTATATACAATATAAATATTATATAAAGATATACAATTTTTTATAGAGTAAGAGCTTCGAAAGAAAAAGGTAATGGTTTAACGAGTATCATCATATTGTTTATAACTTCGTCGCAAATGCCAGTCAATTTTGACCATTTATATCTCTGAAAACAAAGCTCGTAATTTAATTTTTTTTTGTTTTTTGTCAAAAAAACTTGCCTAGTCTTCCCCAACGCAGTTTTTTGAATTTAAACTAATAGTAACCGAGACATTCTATTTTCATAAAGTACTTCAGATAGGTAGACTGCTTTTTTATAAGTAAAAAAAATGGCAAACTTCTATATGGTTTTGTGCAAAATTTTAAAGAATTTCAATGTTTTCTTAATTTAATGAAATGATTTTAGTGCAGTCTAAGTGGTTGAAAGACCTTAAATAAGAAAGGCTTGTTTCTCTCGTTTTTTATATTTATTGCTATTCTGCAATAAAGTAAAAAAAAGATGATTGTAGTAATTTGTAAATGTTTTAATTTTTTTGTTATTACTCCCGACTTATTTGAAAAAGGGATGAGTCAATTATTATTACTGAAGTTTTCACACAACTTTTTCTGAAAAATCCGAATCCCACCTCACACCTTCAAATGTAGCTCTTTTTTTATAGATCAACCCTGATCTATTGTGGTTAGATCATAGATAAACTTATTTTATTCTTACTTGTTAAAAAGCGTCTATTAAAGTTCTATAAGGGTATAAATTTTTAAATTGATATGTGCAAAACTCGTGAAGTTATTTTATTTATTTATAGACAAAAAATTGTAACTATAAATATCCTAGGCTCGTCTAGTTGACCAATTTCAATTTTTTTAAAGTTCGTTTGAAAGCTTGAATCTTTCTTAATATATAAAAAATCGACTATTTAAAGTGCTTATTTTCGGGTCAGCATAATTTTGCCAATTTGCAATTTTTTGCGGACCCTGGATTGCAAAATTATTATGCAAAAACTAATATACAGATCCTAACGAAATTGAGCACGCATTTCAGTCGTATTGTAGTAAGTTTTTTCGAGGCTAAATATGAAGGCCGTAGGTTATGTTTAAGTGGCCGAAAAAAATTTAAAAAAACTCAATTTTTGCACTTCTTTTTTTCCCAATTATTGCTATTTTTTAAACAATAAACATTAAATTTTTTACAGTTTAAATACAATGTAATATAGAAAAATAAACTTTTACTTTCTATAATTTATTTGTATGTATAATAATAGTGAGCAATATCTCTCAAATTATAGGTGAAATTATAAGCACAAATAGCAAAAATTTTAGATTTTTTCTGATTTTAAATTGATATTGATATAAGGTTGAATGCTCGAATAAATAAACTTTAACAAAATGAAAGTCAGATATCGAGCACAGTTTTATTAATTAAATCTTGCCCAAGTACTTTCGCTTCCTAAATCATCTTCAGGGGCATTTCGTCAATTTTGGGCTATCCAACAATCGCAGAATGTCATAAACATAAAATTGTATATAACAATACATTAAACAAGGACAAACAGTTTAAAATTATTTAAAAAATAGGCGAAGCTACATTCTTGTCGGCAACAGAAGAGAGAAAAGATTTTGTTAAATAAAAAATTAAGCGCAAGGTTTACGACTGGCGCATATTACGATTTCCGACAAAAAATTAGACTCCAGCGGAAAAGGTCTGCTTTTCGACAGATTCGCCTGGACTACTAGTATACCTACTTTTAAAAAGTATAACAGAAATAAAAATAGAAGGAAGCTTTGATAATGTTACACCATAAAAAATTTTTTTCGCTAACATTCCAGCAATTACTTCAGCGTCGTTTTAATTCTTATCAACAACATAAAACGTCAGTAGATAAATAAAAGGAAAAAACCATACAACAAGTAACAAGACTTAGAAATATTACAAATACATATAATGCATTCTAAAGAACTTTACAAGGCAACAGTACTATACTCATTTACATAATGTTTTGTATTAGAATAATATTGGAAAGGTTTTGTACCTAATTAAAAACTACTTATTTAAAGACTAAATACATTAGTTTTGATACATGAAAAAATATATATAATTTATAAATATTTTTTATCAAGACTGAAAACAAATCTAATTTAAGACTGTTTCGAATAGAAATTATTGAAAATAAGAGATTAACAAATGACTTAAAAAAATTATTTTCTATTTCGTATCATTTTTTTTTTCATACGATTGTAGACTACTTCGTTTAAAATTATTGATGGCACAGCTTTTGTGACACAAAAACTTGTTTGCATAAGAAAGTATTTTGGCTTCGAAGATTCTTATACAGGGTGAGTCATGAGGAACTTTACATACTTCTACCATATGTAGAGTCCCCCAGGGAGCATATCATGTGGCCACTAAAAAATGTCAACTCCTTTTCTTTATTAATCAACAGGGTGATTTGTGTAATTGACCATTTATTTTATTTTACTGTAGTGTTTATACGGCTCATTTGATTTTTTAAAATTTTTGCATGATACAGTACACTACTATCAAGCATTCGACTGGTATTAGCTAAACTAAAAAATTCCAGGAATGGCTTTGGAAAAATTAATTTATGGATTCGTGTTAAATATTACACCCTGTATATATTTTTTAAATGCAATAATTGATTTTCAAACTACATAAATAGCCAATGAAAACGACATATGCGACAATGTTGTCGCACTTTTATTAAATTTTTAGTGAACGATCAAATCTTACCAAAAATAGAACAACCATAATGAAGTATCAAATTATAAGGTAATTAATTTAAACAAATGTTATAAATTTCAAACATTTTAATTGAAATGATAAACTGAGTCACTGCACAACAAAAAACAGTAACTACTAACGAAGAACAATTAAAAAAAACTAAAAATATGTACATAGTTATGATAAACCCATAAATTAGAACTGGAAAAGATACAATAATGGTAACAAAATAAAAATAATTCAAAATAGATTTTCGAAATGGAACCCTGCAGCCTGTACACATTTTTGTTGCCGAATTGTTAATTGACGTATTGAATTACGGATACTCTGGAGATCGTTTCTAATAGTATTACAACAATGTATAATTATATCAATTAATTGTTGTCGGTTATTAATATTCACTGCGTAAACTAGTTGCTTCAATCGTCCCCAAATATGGTAATCAACGGGATTGAAATCAGGGGATCTTAAAGGCCACGAAATAGGACCTGCACGTCCTATCCACCTGTTGCCATAAACATTATTGAGATGTTGTCTCACTGCCAGTAAAAAGTGTGGGGTTGTCCCATCTTGCTGAAAATACATTCCTCGGATAGCAACGTTCGCGTTGGCAAGCAAATTCGGCAAAATATTTTGTAGAAAGTTCAAATAGACCTGCCCTGTTAAAGGACCATCAAAAAAGTGAGGACCTACTAATTGGTTATTTATGACCCCAATCCACACGTTAACCGAAAACCTTAACTGGGAACGACGTTCTCGAATAGCATGGGGATTTTCTTCTGCCCACACATGTGAATTTCGTGAATTATCTATCCCGTCTCTGGTAAATTCGGCTTCATCTGTAAATAGTGTCCTGTATAGCGTTGGTCGATTATTGTTAATCCATCTACAAAATTCCAACCTATCGATCTCATCTCCAGCATGTAGTCGCTGAACCATTTGAATGTGATATGGGTATAGATTATTTTTTTCTAAGACTCTACTTACTTTTGATTGAGTTACATTGAGTTCTCGACTTATTTGTCTAGTGCTTATTGTAGGGTTCATAGTAACGGCGTCCATAATGTCATCTTCCTGCGCTTCATCTACATGTCGCTCTGTTGTTCCACTAGGAAAAGTGCCATTTTCTCGCAAATAATTAAAAACTGACCCAAATGTTGGATGACTGGGAGTTCGACGATTAGGAAATCTCCTGCGATATTCTCTACTAGCAGCCCTACCATTCCCATTACAAAATCCATAAACAAATATTATGTCTGCATATTCTGTGGTCGAAAACTGATGTGGCATTTTGAACGAAAGTAACAAAAGCTCTACCAAAACTAACACAATGTACTTAACGTAGATATGACAGAAGAAATATGTATTCTTGTACACATAAATAACAATTGATAATGACAATAATGACAATGGGTATAAAATATCAAGAAACGTCAAACGGTCAACGCCAACCTTCATTTTAAACTTTTTTAGATTTATTTTTATTTAGTACAGTTGATGCAATATGTGCAATACATATGCAACAAAAACTAACACATACAAGAGGTTTGACTTTTTAATCAATTTAATTTATTATTTATCGAAAATAATGCCCCAATACGATCTATGAGTAAAAATTTAAAGTTGAAAAACAATTGATTCTATCGTAGAGATAATACAAAGTGACAGTAAAGATGTTCATTTTCTACGTATTAGATTATGTTGTAGGAACTTATTTTAATTAAAATGTTTGAAATTTATAATATTTGTTTAAATTAATACCTTATAATTTGATACTTCATTATGGTTGTTCTATTTTTGGTAAGATTTGATCGTTCACTAAAAATTTAATAAAGGTGCGACAACATTGTTGCATATGTCGTTTTCGTTGGCTATTTATGTAGTTTGAAAATCACGTATTGCATTTTTAAAAAAATGTATACAGGGTGTAATATTTAATACCAATCCCTAAATTAATTTTTCCAAAGCCAGTCCTGGAATTTTTTAGTTTAGCTAATACCAGTCGAATGCTTGATAGTAGTGTACTGTATCATGCAAAAATTAAAAAAATCAAATGAGCCGTATAAACACTAGAGTAAAATGAAATAAATGGTCAATTACACAAATCACCCTGTTAATTAAAAGACATTGAGTTGACATTTTTTAGTGGCCACATGATATGCTCCCTGAGGGACTCTACATATGGTAGAAGTATGTAAAGTTCCTCATGACTCACCCTGTATAAAGACCGCTGTAAACTTTTGCCATAAAAACTGTGCTATCATGCGTTTTCAAATCGAGAATAATTTTAAAACATTTTCAAAAATGACACAAATGTACAATCTACCCTGCCAATTTATGGGGGGTCCTTGAGTACAATATCTGCTTATTTCGTTGCAAACTCTAAGAGAAGTTGGCGATGACTTTATGATGATGAATTCATCTCTATTTTAAGTTTTTTCTACTGTCTTACTAGTAAATTGTATATTACCTACTAAGGATATTTGGATACTAAGTAAATACATCAAAACAGATACTGACACGTAATGACTAGCACGTAATAAAAAAAATTACGCTTCAGTTCTATAAAAATGTCACATATCACATAAGCCTTGTAAGTCAGTTAGTCGAGTTACCATGGAAACGAATTAACAGGCGTTATTTTGACAGATTAAAAATTATTAATCTATCAATACAAATATAGTGGTAATTTAAATACAGATACCTAAATAAAATGAGTTCATCGAATAGTGAAGATAAAATTAGTAGCACACCAACCAATATTATGCAGTTAGCTGCGAACACTACCGAGAACCTATTACCAGAAAAATCTAGAGGAAGATGGAAGAAGGTTGGCGTACAACAAATAATTTTGAGAAATTTGAACCATCCTCATTATGGGCAATATATCTATGCTAAGAAGTGTTATAACTTTGAAAAATAATGTTAATATTGAAAATTACCCGAAATTGCGAGCTTATCTAAAAAGGCAATCAGAAGGTTTTAAAAATAAAAAATCTAAAATTTTACATCCTGATGAAATAAACCTTTTTTTAAATGGAGCTCCTTATGTACAGTACTTGTTAATAAAGCTTTGTTATTTAGAAGTATAACATAAATGTGCCTATTTATCATACTTTTATTTTAAGGTTATTGCAATTATTGGAATATGTGGAGCTTGTAGGAAACGAGAGTTAAAAAATCTTTGACATTGTTGGTTTAAGTACCATGTTATTGGTTAACTCCTGATGTACAGTACTTGTTAATAAAGGTATGTTATTTAAAAGTATAACATAAATGTGCCTACTTATAATATTTTATTTTAAGGTTATTGCAATTATTGGAGTATGTGGAGCTTGTACGAAACGAGAGTTAAAAAATCTTTGACATTGTTGGTTTAAGTACCATGTTATTGGTTAACTCCTGATGTACAGTACTTGTTAATAAAGGTATGTTATTTAAAAGTATAACATAAATGTGCCTACTTATAATACTTTTATTTTAAGGTTACTGCAATTATTGGAATATGTAGAGCTTGTAGGAAACAAGAACTAAAAAATCTTAAAATTTGTGACATTAAGTGATTTAAGTACAATATTATTGGTTAAAATTCCTGATACGAAAACCAAAATATGTAGATCTTTCGTTATTTCTGGAAATTTCTATAAAATCTGCAAACAATATATAGAAATTCGACTAATTATCAAAGAGGTAAATGTACGAAACAGGTGGTAGGATTAAACAAAATAGGCGGTGTTCCTAAACAAATGGCCGAATATTTAAAGTTACCAGATCCCAAAATGTACACTAGTCACTGTTTAAGACGACCTTCTGCCACTATTTTGGTAGAGGCCGGTGGTTATTTAATGGCTCTTAAACGACATGGCGGATGGAAATCTTCAACAACGGCCGAAGGATATGTTGATGAGTCAATAAACAATAAGACGTCAACAGCCAATAGAATTATAAATTCAATTGAAAGTAATTTACAGACCTTTACATACACTGAAAATACCAATGTTCAAAAAGAACACACCGTACAGTTTACGTCATCTCACCATTCACCACGTATTATTGAACAACCGCCAAACTCGGATAAGCGTATAGTTATAAATAATTGCCAAAATTTTACAATTAATTATTATAAATAAATGTTTAATTTAAATTGTCCCCGAATTTTGTTAAATAAATAAAAGTTACTTGTTATACTTTTTATTTTTATAAATGAAAATAATCGTAGAAAAGTATAGCACACAACTTGAGTTGTAAGCTTACTACATGCTTGTAAAATTACTGCGCTCGCCGCTACGCGGCTCGAGCGCAACTTTTTTACTCGCATGTAATAAGCTTCTTACAACTCTCGTTATGTAATATACTATTAAAGGTTTAGCGCTGTCCATTTCTTCATTTTACGGAGTCACTTTCAAGTCAGAAACTCATGGTAGACACTTTGGTAGAAGAACGTGTTTTTGTGAATAAGTTATGGCAATGTTAGATAACAACGTGATTCAATTAGAACCTATTTTGTTGTCTGATGAGTGTACCTTTACAGGTTACGGACATGCTAATTGTCAGAATTTCCGCTATTGGTCTAATTAAATCCTCACTGGGTGAGAAAAGAGCATACATAATGCCCTGAAAAGGTTAATGTATAGGTAGAAATTGTAGAAGATCATAGGTACCTTTTTCTTCTTCTTCTTATAGTGCCATGCACCTATAGTGCGTTGGCGAATTATCTTAAGGCCAGACGTCTGTTTTTTTGTAGCATGCAAAAGATCGCCAGTGTTATTTATGCCTATTTATGCCTTATTTACGTTCGGGAAACTGAAGCACTGAAGCCGAGATGATAAGACTGAAAATAGACATCTTGGGGATGAGTGAAGTAAGATGGCCTGGTTCAGGAGTACAAAAAACAAAACATGGATACATATATTATTCAGGTAGAACTGACCCAGAACATCGATATGGAACTGCTATATTAGTATCGAACAAAATTGCTGAATCAGTCACAGACTTCATCCCTCTAAATGATAAAGTAGCAATGTTGAAATTACAAACAACTCACAGAAAACTAAATATTATTCAGGTCCATGCTCCAACAAGTGACAATTTAGACGAAGAAATCGAATGCGGCTCGATGAAATAATGCGGCTGACAAGAAGAGGTGAGATAACGATGATCATGGGTGACCTTAACGCTAAAGTTGGACGTGGTGATGAAGGAGATCACATAGGAGCATACGGTCTAGGTATCAGAACTAATAGAGGAGATAGACTTGTACAATTCTGCGTAGAAAACAATCTGTTAATAGCCAATACCTTCTACAAACAACATCCTAGAAGGCTATACACATGAAAATCACCTGCAGAAAGAAATGACAAAATTGTTAGAAATCAAATTGACTTCATTTTGCTCAATAATACATTTAAGAAGTACATACAATCTATGAAAACATACCCTGGAGCTGATATACATAGCGATCACAATCCAGTTATAATAGATTTTAGAATAAAAAGATTTCTCAAAGTCAAAAAGAAAACAGTGACAAGAAAAATAGACATTTCGCAACTGAAAAACCCTAAACAGAGAAAAGAAATAAGTATCAAGCTTGAGGAAGGAACAAAAACGATCGAAAACTTGGTACAGATAGACATTGAAGTCACATGGACTGCTCTAAAAACAAAAATACCAAAAATACAAGCAAAAGACATCGGTTACATAAAACACAACAAAAAACAAGAATGGATAACGCAAGAGATCATGGACCTCATGGACGTAAGACGAAAACATACAATAAGCCCAATAGAATACAAGCGAATCAATAAAATCATTAGAAAAAAGTGCAGGGAGGCGAAAGAAAACTGGATGTCAACAAAATGCCTAGAAATCGAACAACTTCAAGAAAAATACGACACCTTTAATATTCACAAAAAATTAAAAGAAATGACAGATAGACACAAAAAGAGACAAGCAACAATATTAAAAAATAAAAATAACGAAATAATTATGGGTACAGAAGACAAACTAAAGAGATGGAAAGTATACATACAAATTCTTTTTGATGACGATAGACCTTGTTCTCCACCATCCACAGATAATCGAATAAATGAAAAAGGCCCAGAAATAACCAAAGAAAAAGTGATTCACGCAGTAAAATCTCAGAAAGATGGAAAAGCCACCGTTACAGACAATATTAATGTCGGAATACTAAAACTAATTGCAGATAACGAAAGTAAAAGCCTAGACTTAATAACAGCACTATTCAATAAGATATATGACACAGGTAAAATACCAACAGTCTGGCTAAAATCAACATTCGTAGCATTACCAAAAAGATCGAATTCCTCACAATGCGATGATTATCGAATATTAAGCTTGATGTCTCATGTCCTTAAAACTTTTCTCAGAATTATACATACACGAATTTACAAGACAAGAAGTGCGAGTCTCAGCTGAGTGACACTCAATTCGGACTTCGAAACGATGCAGAGACATGAATGTAGATGTATATACATGTTTTATTGACTATCGAAAGATGATCGAAATTCTGAGAACAACTGGAGTTGACGAACAAGACTTGCGAATTATCTCAGAACTATACTAGCACCAAACGGCAACAATTGAAATAGAACACACAACATCCGAAGATATACAAATCCGACGAGGAGTGAGACATAGTTGCGTCTTATCACCCCTTTTGTTTAATTTATATTCGGAGTCTATATTTAGAGAAGCATTAGATCAGGTTCAAGGCGGAGTTAAGATTAACGGAATCAGCATAAACAACATCAGATATGCTGATGATACTGTCTTAATAGCAAGCAACGTTGTGCGTTGAGACATAGCCTTGAGAAGAAGAAGATCCAATTTTTCGTACCTTAATCAAATTGAGTAGTTCTCTTCCAGTATTTGCCTTTCTTAAAACTTCATCGTTTCTCACCCTATCTGTCCATGGTATGCGGAACATTCTTCGCAACGTCCACATTTCGAAGTCCTTCAACTTATTAATGGAAGGTACTCTTAACGTCCATGTTTCCATGCCGTATAACAATATGGACCATACATAGCATTTCACCATCCTTTAGCGGAGATTGAAGGAAAGATTGCGGTTATATAGTAGCGGTTTAAATTTGATAAAAAGCTTATCTTGCTTCTTCAGTATGGCATTTTATTTCTCGTTGAGGATACTATTGGTCATTCATCATCATTCCCAAGTATTTAAATGTTTTTACTTGATCGATTGAAGCAATATCTACTTGCAGTTGTATTCTTAAAAGTGCGTTTTTCTTATTACCATGCATTTAGTTTTTCCACTATTTATCTTCAAGCCATATATTTTTCCTACGGTGTTTATTTTATTTAACATCAACTGCATATCATTTTCGTTGTCTGTTATTATCGCGGTGTCGTCGGCGCAACGAATGTTATTTATTGAAAACCCGTTTACCTTTATTCCACACTCAGAGCCTTCCAGTGCCTCTGCAAAAATGTTCTCCACATAGAGATTGAGGAGCATAGGAGACAAAATACACCTCTGTGGTACCTTTTTCATTTATCGCAATTTGAATGGCGATTGTTATTAAGCACTTCTCCAAAATAATGTAATAGAAACTTTGACAAATTTATATCCGCATCCAGCAAACCCACAAGTTCCAGCGAATATGATATACTCTTAACAAGATGGAACACCACTCCATTACCAAATACATGTTCGGCAGTGCCCCAACGGAATATATCCAAATCTGTAAATAGAGCGACAAAGATCGATAAAATGGACTGTACGATCTCTCGATCTGATGCCATTAGACTTCTTCTTATGGAGATATGTCACAAATATTGTATAGAAAACTGCACCCCTCGAACTAGGTGATTTAAAACAAAATAACGTTTACAATTAGGTCAGTAACGCCTAAGATGTTGCGTGAAATATCTATTTAAGATTAGGAAGTTGCCAAGAAGTTCGCGGCGAGGATTTTGAACATCTACATTCACATAAATGTATTTTTTTGTTTTTTACATTATCCGGAAATAAACAGTATCATATATTGGTTTTTTATTAAGTACTATAATAAATTTTATTATAGTACTTAGTAAAAATAGAGTTATAATAAATTTCTGTAATTAAAAAAATTTATTTTTTTAATGTTACTTTTTGCAATAAATCTGAAAACATTAAGTATTTCCGAGACAGTTATAGATAGGTATAGGATATTGTACATGAAGCGTATCTTTTTTTGGGAGGTGACAATCTTCCAAAGACCTCTGGGAAGATATCTCAGGTGTGTTGGATCCAGTCTATTACGCCTTACCGTAATTGGCTGCCTACCAACTAAACTCACCACCTCTTTCTCCAGCGGGCCGGGACTGCTCTTAACAAACATTGCTTTTGTCCTGCCAGCTTTGCTCGTTACTCCTATCTGGCAATTTCTGTGTGCGCTCTGTGACTGTTATGACGTCGAGCCCGCTGCACCCTGTCCGCGCTTGTACCCGGGCATGGTTTGTAAATGCAACCGACCTGCGTGCCAAGCAATATGTGGGGGAGGGACTGAGTAGTCATTCCACTAATCGTAAACTAACAGAGAGTTACCAGTAAGAACAACTCCTCTCATTCTGAACCCCCGTATGGTGGACCCATTTTTCCCTCCATTCATACTAGACAAAACATAGAAAACTTTACACACGCTACAAATAGACAAAACATGGTATAAATGGGCGTTGTGACTTATAGTGTGATGGTGGAGGTATATAGAGGTTCTCCCCATGTATAAAAGATTAATACAAAATAAGTATATATTTATATAATTAAAATGATTTAAAAGTTAAAATTAGAGATTGAGACCCAAGATCTGTTAAAAGTTAAATGAAAGAAAATTATATTGCTAAGACTTAAGTATATATTTTGAAAATTAAAATTAAGGTCTAAAATTAGGTATAAAATTTTTACCACAGTCGAGGTGGGAGTTATAGTGGCTCACACTCCTCCTCATTGGCCCCACTGGCGCAGAACGAGGTAGTATTCTCACTTATTTTTATTTATGTTTCATGGTTTCAGTGACAAAACCCATAACTAGTTTAAATAATTTTTTGTTTTCTATTACCTTGTACATTAATTCATGAGTTCACCCAGAAGGAACCCTGTCCCAGCTGCAGTGTGGCTAGCCCTGTATGATATATAGTTCTTACAAATATCATGTGGTATGCGTCATTCACTACCTGACACTCGATGCATAAATTATTCCCTGTCCCAGACGCAGCGAGGCTAGCCCTGTATGATATGTAGTTCTTATGAGTATCATGTGGTATGTGTTATCCACTACCCGACACTCGATGCACATATTATTCCCTGTTGAAGTTATACTTCTCTAAGCGCGTTCGACGTTGGAAGCTTGTACGAGAGTGAATCGGCAAAAGCATTACATATGTAAGATATAGTTAAGAGAGAGACAGAGGATATATTTTATCTCACTTTCTCTCTCGAGAATAAAAATGTTCCTTTTGTAGATATATTTAATATTTATTAATATTATTATTATTTTTCCATTCTGTTCAAATTTGTCTTGAGCCTCGTTAGGCATGTTAAATTATAAATTAAAACTTTTATAAACAACAAACAACAATTAAATTTTGTATCTGTCAATGTTAGACAAATTGACAGTTGTATCACGAAACAATATTTTTATTTTATTACTTACTTACTTAATTAGTAGACCCATTTGTACCTTTCGGTGTTGGGCCGTTTATAATACAATTCTTTATATTACAATATTTTACAATCTTCTGAGGTGTCCTAGCTCTTGACAAACTTTCTCCATTCCTCCTTTCTCCTTTCTTCTTTCTCCTTTCTCTTATTTCTTCATTTCTAATTCTATCAGTTCTTTTTACTCTGATCGTTTTTCTGAGGTATTTCATTTCTGCTGCCTGAATTCTGCTTTTATGCCTTTTGTTTAGTATCCAATTTTCTGCTCCATATGTCACTGTAGGTCTATATATTGTTTTATATATTGTCATCTTGGTCTTTGTAGATATTTCTTTGTTATTAAGGAATCCTCTATTTAGTGCTTGGAATAGTTTTCCTGTGTTTTCCATTCTGTTGTTAAGATCGTTCTCGATGTCTCCTTTGTTGTTGATTACTGTTCCTAAGTATTTGTATGAATTTGTCTGTATTATTTTTTGTTGGTCTATCATTATTTCTAGTTGATCTTCCGTCCCTTTATTCCTTGATATTTTCATTATCTGAGTCTTCTATTTGTTTACGTTTAAGTTGTATTTGCTTGCTTCTAGGTTACATTTCTCTAAGTTGTATTTCAATTTTTTTTTGCTGTTTCCGCAATTAATACTATGTCATCTGCAAATATACACATATTATTTTATTAATATTATTATCATGGTAAATTAAACATATGCATAAGTAAGTTATGTATATTTTTATTTTTAAATACTTATGAATATTGCATTTTAATTTGTATTGTATTATTATATTGATTTATGTTGCAGTGTATTGTATTGTATTTTTATATTAATAACAAAATAAACAATGAATTTTACTGCAGAGTATGTGCATTTTTTTTGCATTTAACTCTTTTCATATATTTCCATCCAAATATTGATTTAATCCTTCATTTACTATACTCCTTTTACAATTCAAATGTTGTTTATATACAGCAAACGATGTACCATATACCTTTATACCTAATTCTGTTTCTCTTTCTACTCTCTATTACCTATAGCAATACATATATTATGTATTGATTGTGCAGATTGACTCCCATATCAATTTGTAACGGCAAACACGTGTATAGACGTATAACTTCTACTGGCAGTCAGACCCGTTTTATTTGTACCGTACGTATATGACCGGAAAGATCCGAGCCCTGTCATAAATTGCATGAAGTAGTAGTTGACGCGCCTGTGTCTAAATTCTTACCGCTGAATAATAATAATAATATTAATAATAATATTATTAATAAATAAAATATTAATAAAAAACATCGAAACTGAAGATATCCCAATTAACCGGGGCCTTTTCCAGGGGGACTCCTTGAGTCCTCTTTGGTTCTGTATAGCGATGAACCCACTATCTCAGCTACTGAACTCCACCGACTCAGGTTTTAGTATCAAAAATAACAACACTGTTGTGGCGAAGCTTAATCATTTGTTGTATATGGATGATTTGAAATTAATGGCTTCCACTCGAAACCACCTAGACCAGATGCTAAAAACTGTTGAAAATTTCTCAAACGATATTAGTATGCACTTCGGTCTTGACAAGTGCCGTGTCTTAAATATAATCAAAGGAAAGGTTCAGCCCGGCGGATTCGATATGCAAAACGGCCAGAACATCGAGGCCATGGGTGAAAATGATATGTATAAATACCTCGGAATCAAGCAAGCGCGGAAGATTGACCATAAGCAAATGAAAACTGAGATAACAACTGCGTTTATACGAAGGGTAAAACAGCTGCTTCGTTCACACTTTAACAGTAAAAATTTGTTTAAGGCACTAAACACCTACGCATGTTCCGCGCTTAGCTACTCATTTGGTATTGTTAAGTGGACAAAAACGGATATAGAAAATCTTCAGCGAAAAGTACGAACACACCTCACAAAGGCACAAAAACACCATCCTCGAAGTGCAGTAGAAAGAACGACGTTACCGCTGTATTTAGGATGTCGAGGACTTATGGATATAAGCGATCAATTAGAAAAACAGATTACTAATTTAAGAACTTATTTTCAGGTGCAGGCGGAGACATCTACTCTTCATCGCGCGATTTGTGCAGTAGATGACACAACACCGATCAAACTGCGGGAACCAGAAATGCGCATAAACCACCTTACGAAGAACGAAAAAATGCGCACCTGGATGGGCAAGCCTCTGCACGGGCGACATCCCAATGAGGTCAGTCAAGACCATGTCGACAGTATAGCGTCGAACTATTGGCTGACATCAGGAAGGATGTTCCCCGAAACAGAAGGTTCACTACTGGCCATTCAGGATCAGGTTATACCAACCAAAAATTACCTGAAATATATCGTCAAAGACCCTCAGGTCCAAAATGATAAATGCCGATATGGATGCCAAGCTCAGGAAACCATTCAACATCTTACTGGGGGCTGTCAGGCATTTGCTGCAACTGAATATAAGGAAAGGCACGGTAGGAAAGGCATCAGTAGGAAAGATCCTTCATCAAGAGATAGCTATCAAACTGGGACTTCTTCAAACAAACCATCTTTCATATTATCAATATGTTCCTGAGAGTATACTTGAGAACGACAACTACAAGCTATACTGGGATCGCACGGTGCTCACAGACCAAACAGTGGCACATAATAGACCAGATCTCATACTAGTTAATAAACTAAAGAGACAAACAACATTAATTGATGTGGCGATACCCAACAACAATAATCTTCGTGTTAAACAGAACGAAAAAATCGCCAAGTACAGTGATTTGGAAATTCAAATACGAAGACAGTGGAAAATGGAAAGTACCCAGACAATACCTATTATTATCTCTACTACTGGAGTCATTCCAAGGAACCTCCTAGAAAATATAAAAAAGCTAGGTCTGAATGAACATCTCTACAAGACCATGCAAAAAGCTGTACTACTCTCAACATCCCGATGTGTACGAAAATTTTTGGGAAATACTCCAGCATACCAAGTCACCTAGGGCTCGATAACACGGAAAGAGTCCCACCAGAGCTCAATCCTTTTGATACCGTAGGTATCTGGGATGAGTGAATTTTCCCCTTAGAGAGAGTGTGAGCCGTATGGCTAAATCTGGATAATATTAATAAAATTTTGTCAGGATTCTATCATCCATGCTTGTGAGTGCGCCACACAGTATTTCTTTTTCAGTTATTTCCTGTATCTAGTTGTAGAGAACTTGTTATCGTGTTTTTTCTGTAAGTCTTCTATCTCTTTATAGATTACGTATTACAGTATTTAATGACTAAACAACGATTATTATAAATTTGCATATTTGTATATGCAAATGCACAAAACTTTATAAATAAAGCCTTATAGCACAGTTTGGTACCTTCTTACCGATCGTAAATATATGGATTGATTTATTTAATGCAGAAGAATACTACCGAATATTGAGATTTGTAACAACTATTTATGAAATACAGGCCCTCCTTACTATTAATCACCCTATACCATCCTGTAATTTTCTGCAACGCTTGTGACAAGCCAATACCTTATTTAACCATTTTAGGATCAGTGGTAGCTATATTTATCAGTGTTGCTAGATGTTATTTCTATAACTTATAAGCAATGAGTATTATACCATAAGCACAACCAATACTGCTCTACAAAGAAGGATTTTTGGTAAAATTAAACAAAACGCGACTAGCATATGCCAGCATCAATGTGAATTGAATTGTGAATGTCGAGTTGAGTGGTAAACATAGCTAACCATGCAGGGTACTTTACCGGTGTTAATATTACAGTAATTTATTCTAGTTTCTTTCTTGGTTTATTCAATTAAATGTTAGATAATAACAAGTCGTGTAGTAATTTAAAATATAGCGTGAAAACATTTTATCATAACGAGTATTATTAATTATTAAGTTATTACAAACTATTCAACATTGCCAACAAACCTAACCTAATTTTTAACAAAGTTAACTATTTTGATTCATGAATACAAAAATAAGTGGAAAAATTGCATTTTGTGAGAATGTTAGTGTACCTTCTAGTCTAGTCTTTTATATGAAAGTGATATACCTTTTGTAAGTTTTTGCGAATAGATGTTCTGTGTGAATATTGAGACAAACGTTTGTCTTTTCAGTAAGCGAAAATACGAAAAGACGATGACAAGCTCTTCTTGCTGCAAAACAACTGGAATAGTTTGTAAATAGGCCTGGATGATACCGATGATAATAATTACTGCACTCGGACTGTGGAGGTGATTACAGAAAACAATATTTGACTTGTACCATCTTCAGCTAAGTGTAGCACTCCATCAAATTCAAACATAAATCAGTAGGGTATCTAGAATTTTCCTCTGGGTACCGAAATATTTTGATGCAACCTCCACCATTTTACGTCCTTAAAATTTGTAAATTGCAGTGTCAGAAAAGGGTCCTGGCGGGGGGTTAACTCCCAAAAACTCCCCCTGGGTGCGCCACTGGCATAAATATTGCTTCCGGTTTAAAATCAAATATTGGTTCAACATCCAACAAAATTCTCATTCAACTTTGGATTTCTCAGGTAGCGGTGATGAAAATTCTGATGATTTAGCTGAAGGGAAGCGTACTAAGAAGATAAAAACGTACATATGCATCTGACAGTGACTCAGAGCTAGAAATAAATAGTAACAAAAACCATGTGGATGTTTTGCCTTGTTATCAAAAGGATAGATAATTTTAGACTATGGTTTATTCCACGTTAGTAAGAATTCAAAAATTAACAATGACTTTTGAACTTGCATTGGCTAGCATTATGCAAAGAATGTTTTTCTATATATCATTCGAGATGAAGTTTAAAATAAATTAATTGATATTTAAATGGGAATAAGCCACAATTAAAGGTTAAAGTAAGTTTATTAACGTTTCAATTTCCACTTCAGACATTAGTCTTACTTACTTTAACCTTTAATTGTGGCTTATTCCTATAGTAATTAATAATTCCTATAATAATTATATTATAAAGCCACAAAAAAATAGCTTCAGAACAATTTTATATAAATAAATGTTTTTCTTTTTTAAAACTTTTGTTTTATTGTGTAGATGTAGCGGTAAAAATATTTACCAGTGATTCTTAGGTCATTATAAATACTCAAATGATCACTGGTAGCAATATTTACCACCCCATAAAAGAAGAAATTGGAGATAATTTCGTTTTTTTTAGGTAAATTATTATCTTCTATTTGATTTTGAAATTTAAAAAATATTCGTCTTAAAAATAAAAAAAATGTTCTGCGCCTTAAAGGGTTAAAAAAATGTCAAAGCATTTAAATACTACGTCTTTCATGGCATCTAGGAAGAAATCTTCGAGAACTTAACAACAACTAAAATTTCGGATTCTTGAATGCAATTTGAATGAATAAAAATGAATTCAGCCTTCGAAGAAAATTGAATTCATTTAAGATTTATGTGATTTTTTGTGGCATACAAGTGTTCTCTCCTCAATGGAGGTTCTATGTCTTTAGTTGTTCTTATTAGCTGTTTAAAATTTAGTCTTGCCTATTGTCAGATGTGTCCTACTGTAATAAAAAGTTCTTGTTTCTTGCCTATTCTCTACAGAACTTCTTCGTTAAAGGCATGCGATGTCTATGTGGTCTTGTGAATTTTTCGGAAGATCCATATTAAGAGTGCACATTTTAACTGCATAGAGAAGAGTCGACTCAATGTAACATTTTGATAATCATAGTAGAATTTCGAGTTTTATGCGGAAATAACATAGCCATCTTTAAATTTTTTCGAAAGATATTCTGGCCTGTTCTATTCTCGATCTTGTTTTTAGATCATGGTTTAGGCTACTATAGATTCAACATCCCATGCACTTAAAGTTATTGACCTGTTCTAAAATGGGCCAATTATTGTGCAAGGTTAAGACACGTTTTTGGTGTTTCGCATTGACATCATTTGGGTTTTCTTAATGTTTATTCTCATACCATATTACTCACAGATCGAGTTAGTCCTGTCGATAAGTCGTTGTAGACTTAAGTCGAAATCCACAATTAACATCGTATCATCAGCGTATCTGATGCTGTTGATATTTATGCCATTCACCTTGACTCCATTCTTGGAATCCTCCACTGCCTTTTTAAATAGAAATTCGTAATAAAGATGTGACAAAATATATCCTTGTCTAACTCCTCTCCTAATTTCTACTTCTGCGGACGTGGAACCTTCGATCCTAACTCTGGCGTTTTGGCTACAGTACTTTATAATTTGATATCCTTTTCATCTAAACTGACGTCTTACAATATAGTAGATCATGTCCTTCTTATGCATATCAGGGAAAAGTATATTGGATAGGGAGAGAAGCGAAAACATAAGAAGAGCATGCAATATAGAAGACATAAATGTATGGGTGACAAAACGGAAACAGGAGTGGAACGAACATATCAGTAGAATGGCAGATGATAGAATAGTACGAATAGCACGAAATAAGTCACCAAATGGACGAAGAAGTATTGGCAGACCAAGAAAAAGATGCTGTGACAATTTATGAGGCTAACATCGAAGAAGAAACAGGCTTTAAAGACTATATACTAGAAGGAAGAAGAAGATGTCTTACTTTATTTTTAATAGGAATTTGACTGCATCACTTATAAGGCTTATTAAACGGAACTTGTTGCAGTGTTGTGGATTTGGCTTTTGCGGCAGTGGGATGAATATTGATTCTCTAGCTATTCTTGGCGTATTTTCCTTGTATCATAAATGCGATTGTTTAAAGGAACACATATTTTGATGTTTTCTTCGCTGATTAATTTTTGCGTATTTGTACCTGGGCTCATATTTGTTTCGAGTTAATTAATGGCATTTATAATTTTAGTTTTCAGAATTTCTGGTCATTCGTTGTTGTTGTCTATCTACTTGGTTCTTCTCGTATGCCGTTAAAAAGTATTTTGATAAAGTTTTCCCATTCTTTCAGTTAAGCTTTGGTCGATTCTAGCAGTTTGCCTTTCAGTCAGTTCAGCATGGTGTGTAAAGTTGTTCTATTGTTAGTCGTGCCTTTGTTGCAGTTCGTGTGTTTCGCCACATTTTGTTTTCAACTACTTCTCTTTTGCCTCGGTTTTTTTTTCGAAGAATTGTTAAAAAAATATTTTACAAATCAGGTAATTTGTGAAGAATCTACTATTCGAAAGAACTACCTCACAGATAACTACAAACACACCATAACAGAAATTCGCGCCGATTTTTCGAATTTTCTCTAAATACCAAGTAATAGAATTACAGAATTTATGTCGACAATATACAGCCAGCCCACATGTTTGTTGTAAGTTTATCCAAGAAGCCTTTTGTTCTCTATTTATTGGAGTTTTTTTTTTACCAAGGTGACTGCATATTACTTGTTTAGTCAACAGTTTTCACCAACTTGCAAAAGTGTTTAGATCAGAGTCGGGAATTATAAAGTAATTTCCTCTACAAAAGTGTTTAAAAGTCACCTTTTCGTGTATAAGTTTACATAGAGCAACTGCCACCTCCATATGTAACCTAGAAGCTATAATTGATAGATTGGTTAAATAATATATTATTGAATGTTGAACATTATCAGGATGTTAAACCAATAGGTATGAAATTTATTTATTCAGATAATTTTTTGAGCTTTAACTTTTGAGTGTGCTTATCAAAAAAGATGCAGCTATCATGGGCGCCGCCAACGGGATGCAAGGGGGTGCAATTGTACCCTCCTGATCGAAAAGAAAGTACATAGCTGTCCACATGTATAGTTCTATATTTTACATTGGTTAATAGTATGGGTAGTTGCAAATGGACCCCCTGAAAATCTGATGCACTCACCTGAAAACAATCCTGGCGGCGTCCATATATTATTATAACAACTGGCAGATATTATAACAACACATATTGTACCAATGATATACATACACAACACAACATAATATATATTTCTTTGTACGATTAATGAAAAGTTGACTCAACATATGAAAAACCTTCTTGATTCTATATCTTAATATATTGATGATAAATTAAATGACTCTTTCACTAAAAATCCAAAGGTAAAACTTCAGGCAATTAAAAAAATAATATCTCCAACGGAACACGTCAAAGAATACCCCAAGAATATTTCCAGACATAATTCGAAATTTTAAATTCCGTCCATAACATAATTATTATGTTGATGTAAAGAGGCCAATCGGTTTAAAAACTAATACTACGTGAAAACGTCATAAATTTAGTAAAGAAAATTTAAAAAGATAGGCCATGTATTGCAACAAGAATGTTGACATACATAATAAATATTATTATATTTCTTTTAATACTGACATTTTTTAAAATATTATTTGTAATTTGAAGTTGGTTGAATAATTAAAAATAACCAAAAATAGAAACAGAAAATGATACATTGATTACATAATTACATTCTTGGTATTTGTCCATATTCCCATGTTGTCCATATTTGCGTGTTTGTAAAGTACCTATTTTATGCATTTTTCGCAATTTTCATAGTGCATATAATTCGCTGTCTATTTGTAACATATGGATTTTAAAATAATATTCTTACCTTTGCACTGTACTTAAGGCCGTAGTAAGTATAAGACAGTATCTTTTTGATCGTAATTTTTCTAAATCTTCGGATATTTTATTTTGGCAAAATTTAATTGTTTTAATCCGATTTTCTACATCGTCCATGGCTGGAACAGCATCTCTTAATAACTTATTGTTAAGGTAATTGATTTTTTGTTATTTATTGTATATAATACCAATAAAATTTTTAATAAAAAAATGATCAATAGTACTAAATAGAAATCAACCTAAAAACTGTCGACTTTTGACATTTATTGTAAGATTATTGTCATCTTTCTTCTACTTTCAAAATATTGTAAAATATAAAGTTGCCTCCATCTATCTATCGTCTAAGTTTGACTTCGGTTCCATTAATGAACTGTCTTTTTTTGTCCTCAAAGTAGAAAACAAGTTTTTCTTTTGCCTAATATTTATCGTTCAATAATTTTAACTGTACTAATATGCAAGTGTTAAGTTGAACTAAAATGACTAATTTACAATGAGTAATGCGATTGTTAAAATACCGTAAGTCACCTTATTATATTTGCAACGAGGTTTTTTTGTGTGTTTTGGCTTGGACAATAAGTCTCAATCAAGATAAGTTTATTAATGTAGTGTGTGTGTGTGTGTGTGTGTGTGTGTGTGTGTGTGTGTGTGTGTGTGTGTGTGTGTGTGTGTGTGTGTGTGTGTGTCTGTGTGTGTAGAGTAATTGTCTTGATACTTAGCAAAGTCGACGTCATTGTCTTTGCTAAGAGACGCTAATTGTATCCGAACGTCTGCGGTCCCTCCGGTGAGTACCGATCACACAAGGATAGAAATTATTTTCATTTATTATTTTTTTTAATAAACGAAAATCTCCACCCAGGTGAGATTCGAACTCACGACCTTTAGGTTTCAAGGTAGGCGCTCTTACCACTGAGCAAGGTTGTTTACCGATGTGCATTACTTTAATTCTGAGTTGTGTTGAAATTTCGTTATTTTGAGGTGGTCATTATAATTGTAGTATTTTTTGTTGTTTGCTTTTTGAAACAACTGTCTATCTGTGTATAAAAAAAAATGTTCACACCATGGGAAAATCACCTTTCACCAAGTTTTTAGTCCAAGAAAACTTAAGTAGTAGTAGAGAAAGTGTAATGGGCGACAATCATTTAAATGATATAAAAAACAATAACACTCAGACTGGAACTGTAGAAAAAAAAGTTACGATTTCCCAACAAAAGGATTGTTTTGAATGAACAATCCAAGAACATTTGTATGAACGTTTACAAAAATCTGCAAAATGATCCTTAACATAGTTAAGGATCTTAACAAACGCGGCGATCTTAACGAAAATTGTGCCACATTGTGAAGAGTGGTGTTAAAAAGAGAAGAACAAGATCGGATACTGGAAAACTTAAACATCTTGAGCGCAAAAATTTGGTATACGAGGAATACGAAAAAAATGTGATACCAACAATTGATATTATAAACACTAAGCTTGTTGCGATGGGGAGAACTTGCCATAAAACCACTTTATGCAGACGACTGAAAAAGTTGGATGTAAATACAAAATCTTTGATAAACAAGTGGCTATTATGGAAAGTAAGAGGATAGTACATTGGCGTTTATATTATTTAGACAAAATTCAAGAATATCGAGACCAAAGCGCGAACAATTTATTAGTTAGACGAGACATGGTATGACATGTATGTTATCGCTAGCAAAAATTGGACTGATGTTTCACTTAGGTGCCAGCAGAAAGGCGTACCTCCGAATAAAGGTTCTCGAATGATTTTTGTGCACTGTGGATCTTTAAATGGTTGGGTGCCAAATGGGTTAAAGCCTTGCACAAAAAAAAAATAGAAAAATGAAGTGTATATTATCATCAGAATATAAATTCTGATGGATGTAACTGAAGGTATGGTATGAAGAGTGGTTTAAGAATACATTACTTTCTAATATAACACCCAGTAGTGTGATAATTATGGACAATGTCAGCTATCAGTCAAGACTTCTAAAAATAATTCCGAACAGTTCGTCTTCATCAAACAGCCCACATGAAGAATGGACATATGGTGAGTGAAAACATAACCATTTCTAGAGGGGTAAGACAGGGCTGTATTCTTTCGCCACTGCTTTTCAACCTGTACACGGAACAAATATTTCTAGAGGCACTAGAAGAGTACAATGAGGGCATCAAGATTAATGGCGTACCAATAAGTAATTTTCGATATGCAGATGATACTATTATACTGGCCGATAACATCGAAAATTTACAGATGATGCTACATAGAGTTAATACAACTGGCAGCCGATTTGTACTGAAGATCAATAGAAAGAAAACTAAATTTATGGTGATCAGTAAAAAAAATTTCAACATATCGACCTGCATATTGAAGACGAACGCATTGAAAGAGTACACCGATTTAAATATCTGGGATATACAGTAAATGACAAGTGGGACCCAGAAGTAGAGATTAAGATCCGAATTGAAATAGCAAGATCCAAATTCATCAAAATGAGAAAGCTCTTAAGCAACCGCAACCTAAGCATTAACCTCCGATGGCGCGCCACGAAATGCTACGTACTCTCTTCGCTACTTTACGGCGTAGAAGGGTGGACGTTAACAGCAGCAACTATAAAGAAGTTAGCGGCTCTAGAAATGTGGCTGTATCGACGCATACTGAGAATACCTTGGACGGACAGAGTGACCAACACAGAGGTATTAAGACGAATGGGTAAAGAGGTGGAATTGTTAACAACTATTAAAAGGAGGAAAGCGTCATACCTGGGCCATGTGTTCCGTAATGATAAGTACAGTCTGCTACAGCTTATCGTGGAAGGCAAGATTGAAGGTAGAAGAGGTTTGGGCGGAAAGAAGAAATCCTGGCTGAGAAACTTGGGAGAATGGTTTCAAATACCAGAAGCTGCGAACATAATTCATGCGGCACAAAACAGAGAAACCTATCGTATGATGGTCGCAAACCTTCGGTAGAAGACGACACATAAAGAAGAAGAAGTTCGTCTTTAAAATATGAACTACTGGATTTAATCTCAAATAATAATTTGTATTTTAAAGAGAACCATAATAAGAAACAATTACTTGAAGTGCTTCGTACTAAAACTTATGACAAACAATATATACTGGCCACGATTGCAGCAGAACATGGCCATATTGTTTTGAGGTTATCACCTTGTTTTTGCATTTTCAATCCTATATATCTTATTTGGGACAAGTAAAAAAAAAAGAGACATTAATGATTGATTTAATTCGATATGAAGTATAAGAGATCACAAATTCCGACTGGAAAAAATAGTAAACCATGCAGTTTATTTAGAAAATGAATACAGCAGACTAGGATAATTAAAAATAAAATAGACAAATTAGGTGTGATTTCGTTACAGTGTACCACCATTTGCTGATATGCATATTTCTGCACCTTGGCTTAATCAGAGCGAACTCATGGCAAGCTCTGATTAATTAACTATGTCATGGAGTATTAGGAAATTGTTTTCATGAAGAGATTTCTGTCTAGACAAATTGGCATGACGTGGATAAAATTATAAATCGCCATACCAGCGCATTTATCGTCTGCTTGCTTTGCAACGTTTAGAATTCACAGATTCATGCCGAATCCTGAATTCGATTTCCGATTTATATTCTCATTAGGACAATTCACTTCAAACAATTTATTATGGATCTGTTCGATAGTGAAAATGATAAGAGATCGTCTGCAGAAGAAATATTTTGACAAATTACGCGAATGGAGTGACTATTTGTGACTATTTCAATTAAAAATCCCTTCAGTTTTTCATTCTAAATTATTAAATTTTGTTTAAAACAATATTACTTTCTTAATTGTAAAATACTTTTCACAGCTTTATTTACGGATAGAACTAACTGGCGTAATAGATTTGGGAAGGTCGAGGCTATTTTATGGGGCTGTAGCACCAATGATGATGATTATTTACGTAACGTCATCGTTAGATTTCTCTCCTCTTTGACTTCTTCTTCTTTAAGTGCCGTCTCCCAATCGGGATCGTTGGATATCATCATCACTATCTTTACTTTATCTACTGCTGCTCTAAAGAATTCTATAGAACTGCATTTAAACTAGTCCCTTAAATTCTTCAGCATGACACTCTCCTTCTTCCTATACTCCTTCCTCCTCTTATCTTGTCCTGTATTATCAGCCTTAGTAGTTCATATCGCTGTGCCCTCATTACGTGTCCCAGATATTGTAACTTTCTTATTTTTATTGTGTTTATTATTTCGCATTCTTTACCCATTTCTCGCAATATTTCCGTATTTTTCTTCTATGTCTATGCTATTCTAAGCATCCTCCTGTAACACCACATTTCAAAGGACTGTAACTTATTTATGTGTTATTGCTTCAATGTCCAGCTTTCAAGTCCATATTGCAGTATCGAAAACATGTAGCATCTCAGTGCTCTTACTCTCAGTTCTAATCTAAGATCTTTGTTGCAGAGAATTGTTTTTATTTTTACAAACGCATTTCTTGCTATTTCTATCCTAGCTCTTATTTCGGTTGTTTGATCATTATTGTCTGAAATCCAGGTTCCTTGGTATTTGTATTTATCAACCATTTCTATCGGTACATTTCCCAAATATATGTTTGTTGGTATATTTGTTTTCTTTGTTATTATCATGTATTTGGTCTTTTTTATATTCAGTTTTAGTCCACATTTTTCACAGAAACTGTTTGTTTTGTTTAGCAGTAATTGGAGATGTTCAGTAGAGCTTGCCATAATCATGGTGTCATCTGTATATCTTATGTTGTTAATAGATCTTCCGTTAATTATTATTCCTTCACTTTGAGATAGTAATGCTTGTTCAAAAATGGCTCTTTGACTGTATATATATTATTACACATTGCTACGTAATGATTTAATAATTACAACAATAAATTTGTATTTGTGAAACTACCAATATCGCGATAGGAGGAGAGCTTCGTTTGTATTAGTTCTTATAGTCTTAAATGCACTAATTAATTTTCTTGTTTCCTATTTTTAAAATTATATTCGCTGATTTTTAAAATGCTTAGCAACACCTTTTTCTGTCAAGCTTAATTTATTACAGTAATTAGTCAAGCAATCAACAAATTTATTTCGAAGTCAATATCCGAACCACACAAACAAATAATATATTTGACTTGTTTTTGTTATTACGTTTTTAATTTCTTATCTCTCCTTATAATTATGTAACTTAACGTCAATATTACTTTTAGGCATTGCTTTTGACCGTTTTTAGTAACACGTTAAAATTAAGTTAATTGATAGCACTGTGTCTATTATTTAGAAAACATTTCGCACTATTTTCCCAACAAATTGTGATAAACGAAGCGAATTTCTCACGGTGATAAGGTAAATAAGGTAAGCCCATAATATATATACAGATAACGACATTGTTTTGTTGACCATAGGAATTAACATTTATTGCAATCCCATCTCTAGAGTATATTTATTATAATGCTCTAAAACTAATTTTTTAGTTACTTTTTAGCCTTAAAAGGAATATTAATAAATACGTAGGTAAATAAATAATATGCTTTATTGTCACTGAAAATTGTACAAATTTTATGGACAAAGTTTGTAACAACAAGACAAGAAAGAAGAAAAAAATCAGAATAAGAATCGTTTGTACTTTTAAATAAAAAAAACAACAATAAAATTCTTCCAAACTTAAACATAAAAAATACTACCTAATTAAGAACCAAGAAACTTCGTTAAATGTACCTAACCAAAAATAAAAATTAGGAAAGCAGATTAATGAATTAAAGGCTCAAATATTCCACCTCCTTCTGCTAAACAGTAACCAGATTTGTCATAGAGATTTCTCCTCATATTTTGGAGTTGGGCTGGTGTAATGCTTGCAGAGAAATGAAGTATTTTTGCCCTTAATTCGTCTAGGTTTGTGTCCCTTTCAAACCGATGCCTATAAATGTTTTCTTTGAAAAAACCCCCCAAAAAAATCCTTAGGTGCTAAGTCACAGTACCTAGCGGGTCATTTAATTGTACCACGTGTACTTATCAGTTGATAGGGAAACGTTTAACTGAGGAAGTCAATAGTTGCTCTAGAGTTGTGAGCCGAATACCCATCCTGTTAGAAATAAACCTCCTGAGAAGTAATGGAAAGGTGTCGAACTGTAAAAGTTGTAAATATTTGGACCCGTTTAGTTTCCGTCGATAAAAAATGGAACGACTATATGGTCGCCTAACATCACAGTCCAAAGATTTAACTTTTGCGAATGCTGCATTCGCACTGCAACACTGAGGTGCTTATTTTACCAAGAATAATACCTTGCAACGGATGGATTGTGTTTTTTATGTAATGAAAATGAAGATTCGTCAGAAAATAAAATATTTTTTAAAAAGTGTACATTTTCATTCTGTTTATCTAACATAAATTCACAAAACTCCATCCGCCTAAAGTTATCTTCCGGGACCAGTTCTTGTTTTGGTTGTACCTTAAACCAGTGATACCCATCCCTTTTGAGAACTCGCTGGACAGTTCAAGCATTCACGTTAACTTCCCTAGCTATTTGTACACTATTACAGGGTTCACTAGCTTCCACAAAAGCACAAATATCAATAACCCTATTTGACGCTTCTCATCGACAGGTCTAACACGTGGTTCATTACCTTCATGACACTTTTTATAACTTTTTACACATGCCGTAGTTTAAAAATGTTTAAATTTTTAACTGTTGTAATACTTGGTGGGGTCTATTTTCTAAGGCAACAATAAATAAATCAATTACTTTGCGTATCGAATGACCCTGAAAGTACCATGTTACAAGTTGCACTTTTTCTTGGACAGTATACAACGTAATAGGCATTTTATTAATTATTTGTTTAATCTTTTCGAACTTCGTTTTTTTAAAGTCAATGTGACAATTACGACAATTCGTTCCTACTGTGAAATTATTTCCTTATAATTTATTCATAAAATCACCAAAACACCACATTCGTATTTTATTTTCCATATACTTAATACATTTTTTTGAGAATGTGTGAATAATGAATAAATGTTCTTTTTTCTTATTAAATAAAAAAATTTAACGAAATTTTAATGTTGGCAATGTCAAAAACAAATTAAACTTAAAATAACTTTCTCTTGAAAGTGGCATTCATGGGTTATTTGTACTTGGTTGTCTATTGGTTACTATTCTAATTTATTTATAATTTACCAAAACTCATTATTTTTGTTTAAATAATTTTTTCAAATAATTTTTTAAAAGAATTCAACAAAGAAGGAGAAACATTTACCAGATCAATTATTCTATAATAATGTTTTAATTTTACAAACCTAATTTTATTTGGGGAGTTAGTACACTTTTAAAATTCTTTCCACTTTTTATTGACTCCAACCCATCCAAACATTACATTTCTCTCCAAGATCCATCCATTTGTATATATATATATATATATATATATATATATATATATATAATACATATATATATATATATATATATATATATATATATATATATATATATATATATATATACAGTGTGTAAAAGCCAAATGGAATAAATTCATTATTTAGGTTACTGTACATATTTATAAAAACTCCCGAAACACGTCAAATTTAAATTATAACTTGACATTCCTTAACGTGAAAATGCAACCCCTACCTTTAACCCCCTTAGAATGACAGGTACAACGCCCAATTTTTAAAATGGGATGTATAGGTTTGTGATATATCGTTTGAAAGGTCTTTTCATTCTCCATTCAAAAATGTTGTCGCTTTCAAGTTTATTAAGATTAATTAAGATAAAATAAATTAAAATCATGTGGTTACCGAAATTCGCTACAATACAATCAAAAACTAAAATGTAATGCAAAACGTGATAAAATGTAGAACACGAAAAAGAACTATGAATGTTAATGAAGTAGATGTTCAAAATGTTCACCGCGAACGTCTTGGCAACATCCTAATCTCAAATAAAACTGTCTTCTAACATTATTTAACATAACAGGCGTGATCAACCTAATCGCAAGCGTTATTCGTTTTTTTAAGTAATTTAAATCAGAAGGTTTAGTTTTGTACACATATTACATATCCCCATAAAAAGAAATCTAATAATGTAAGATCAGGTGATCGCGCTGGCCATTTAATCGATCCTCGCCTCCCTATCCACCGATTGGGAAATATTGTATCGAGGTACTGTCGGACATTAAGTTGGTAATGTGGTGGTGCTCCATCCTGCTGAAATCATATCGTATTCGCTGGAACTTGAGGGTTTCCTGGATCAGGATATAAATTTGCCAACGTTGGAACGACATCATTTTGAAGTAGTGCCAAATAATTTTTGCCATTCAAGTTGCCCTCAGTGAAAAGGGGACTAATGATATTGTTTCCTACAATCCCTGTCCAAACATTAACGTTTTGAGGGTATTGAGTGTGTTCTTCTCTCATCCAGTGAAGATTTTCCGTGGCCCAGTAGCGGCAATTTTGACGATTAGCATGACCGTTAAGTGAAAAAGTACACTCATCAGAAAACATAACGTCTTCTAATTGGATAATATTGTTCTCCAACATGTCCATCATTTGCTCACAAAAAAAAGTTCTCCTAACAAAATCGTCTTCCATGAGCTCCTGAGTAGGTATCATCTTATAGGGATGCAATTTATTTTCTTTTAATATGTTTACTATCGATATATGGCTAGTATTGAATGTAGTGGATGCCAGTCTACTCGATGTATGTGGATTTTCCTGAAACTCAAGCAACACATCTAATTTGAGTTCATGACTCAGTGCATTGGCAGCTGCTTTTATTTATCTGCCTTACATGACCAAACTCGAGAAACTTGTAGAAACTTGTAGAAACTCGAGAAAATGTAGGCGGTAAATTAGGAAATTTCTCATGAAATAGGCGAGTTACTTCCTGTTGTGTTCGGGTGTTATCTGTGTAACCAATCATTTGTAAAACTGTTATTTTATGCATTTCCGTTAATCTAACCATTTTTGAGAATTGAATTGAACGAACTTTTTACTTAAATTAAAATACTGACAACGTAAATAAAACAATTTACTAATGCGTGTTAAAATAACGTTGCCACGGAAATTTAAAGTTTTTTTAATGGTTACCATCTAAAAACCACATTGCTATGGTTTTTGTTCACTTTCTCATTATCAAGACCTAAACGGGAAATAAGTTTTTAGTATATTTTAGCGAATTTCGGTAACCACATGATTTTAATTTATTTTATCTTAATTAATCTTAATAAACTTGAAAGCGACAACATTTTTGAATAAATAATGAAAAGACCTTTCAAACGATATATCACAAGCCTATACTTCCTATTTTAAAAATTGGGGGGTTGTACCTGTCATTCTAAGGGGGTTGAAGGTAGGGGTTGCATTTTCACGTTAAAGGATGTCAAGTTATAATTTAAATTTGACGTGTTTCGGAATTTTTTATAAATATGTACAGTAACCTAAATAATGAATTTATTCCATTTGGCTTTTACACACTGTATATATATATATATATATATATATATATATATATACAATATATAAATATATATTAAAATAAATATATATATATATATTAAAATTAATACTATTAAAAGAATAAATATAAAGTTAAACAGTCTTTCGGATTGAATCGCGTCAATTGTCATTGCGCTGAGCTTTCGACATCCTCTTTGATGTCTCCTTCGAGGCTTCCGAGGACTCAGTCTCCCGAGCCCCCAGACACTACTACACTGTTCAATAACCAATGCATTACTGCAACAGAGAAAGGTTCATTTATACCGTCGATGGTGAAGTGATTTCTCGGATAATTATTGGTTGATAGAAGCAGATGGGTTCTGGAGTTTTTAAAATCAATTTTGTGACCTATATGAAGATGGTGTTGACCTAGAACTGAAACTGAATAGGAATTGTGAACAGAAATGAAATGTTCGTCAATCCTATTTTGGATTTAGATCTATATATGATCGGGGGCAGTCAGTACAAGAAATTTCATAAACTCCGTCTTGTATGATCCATCGAACCTAACATGAGCCCTGATCTTAACCCAGTTGATTAGAATATTTGGAGTGAATTAGAAGCCATGGTTCACGAAAACTCTATTTTTAACACTATCGATGAACTAAAACCATTAAATTTTTGTTGGAATCAATTTGACCAATGGCGTCGAAGACTTCAAGCTGTAGTAAATAACTATGGGGACATATCCATAATGAATTTAATTAATTACGTTGTTTTATTTATTAAAAAAAATGTGTATTACCTTTTGAATAAAACAATAAATTTAATAAAACTGTTATGATGCCCTTTCAGAATGTAATTTACCTTTACTTAGATTACCCTAATTTTTTTCATTAGTCTGGTAAATTTTAATTTAAATATGCGCTATCAATATAGGTGTTAAATTTCATCAAAATCGGAACAAAACTAAAAAAGTTATTTCGAATCAAAATGGGTTCCAAATAAATTTGACCCATCCTGTATACTTGGAATCACCGATCCAGAGATCATAGATCAATAATCGTTTATATCATAACTAAACTAGAAGCAACATTTACATCCTTAGATTTTAACGTAAAGACATGAGGTGGTTGTGGAATTTTCTAGTAATAGGAACTAGTAAACCTATTAGGAATATAGAAATTATAGGAACTATTTAACAGGAATTACGAAGGACACAGCTGTTAGTGTGCACAAGTGTAGGAAAAGAAAGGTAGAGAAAAACCAAGGAGAAGATGGAAAAACTGTGTGGCAGGGGACTTAAGAAAAAAAGTTTTAAAGGAAGACGACACCATGGATATGAATAAGTGGCGACGAAGAGTAAGGAACAGCGACCCCTGAAAAGGACAAAGCCGAGGGAGAAGAAGAAAACCAAAGAGTAAATTAAAGGGAACATAGAAATATAAATAATAGACATCATAACCTACGAAACCTAGAAAAGGACAGCGTAACGTACTTGTACTAAAGTAAAATTAAAGCAAAAAACAGAACAATAGAAGAAGAATAGAAACACATAGCGAACATACTAAAACGTGTAGAAAACAAGAACTGTATTGGTGGATAGAAAAAATACAGAAAATGATAAAGAAAGAGAAAAAAAAAACATAACGTATAGCAACGTAATCGTGCCAAAACATATGAATAAAGAAATAACCACTCGAAAGGAATTTATAGATATCTAAATACACATTCACTAGAAAAATTACTTCACTTTACTAAAGTATTAAATATTATAACAGAAAAAAAATTATAGACTACTACACAACTACTACAAGAAATACGATCACATTTTCAAAACGAAAATGCAAGGAGAGGCCCACAATTAGAATCTACAGAGCTAAGTATGACGCATATCGTAGGTCCAGGAAAAATTTCACAGAAGTTTATTAAATATAAAAAAAACTTACAATGAAGTACAAACTTCTTTTTGTAAAATGGTATAAAATTTTAGTATTAAAATGTTTTAAAAATGATCCAAAATAGATTTATAAATTTTCAGAACGTATTCGATCCTATCAGATCATCATCAGTGAAAAACGTTTATGAGTAGTTAGAACTAGTCACATGAGGGCAGGTGACCATTAAATTACATAATTTGAGTAACGAACATTATGATTATTGTGAAACTATGTCGATGATACAGGATTACATTTTTTAAGGAAACGTACAATATCCCAGCTCGAAAAAGGGAACCTTACGCCCTGATAGGTAACAACAAATAAAAAACACCAAAATAAGTAAAGGTAGAAATATTATTAGGTTATTAGTTCCTATTCTCTGGGAAAATAAAATCACAAATAGAACAAAACCAATATACAAGACAATGGTAGAGCCAATTGTAACATATGGATCAGAAGTTTGGGACGAGTAAATAGAAAAAATTACAGGTTACTGAGATGGACTTTATGAAAAGAAGTTGTAGATTAACAAGGATGGATAAAATCGGCAATGAGGAAAAATTCAGCAAAAGAAAGACATCCTAGACGAAGTTTAAGCGAATTAATTAAAATGTTTTGGTCTCGTAAGCAGAATGACGGACAATAGATAGATGGCCAAAAAAAGTATTACAGTGGATACCAGAGGAATGAAGAAAAAGATCCAAGAAGAAGTTGACAAAACGAATAAAAAAGACAATTAAATGAAGCGAACAAACCAGACAGGAAACCTGAATATATATGTAGAATAAACTATCCAAAAATAAAGAGAACTTGGCGAAGATACACGAGAAAATTACATAATATTCATCGATTCCAAAAGATCTTCCAATACAAAAATACGGTATGTCTAAAATGATCGAATCACTGGAGCAGTTTGAGAAATCAACAAAATAAAGAAATTGCTATAAATAAGTCTCAAGACTTAAGAATACCACTGTGAAGATATGATGTGACAAACTCTAAGAAAATTTACGTTTTCACAAAAGCAATGGAAATGGTAACAATAAAACACTGAAAACTTTGTGGAAATGGTAACGATTAATAAAAAAGAAGACGACAGCCTTCTGAAATTGGAAAGATAGATTATGAGAACAATCATCATCAGCCGTTTTGTGTCCACTGCTGAACATAGGCCTACCGTAAATAATTTCATTGCATCCGATCTTAAGCACCCTTAATCCAGTTGTGCTGGATGCGTTGAGGTTACAATAAACATCGTGTCTAGGTCTTCATTCTAAAATTTTCTTGGTCCATCTTCCATCTCTGACTCTGGCAACATGTCCAATATTAAGCTAAACTTCAAACAATACTAGGCCCAAAATGTAACAAGAAAAGGAAAGGAGGAAGACGGAGAAAAACTTGGTTAAGTGTCTTAGCAGAAGATGTGAAAGCAAAGAGTATCAATGATTTGAAAGCATCATTCAGAGCCAGTAAGAAATGAAAAAAAAATCACCCCAGCAACAATAGCGCATATCAGACTATCAATGACAAAGAGAAATAGTCGTAATAGTCGTAGAAATAAAAATCCTAGTCGTTGTTGGATATTTTCTCAATGGAGATAGATTGTACTCCTTTGATGATAATAGTAACACTTGGATGTACTGCTATTATTGAAGTATGGAGTACTATTACTGAAATGGAAGCAGTAAATAAGCGATGCGTTATTAAAATTTACTACGCAGTATCTTAGTAATTACCGTTGTTTGTACTAATAGATTTTGCTGTTTTCAAAGAACATTTCTAGACAGAAATTTTACACAAACTTGTATACACATATACCATAAATAGGAAACATTCAATTTAATAATTATAAATTAAAGCTAAGCATTTAGACTTACCAAGATAAACGATTTGGCTTTGATGCTAATATGTTGAGAAAAATATCCATTTTCATTTTACCGATTTTATAGTCAAGGGGCGTAAATAATAAGTATGAACTTTGTTGGCGAACTTGCACATATTCGTCCATTTTTCCCTGAATTTGGAATACAACAAAAAAAATGTGATTTAAATGGCATATTATTAATGTGTAATCAAAAATATTTGTCAGATATATTCCTCTTCTTTTTTATTGTTTTTTTATGATAAATCCAATGTATGTGATAAATTTGCATTGACAAGTTGCATACTGGAAAGGATTCATTAACAAAGGACACGATAAAAGGGATGGATGGAGTGGGAATTAAAAAGTTGTACGTGTTCAGATAATTAAATAATTTGTGGGAAGTGACAACCTGATTGGTGTAAACTTATTTGCATCCCAATATATACCAATGGAAGTCCAACTCGGTGAACTACAAATTAACAACAAAATTAACCTTTTTTATTGTTACGTTGCATGTTTACAATCTACTCTATGGACAGAGTAATAAGTAAATAGTTTGTAAGTAAATTAACTACTCAGGGTGTCTAGTGCATATAGGACAATCTCGAATGAGGCTCTATATGTCATTGGAGCGGTGATACCAATCGTTTTGTTGTGCAAGTGAGAATGTATGCGAGGAGGATAGATGTAAATATACATAAGAATGAGAGAGAAAAAACGATAGTAGAGTGGCAGAGAGAATGGGCGAATGATAGTGGAAAGGCAAGGTGGGC
Source organism: Diabrotica balteata (assembly GCA_918026665.1). NCBI lineage: Eukaryota > Metazoa > Arthropoda > Insecta > Coleoptera > Chrysomelidae > Diabrotica > Diabrotica balteata. The sequence continues at coordinate 90,899,476 of OU898279.1, read as the reverse complement.
GAAGAAGCTTATTCCCGATCTGAGACCGTGATGGGAATGTAAGTTCAGGAAACTAGACTAATTCCTGACGCAGTTTCTGACCGGATATGGTAGTTTTGGCTGGCAAACTGTACTGTTTGTGCGGTACCGGATGCTCCAGCCCACATTTTTAACTGCCAGAGATGGGCAAATGAGATGGGAGATTTCGAGAGGCAAATGAGTTTCGGGCTGGATGAAAGAAACATTATAAACATAATTTTGAGAGGAGAGAAAGAATGGGGAGAAGTACACTATCTGATTTCTGCGGTGATGAAGAAAAAGAAGCAGGAGGACAGAGGAGGAAATTAATCCAGGGATTTAAAAATTTATCTTCTTCTTTGAGTACCGTGCCCAAGTTTTAGGCATGGGTAGCTTCCATGATGATTTGCCGATATCGTTCTCGATCTTGCGCGGCATGTAATAATTCATCTGCTGATAAGCCAGTCCATTGACGAAGGTTTTGGAGCCATGAGTATCTCTTTCTGCCAATTCCTCTTCTTCCGTCGATCTTTCCGTTGAGTACCAACTGCATCATCCTTTATCTGCTTCCTCTCATTATATGCCCCAGATATTCGAGTTTTCTCTTTTTTATCATCTTTATTAAGTCACCTTCACCTTGACCTACTCTGTTCAAGACTTCTCTGTTTAAAATGTATTGAACCCATGATATTCTGAGCATTCTACGATATAACCACATCTCAAAGGCTTCTAATTTGTTCATCATGTTAACCTTCATAATCCAGATTTCACATCCATACAGTAATACAGGATGCACATAAGATTTTAGGAACTTAATTCTCAGCTGTAAGTTCAGCTGAGAATTGCTCAGAACAGATCTAAGTTTCATAAATGCTCCTCCTACAATTTCTATACGAGTTTTAATTTCTTCATCCGGATTTAGCGTCTCGTTTATCCAACATCCTAGATATTTAAAATGGTTAACTTTTGTTATCGGTTCATTATTGACAATTAGGTGTATAGCGCCGAGGTCTTGTTTACTAAGCACAAGTAACTTTGTCTTTGTTGTATTTATGCTTATTCCGTTATTAGAGCATTCTCTAGTGATTCGATCTATAAAAATTGAAGATCTTCGATACTTTCAGCCATGATTGTGGTATCATCTGCATATCTGATGTTATTGATGTTTCTCCCCCGATTCGAACTCCACATTACCCTTCCAAGCCTTTGTTAAAAATTATTTCTGAGTAAACGTTAAACAAATTTGGGGACAACACACAACCCTGTCTAACACCTCTTTGAATACAAATTTTGTCTGTTTCTTTCCCGTTTACCAGAATAGAAGCTTCTTGATTCCAATACAGATGTTGTAAAAGTCTCAGATCTTGAGACTTTTCCAATATATATATATATATATATATATATATATATATATTATATATATATATATATATATATATATATATATATACATATATATATATTATATATATGTTATATACAGTGCTAGTCAAAAGTCCGTTCCCCCCTCGTATCTTCTGAACGGTTATTGTAATAATAGTGAAATTTGGAGGGAGGTAATAAACAGACGTAGGTTTCTCAACTAGTCATAACAGGTGACGTAATAGTGACAGATGACGTAACAGTGCCACTGTGACAGTTAATTTTAAATGGGACATTATGGCAAGTGATACATCGTTTGAAAGGTATTGAAAATACCTATTCAGTTATAATAATTTTTTTTGAGTTTAAGCTAATTTAGATCAATAAATTAAATAAATACTAAAATTGTAGCTTCTTATTTAATTGATAAATATTTAATAACCAGTTCTTCTAGTAAGTGTTCAAAATGTGCTCCATCTACTTCCTGACAGTAATGCTTCCTATTTCTAAACTCTTGCCGTACTCGTTCAAATGTGTCGGGGAAATTGCCCTACATTCTTCAACAATTCGTTCTTTGAAAATGTCAATATTGTCGGTTACTGTAGCGTAAACTTTAGATTTTAAGTATCCCCACAGAAAAAAAATTTAATGGTGTGAGGTCCGGTGATTGAGCTGGCCATTCTTTCGTACTTCGTCGTCCAATCCATCTACCACGATATTCCTCATCAAGGTAACGTCTTACTGCACCATAATGGTGTGCAGGGGCACCATCTTGTTGAAACGTTATTTCCAAGTTACCGAATTCATCTGGATTATCCTCCAGAATTTCAAGTATTAATGGTTCAATTGCATTTTGTAACATCTCTAGATACACTTCACCGGTTAAATTAGTATTGCTAAAAACAGGCCCAACTATGTGGTTTCCCAAAATACCTGCCCAAACATTTATTTTTTTTTTTTAAATTCAGTATGTGTTTCACGAAAGACGTGAGGATATGTGTCACTCCCAATAACTCACATTGTGCGTGTGTTAACATTTCCATTGAGAGAAAAAGTACTTTTGTCACTAAAACAAATTGTTTTTATGTAATTGGGCTGTTGGTTAATTTTATTGGACATATTTTCACAGTGTACTTTGTCTTTTGACTAATTCAATTTTTTTGTCATCACTAATTGTTGGTCGACCAGATCGTTTGACATCTTGAACACTACCTGTTTGTTTAAACTTCCGAAGAAGCTTTCTCAAATAAGATCTCGATATAAGGCGATCGGGGTACCTCTCATTAAAAAGGCGTTCCGCTGCATGGAAATTATTTTCACATTCACCAATTATCACAGCTGTTATTTTGTCGGCTGCAGTACGTACCATTCTGCCTTTGTAAAAATTTAAACGTCTCGTTAAACGATAATTAAACTAAATATTAACTAAAACTAAAAAAACAACTTGACTAAACTTAGATTGACCAAACTAAGTAGAAACAAAAATTAAATATTCGGCTATAAACGCTTTTGCAAGCTAAAATCAACTACAGAATTGACAAAGGTCAACTTTTTTTGCCAAATAACTAAAGGCTGACGTTAGAATTAAATGCCAAATTAGAATTTTAGTATTTATTTAATTTATTCGTCAAAAGCATCTTAAATCCAAACAAAATTAGGATGATTGAATAGGTATATTAAAATAATTGTAGTTTTGCATTTAATCAATAAATATTCTAACGTTCGCCTTTTGCTAATTGTCAAAAAAGTTGACGTTGACGTAAAAACAATTAGAGAATTGAAAAACGTCAACTTTTTGACAAGTAACCAGAGGCGGAGGTTTTAATATTTAAGTGCGAATTAATTAAATGCGAAACTACAATTTTACTATTTATTTAATTTATTTCTCAAAATGAGCTTAAACTCAAATAAAATTATTATGACTGAATAGGTATTTTCAATGCCTCTTAAACGAGGTATCACTTGCCATAAGGTCCCATTTAAAATTATCTGTCACAGTGGCGCTGTAACGTCATCTGTCACTATTACGTCACCTGTTATGACTAGTTGAGAAGCCTACGTCTGTTTATTACCTCCCTCCAAGTTTCACTATTATAACAATAACCGTTCAAAAGATACGAGGGGGGGAACGGACTTTTGACTAGCACTGTATATATATATATATATATATATATATATATATATATATATATATATATTCCTTATTCCACATATATGGAATATATATTCCAATTATTTCTAGATATTCAAACAGCCTACCATGTTAAACCCTATCAAACGCCTTCTCAAAATCTATAAAATAGACGTGAATTGGTTTCTGTACTTCCTATGATCGTTCAAGTAGTGTTAGCATTGGGAGCAAAGCTTCCCTTGCTCCCAATCCCTCTCTGAAACCGAATTGTTTATTTCCCATTATGTCTTCACATTTCTGCTTGATTCTATTAAGAATTATCCTAAGAAGTAGCTTGAGAAAGTGACTTATGAGGCTAATTAGTCGAAAGTCTTTACATGATGATAAGTTTTTTTAGAAGTGGGATAAATGTAGACTCCAACCATATTTGTGGCAGTGTTCCACAATGCCACAAAAATTTATAGTTAATATTATTTATTAGTTTATGGCCTTACGTCTAAACCTGTCCTTAAGTAATGGGATGGTCAGATCGTTGTGACGTGTTTGGTTAGATACATACCATGGAGCTTTACTTATCATACGGAGTATTTTGGATTGGAATGTTTGTTAAAGTATCTTCGTATTTGATGATTTACTACAGTCCCATAGTTTTATTCCATATGCCCAAAGTAGTGTAAGTATAGCTTTGTACAGAAGCAGTTTATTTTCAAGAGATAACTGAGACCTTAAATAGCCAGTTTATATTTTTTAGTTTAAGATCTAGTTGTTTCCGTTTAGTATTAATGTGCATTGTCCATGTGAGTTTTTCATCCTGATGCAATCTCAAGTATTTGAGAACAGGTTTTATAGGAATGAGAGTATTATTAATATAAACTTGTGGATATGTAGATTTTCTTGTCATAAAAGTAATTTGTACTGATTTGCTAGCATTAACACTGATCTCCCATCGCTAAAGCCAGTTTTGTAATTGGACTAAAAGATTTTGTAATTTCTGTGATGCTACATTAGGGTCGATATCCACCGCCAATATTCCCGTGTCATTGGCAGAAGTAGCTAAGAAGGTATGATTACTGGTTGGAACGTCTGCTGTAAATAACAGATACAGAAATGGGCCCAAAACGCTACCTTGAGATACGCCAGATTGTATGATGTGGTAATTTGAGTAGTTGTCTTCGATTTTGTCTTGGAAGTAACGGTTAGTAAGATACGATTTTAGTATAAAGTGTAGTCGGTCTGTTAGGTGTAATTTCAGTTTGTAGAGGAGATCTTTATGCCATACTCTATCAAATGCCTGTTGTATATCTAGAAACACTCTTGTTGGATGGTTGTGTGTTCACGTCTAAATCCGAATTGGTGTTGTGGTTTAATTTCGTTTATGGGAACTACTTGCTCGATTTGATGTAATAGTAGCATTTTTAATACTTTCGACATTATTGGGAGTAGACTTATTGGGCGATATGAATTTGCTTGCGTTGCGGGCCTACCAGGTTTTGGAATTATAGTAAGTTGAGCAAATTTTCGTTGTAGTAGAAAGTATCGAAGACGTAGTATGCTGTTTTATATTATTGTTAATAACACCACTGCTTGTCTCGGTATCTTTTAAAGTAATTCTCCTATTATCAAACCATAGCCAGGAGCTTTCTTAGGATTTAGAATTTTTATTTTTTGCCGAAACTCTGTCGGAGTAAATGTTGTCAGAGGAAGAGATGATTGACATGGAGTTTCGAGGTACATTCTTATATCATCATCTTTATCGTTATTAGTATCCGGTGCTGCAAATACAGCTGCAAGATGCTCTGCGAATAACGTTGTTTTTTCTGCGTTTGTGCAGGCTCAAGACATATCTGTTTTTCTTAAAGGTGAATTTGTTATTGTCGGTCGTTTAAATTCTTTAGTAGCTTTCCAAACAGAGTGGTCTTCATGTGGGAGGTTAGAAACATAAAACTAAAAAGAGTCGTTTTTTTCTTCATGTAATGCTCTATTTATTCTATGACTTATCCGGTTAAGGTACGTTGTATTTAGTGGATTTCTTGTTTTTTTGACATATGTGCCGAGCTCTTCTTTTTTCTGCTACAAGTTCTCTTATATGAAGGTAGATATTATGGTTTTCTTGCACACTTCTTTGGCGCTGTGGTGTTGTTTCACATCCTGTTGTTTGTAAAACGGTTGCTAAATAGTCCACTGCTTTCTCTACATCTTGGTTTTCTTTTATCCTAATATCTAGTCTAATCTTTGTATTTACAGAATTTTGGGAGACATCCCAGTTTGTTTCTTTAGTTGTGAGTTTGGGTAGTGGTGTTCACTATATTATGTGTGTACTTATTAAAGGTATTATTATTGTACTGTGATCTGATGTTAAATCGAAGTTTCACTCTATGGCACTATGGATGTCAGCTATCCCTTTTGTTACAGCAAAATCTACCAAATCTGGGATTTTGTTGGGATTACGATTTTAATGATTGCTGCTTGGATTTTTTCCGTAATATAAGGTTGGACTGCATATTGTTTAACTTTTGATTTAATAATAACGGCAAAACCTGCATGTCCTGCATTTTGTGTTAATAATAACGGCAAAACCTCCTCCGTCTGGATGGTTTGCATAATCCACTGTATAGTGAGGTATCTTAATAACCGTTCTTTTTGTGACATGGCTTTCAGATATTAATAGAATGTCTGTATTATACATTTTTAAAAAGTGATATCTCTAGTATATGGTTTGAAATGCCATTAGTATTCCACGACGCAATTCGTAGTGACTTGAAAGCTATTTTGTTATTTTGTTAATGACTGTAGTTAACATGGTTAAAATCATGCTATTTTGGATTAAGAGTTGAGAGAACATCTTTTTGAATTCGTTTAGGAAATTTGATAGTTTATCTACTAATTCATTGTTGATATTTTTGTTATCTGCGTTTATGTTTTCATTGGCAGCATCTCTATAACTGATTCTGTTAAAATTATGAGCATGATGTTGGGTAGGTATATTTACATTGGGACTGTTGACAGGATTTTGAGTAGTGATTTGTTTTGATTTGTCATTGTATCTGATATTTAGTAGTTTACGATAAACAGAACATCCTATGTAATTAGAAGAATGGTCTCCGTTGCAGTTAGTGCAAGTTGCTGACGTGCTTTTGGTTTCGTGTAGAGTACATTTTACCATATTCTTTGTGTGACCATATTCTCGAGATCGTGTACTTTGTGGTATATCTCTTTTAATTCTCAATGGTTCTACCCTTATTTTACAATGTTGTATATACTGTAGTTCAAATATTTCTTTGTTGGTCGTGTGATGCTCAAACTCCACAAACAATAATGGTAATGGTTTACGGCTCAATCTATATCTGACATTTGTAACGTTTCTTACCTTATGACTCTTTTTCTGGATTTCGGCTTTAATTTTATCTATCGAAAAGGAGTGATGCAGATCTCGAATATCTGCTCTGTATGCTCTCTCTTCCTTAGGTTGGTATGTATGGTGTACGATTTTTTCCTGTAGTACGTGATGTATTAGTTTCCTGTAGGATTCGGGTGTCTTTGGTAACATTTTTATTGTGTTGTTTATTAAAGCTGTAGTAAAGTAAGTTTCTACTTCTACTGCTTGAGCTAAATTGTCTATCATTTTACTATAGTCATTTACGCCATGTATGAAAATTGGAGGGGGTTTTTGAAAGTGGTGGGTTTTTATTCGTGTCATTTACGGAGTTTTCCTGTGGAAGTGGCTGAAACCTATTCAACAGTGTAATTGGAGCTTTTTCTTCTTTTGAATATTGACTTTTAAGCCTTTTTCTTGTTGATTTTATTGTTTGCCATGGGTGTTTATTATTTTGAGTGACATCGAATCATATTCATTCTATGTTTCTGGATTGTTTTTTAAGTTTAAGTTAGCCTGAGAGTTTGATGTAGAATAAGAAAAGTTGGTTTGTTGGGCAACTATTGGCTGTACCTGATATTGTAGTTGATAATTATCAAAAGGTATTATTTGGTTTACTGTTAGTTGATTTGAGCTTAATGGTGAAGCTTGAGTATTTATTTGACTTACTTGGTAATACGGATGTATTAGTTTGTATGCTCGTTCTGCATTACAGTTAGAAGCTGTACTGTAGTGTACTGAAAATCACTTGATCCTTTTTCCTGAAAATCACCTGAATTTTAAGATTTTCAGATTTTATATGTATGTAGGTAGGTAGTTAGAATAACAAACTAATTAGTGAGAAGGTTGTGCTTGAGTATTTCGACATAACTTAGTAAATTCTGGTTCAATGTTACAGATATAGATATAGTTACAGATGAGGTTCTACATTAAGTTTGTTTCTGTATAAGTTCTTAATATGAAGGAGAAAAGGGTATTAAGTATTTTAACCTTGTGTTACTGACATTTTTTATATATGTAAATTACGTAAAAGGTACACCTGGACTATGCTTTAAATGGTTTTATTCTTTTAGAGATTATTTTTATGATGAAATGCATCGCATCCCTAACAGCTAACGAGTAAATTACCTTGGACTAAGCAAACAAGACAGCTGAAGAGTCGGACATAGAATTAAAGCACCAAATAAAGATAAAGACAACAACGATGAAACGAAGAGCAGTGACAGACGAAGAGATTTGACGTGAAGATGGAACTATATGACAAAATGCTCCTGTCCGTGAAACCTAAGCTGTCCGATAGAATATTTTACGCCAAACTTCTAGTGAAGAAAACTTCAAAACATCTACGATGAAACAAATCTTCAAACTTGAAGATAACAATAGGCTATAAAAAAAATGTGTTGTGTAAATTAAATCCTCTGTCATTTGTTCATTTTGCTATGTCGTGAGATTATTTCCAATTACCGTTGAAGATTATTCGTTTTTATGACTAGAGAACACGTTTCGAACGACAAGCATAAAGCTATTTCAATCAATGGCATCTGGACCATACTAAACAGTACTTTGAAAAATGACACAAGTCCTCGAAATGTTTAACTGTAGATGAGTATAAGGAGGGTTTAAAAATGGACTTATATATTGTTCTGAAGCTATTTTTTTGTGGCATTGTAAATTAATTACTATTTAACTGGGAATAAGCCACAATTAAAGATAAAAATACGTTTATTGACGTTTCAATTTCCACTTCGGAAATCGTTCTCAAAATACAAACAGTAAATTAAACAAATTTTGTTTTTTGTTACATAGTGAAAAATTCTTCTAATAATTTAATTTTATCTGACTCATTTATATTGACAATTCAGACATACGTTATGCATTTTAAAGTAGACGACTTTAAAATGATATTGCCAATATTGTAAAGTTGCGCTCCTGGGACGACTTTACTTATAAGATAGTTCATTCGATTACATGAAATCAACTTTAACTTGAGAATATCCGTCAGAAAAAAAATCATAGCATGTAATTCGTCTTTAAAAAGACAAACACATGACATGATGACAGTAAAATTCTCCTGTTAGTGATTCCATAGTAAATTATGAGGGAAAAACCATTAAAAAAACCTCATAATACTATCCCGACATTGTAAGTATTTGTTCGTGAATTTAGTTTACCTTCAACAAACATCAAAATTCTGATTTTATATGTTACGTTATTTAAAAAACATAAATGATGTATCCTCTATATGTTACTGACTTACTAATACTGGTATTTTCTTATTAATAACTTCCTCTTTCAATATTGATAACCAGATCCTACTACATTCTGCCGAGGAATTTGCGACACAATTGGCCTCATTTAGCATAATTAGAGCCGCTTCAACAAATACTGTTTGTATTTTGAGAACGATTTCCGAAGTGGAAATTGAAACGTCAATAAACGTATTTTTATCTTTAATTGTGGCTTATTCCCAGTTAAATAGTAATTAATTTAAAATGCCACAAGAAAATAGCTTCAGAACAATAATAGTAACAACGTTTAGAACATAACTTAAAAATCAGGCACCGTAGAAGTAGATGAGAAATATTTTTTTTTTTTTTTAATAAGAAAAGCTATTTTTATTAATTAAATTCTAATAGTTTGAGTTTTAGTGAACTCATCGAGGTTTTTCATACATTTTAAATCTAAATAATATCTGGAAGCAAAGTTCAACATGTAAAAATGTATAATTACACTATGATTAAATAAAAATACCCAAAACGTGTTAGACTGTCTCACCACTAAGGTATTATTTAATTTATTTACATCAGACATTAACTTGCATAATTTCATAACAATGGATATTATATACACATTATCTACGTATTTCTTGCTCATAACTAAACAACCGGCATTATCACAATTATTCGTACCTTCGTACGTATTCGTACCCATAATGACAAAAAAACCTTTAGTCCAGGAAAAGTTTTTCCCAGGACATCGCAAAAACCAAGTATTTGACAAGTTTTTCCACTATAGCAACAAAGTTTTTTAATTATTTATATACATATAAAATATAATATATTAGAATTTAGCCCAAAAAACGATTTTTTTGAAGTTTTGGTCAGCATAAAAAAGGTAAACTTATGCTGACATTATAAACATCTTATCTATTAAGAGAGAAAAACCTTGTAAATGGCGTATTATATATATATAATATATATATATATATATATATATATATATATATATATAATATATATTATATATATATATATATATATATATATATATATATATATATGATGGAAAAAGAGCTTAAACTGAAAATAGACATTAAAAGTGTGTTTAAGATAGGATACAAAAAAAAGACAAAACAAAAAATACTGGAAGAAAAATTACACATGAGACGGTAGAGAAATATGCAGCGCTAACGTCCACGGAAGCAAAGATACAAAAAGAAATTAGAGACATAGCAAAACAAGAAAGAAGAAAAGAAACGAAAGTAAAAAATTAGATACCAGAAATTAGAAATAGATGACAAGGTGTTGAAATGGAATGCAAAAAAATAAACTCACAGATATTGAAAATGCTCAAAAACACTAGAACACGAAGAATGGATGGATGAAAAAGAAACAGACAATGTAAACGAAGAGTAAAATGAGTCAAGGTGTATTCAGAATGATAAGAAACGAGAATTCAGAAAATGACAAAAACATTGGAACATGAAAGTGAGGACTTGGCTGGAAACAAGAACAATGAATGAAATAGCGTCACAGTTAAAACAATACACGATAAATATTACAGGAATTAAGGAAATCAGATGGGGAAGACATGAAAAAATAGAAAGGAAAATAATACAGTATGGTATGCAGGCGAAGGAAATCAGAAATATGGAGGATCGGTTTTTATGGCGATAGGAAAAATGAGACATAAAGTTATGGAATTTTAACCCATAAGTGAAAGAATATCATACATAATAGAAAACAGTAAACTGAACAAGTTGTCCATAATAAATGTCTATGCACCCATAGAAAACTGTGATGACTTGACAAAACAGTAGTTTCATGAAACACTAGAAGAAAACACCAAGATAATCCCGGGAGGAGATATATTAATCTTTATAGGAGATCTCAACGCCGAAACAGGCAAAGAAAATTAGGATGTTGCAGGTGCAAACTCAATATATGACACAACAAACAATAATGGAGAAAGACTATGTAATTTAGTAGCGGCATTAAACATGGACATAAGTAGCATAAGATATAAACACAAAAGACATACACAACATAATATGGACGAGACCAGGAAGTCTAATGTAGATTACAAAATGTAAAATAAAAACAACGAAGAATAAAAGGCAACAAGCATAGAGAAAATGGGAAGTAGATAAATTGAAAGAGAAAGAAGTAAGAAGAAGATTTGTACAAGAAGTAAATACAGAGATGTAGTTCAAAGACCAACAAATGTAGGAACAGTGGAAAAAAATATAACAAAGAATAAACAATGTAGCAGAGAAAGTGGTTGACAAAGTGCAAAATAAAAGAAGAAATAATTGGTTTGACGATGAATGCAAATTAGCAGTTGAAGAAAAGTATAAAACAAGATTGAACTAGTTAAGTACAAGCAAAGAAGAAGAACTCGAAAAATACAAAGATCAAAGAAATGATTTAAATAGAAAAAATCAGAATGTAGAAGAAATTATGAACGAGATAGAAACAGAAAATAAAAGATACACCTCAAAACCATTGTACCAATACTTAAAACTAGGTAACCGAAAACAGACAGCTAATATGGTTATAGAAGTAGAATAATGGCAGAAGTCTTTCGAAAAAATATATTAAAAAACGCATAGAGAAGGAGAAAGAGAAACAATAACGAACGCAAAATAAGATGATTAAGAAGAATTAACCTATACAAAAGCGAAAGAGAAAATATGCAAACTTAAAATCGGGAAAACAACAGCGGGAGAAGACGGAATATGTGCAGGACTTATACGGTGGAAAGGCACTATACAGAAAGATTTATGAACTAATACAGAATATAAAATACAGATGTTCTTGCTAGTAAGCAATACAAGGAAGATACAAATGACAAAACTGACAGTAGGTGCACACAGTTTCGAAGAGGTTGAAACATTTAAATATTTGGGAGTACTAGTCAACAGAAGAAATAAAAGTGTAGATATAAAAAGAAAAATTCAAGTGGGGAATACAGCATTTTATAGAAATAAAAAAATGTTTAGAGATAGGAAGATAAGCCGAAACACTAAAATGAAAATCTACAAAACCACCATAAGTTGTTTCCATACTATTCTATAAACGACTATAAAATATCAAAAATAAACATTTAAACTTTTAATTGATAACGTTCTATTTTGTTAACAAACTGCATGTGAATAATTTTGTGTTTTTAAGTTACAGTTAATATTGGCTATGCTATGAATATTGATTGAATAGTAATTTTCAGCCACCTCCAGTGAGTCAAAATTTAACCAAAGCAGCAAAAAAATGATTACTAATAAAAAAAAAACTAGACAGTTGGGACTGCGATCAGAAAACTGAGTATACTCATAATTATTCATTATTCATAATTAAACTTCACTTTTTAAATTAACGATTCTAATACCAGATTTTTTTGTGACACGTAATACCAGGTCATACCGGTGTAATACTAGTAAATATACACAAAATTTGTTAAAAAAATTTAAAAGTTTTAAAATACTTAACATTTTTAGTAAAATATAATAAAGAATTAATAGTTTTACAAATTGTTCGCCATACATTCATGGCAAGTAGTTATGTGATGATACTTACAAATAGATCGAATGCACTTTTGACACCTCTTGGAATAATTTTTGTCTAAATTTCTGGGACATTTCCAACATCTACACGTTTTAATTCTCCAGTTATTTGCGAATGACCTTGTGATGTAGAACCGTCTGCACTTGTTTTAGTAGCAAATATTTCTTTTCCTAACTGCTTGAGAAATTCGCATCGTTTGTAACCTTTTTTGGTTTCCACTCTTCGTTTAGATGCCATCACATAATATAAAAGTTCAATGCGCTAATATCAATTATATTATAAAAAACTGTCACAGGTCATGTTCTTGTTCGCCTATTGACTACGTACGTTCTGACAAGCTTGTCCATGGTGTATACACCTGACTTTGTTTTATTGTAATCCAGAATTATATGCGACTTTTGTTTTTCATCTTTAGAAATTTTGTCACTATTGCATAGTTGATATTTGCATAGTTGATAGCAAGTAAGAATTTTCTCTTTTTTTGGGTAGTAGGGGCTAACATAGCTTTATTTTGGTAACTATATTTTGTTGAATATACATTCCTATTACGTGCACTTACTAACTCTTGAGGAAGTTCTGCTTTATTTTTTCGAATTGTTATAAGCAATTTAAGTTTTGCTTATCCAGTTCGCTTGCAAGATCAAGGCTTGTCAATAGTCACATTATTTCTTCCTTATCTTTTCAGTACATATGCCATCTCTAAGACAATTCGCTTGTCTTTGTTGAGCTCACATTGGCCTCTGTATTTACCACTATACAGATAGAACGAATTTAAAACGGAACATACAATTTAATATATGTCTGTTTGAACTGCATTTGAAATAGTGGACCAATATAAAACCCATACCTGGGTATAGACATTGTATAAAATATCGTTCAACTATCTGTCTTGCAACAATGTTGTTTGTGTAACAATGTTGCTTGTCTAAGGAAGTTTTTAATAGTTCAGGAAATGAAGCTCGCACTATAGTTGAGGATATTGAGAGAAAACAGCTCATATGGTATGGACATGTGAGCCGAATGGGGGACGAAAGATTGCCTAAAAAAACGATGATGTGGCAACCCCCAAAGAAGAGGAAACGAGGAAGACCACCACAGAGCTGGAACCTGGGAGTTAGGAAAGCGATTAGCGCTCGAAATCTGGACGAAGACCTAACTCAAGACCGAATACAGTGGCGGTTGGGAGTCGGACAACGTCGTAAGACGTTATAAAACCGAATGTATATATATATATATATATATATATATATATATATATATATATATATATATATATATATATATATATATATATATGAAATGAAGCTCGAAAAAAGTTAAAACCTCGTAATTTTTTCGTCCTGCATGAATTGAGTTAAAATTTTAACAGAAGGTAGGTGATAGCCCAAGGATCAAATCTATATCGAACCGAAGTGCGCTGAATGGTTTTAGGAGTGAAAACTACCCCTAATTGTCAAAAATTATAAAATAACACATTAAACCTGAATATGGGTAAGATTTGGTTTGAATTAGTTAAATAATGATTATTTTATACTTTCTAATAGAGTTCCATCATATTTCAACCCTTAAAAAGCAACCCTTGTTAGAGATTAATGTAAAAAAATTACTAATTCTAAAAAAATGATTTCGCCTTGTATTGATTTGGATAAAAATTTGGATTTAGGCTCAATTCACCCGCTGCTTTATAGTTTATGTCCTGTAGACGAACCCTGATTGTTCTTAGGGGTAAAAACTAGCCCTAATTGTCAAAAATTATAAAATAACATATTAAACCTGAATATGGGTAAAATTTGGTTTGAATTAATTAAATAATGATAGTTTCGTGCTTTTGAATAAAGTTCCATCATATTTCAACCCTTAAAAAGCGACCCTTGTTAGAGATTAATGTAAAAAAATTAGTAATGCGAAGAAAATGATTTCGCCTTGGAACGATTTGCATAAAAAATTGGAATTAAGCTTAACTCACCCTCTGCTTTATAGTTTATGTCATGCCGATGAACCCTGATTATTCTTAGGTGTGAAAACTACCCCTAATTTGGATTAGTTAAATAGTGATTTTTTATACTTTACAATACAATTTCATACATTTTCAACCCTTAAAAATCAATTGTTATGAGTGCTGTAGGTAAAAACAATTTTTTGCCAAAATTTTGCAACTTTTTAACTTTTGAAAATCACCCTTTACAACATTGCAATTGTAAAGGGTGCAGTTTATAAACTAATTTAATAGGTATAAATTGAAAAAAGTAGAATTAAATACAAAAAAATTTATCACCATAAAAAGGCACCATATATTCTTATACATTTACATAAATAGTTGAAAATATTTACATTTATAGGTAAAACAATTACAATATTAATTTTATTCGTCATCAATTACATCTTCATCGGGATCTATGTCATCCTCATTTTCTTCAATTATTGGTGGACTATTATTGCACCCTTCACCTGAGCACCCAGAACAAGTAAAGTTACAGTATAAACCAACTTTTCTGCACCCACATGAAACGCCGCATCCTTTTTTGCATTGGCAAAAAATAATTTTCAAAAGTTCATCGGGTGCAGGTTGTTTGTTCATGCTTACGGGTAATAACAAACCATCTTTGGAATACCATCCCCAGTCTGTTGCTTTGATATTTTCATTACCAAGTCATAAACATATGAGCAAATGATTTATTCTGTTGTATGGGATTTCAAAATAAGAACGCTTAAAATTTCGAATGTATAACGCCCCACTACCTAATATACCGGTTTTGTAGATTATTATGCTCCAAAATGTACTTTACTATACTAATGGAATTTTCCGAAAAAAAAATAATTGGTTTTTTAACGTATTTCCTTCATTTTTAACGATAGAGTGTTTCCTCAAAAACGATTTTGTAGAGGTTTTTAAGAGCTACAAGGATCTGTGAATTAAATCTCTTTGGAACAATTGGTTTTTAAATGGGGTGAGTTTAAAGGGCTCAAAAAGATAGTGCTTGATCGTAAATCGATGCTTTAAACGGCTATATCTCGCCAAATATTCATTGTACATACAACAAATCTAAATAAAGGAAAATTTTAGTCATTAAAATAGCTACAATTTAGTACATTTTTATTTCTTTCATATATTCAGTATTTTCGGGGATATTTAAAAAAAGAAGGGTAAAAAAATATGAAATTGTAAATCGTTTCTCGCTTTAAGCTGTACTTTTTCTAAAACTAAGCATTTTAAATGGGTCAAACTTCTTGGACGTATTAACAATACATGTACAAAGAGAATTGCAGAAGGGTGAAGATCGATTTTATTTATGGGAGTGGTTATAGGGTTGTTTTCATCGATTTTTTCGTAAAAAAATGAGGTATTGGCCTTATTCTCATCATAACTTACTCAATTTTTGAGCTAGAGTCTTTTTTTATGATAGATCTATTTATGCTCTTTAAAAAGGTTGCGTGAGTTTTCTTCCAAAAATGCATCATTTTTCCGATATTTGACTTTGAATCTATCAAATTTGGCATTTGAAGAAAACCGCTGAACATTGATAGGCCGTATTTCGGTCCCTATGATATCGCAAAAACATTTTAAAAAATGAATTGTATTTGTCTTTTTAAAAGCTACAAATTTGTTCTCTACAATTTTTTGATAAAATGCACCTTTTTCGAGTTATTCGCGAAAAATCGATTAAAAAAGTGGATTTTTTCGTCTAAAAGTTGTTACTTTCAATCGCGAATAACTTGAAAAATATCAGTTTTACAAAAAAAATGTATAGAACATTTTTTGTTTATAATCACTTTTTTAACCGAAACCTGTAGTTAAAACGTAAAAAAAAATTTTCACCCCCGGGATGGGGTGGCAACCACCCCCCAAGGCTTTGGCGCACTTTGGTTCGATATAGATTTTAATCCTTTAGGCCATTACCTACCTTATGTTAAAATTTCAAGTTAATCCACGCAGGACGAAAAAATTACGAGGTGAAATGCTTCATTTCCTGGACTATAAGTGGTTTGACAGCATAATAAAATCGTAGATTTAGATAATAAAATCGTAGAAGTATTGGGTTTTTATAATATAATTATTTGACAACCTTTTGTTGGCCAACCTCCTACAGCAGAAATGAGCCGAAATACATGATGTTTCCTATGTTCCGAATTTATTTCGTTCAATCTGTATATTTGGCAATTGTACACATATAAAATTTGACTGTCGCATTCTGCTCTGATCTTTATCCCGTACTTCCATAGTTTTGATAATATATATTGCTTGAATGGGCACCTACCACGGAAAGTAAGCAGCTACTCATCGACGGACAAATTTTCAATGTGGATAACCAAAATTTAAAAAAATTCTAATCGGTGATACTTTATCTAAATCTGGATTTGTTCTTCTGGTTTCAGCATTACCAAACCTCAGAAACATGTGGTGAATCTGTTTCTGCTTATAGTTTTATTGAATATTGGGTATACATCTTCTATATTCCACCAATTCGTAATTTCTTCGTTATGATATATGTAAAGTTTTCTAATATCAAAAAGTCAACAAAACGTAGCAACTCTTTAGCATCCATATTTTTCCATAAATTTTCTTGATTTAGTTAATTTTCTGCATTAGTCTATTTTTTAAGTCTATTTTTTGACCTGTAGTACAATATAAATATTTTATATCTTGCCATTAAAAATATGAATAAAAATTTACACGTAAAAATTATCTTGTTGGTCGTCATTATCACTAGATATAGATTCTGCATCAGATGAATTTTCCGAGTTATATTCTGCGTGTACTTCAGTAAAATCTTCATTGCTATGGTCTGAATAAACAGTAACATCCTCGTCAACTTCACCATCACTATCACATTCTTCCAACAACTGCATCAAAATATGTTCATCATCTAAGTGAACCGATCTTCTTCTAGCCCTAATTACTAAACGAATGAGCAAACATAAAGGCAAGGAGAAGTAGAGAAATAAGTGATTCTCAGTAAAAAAAAACTGTTTTTCTATAACCCACACTGATATGGGGGAAGCACCTTACTAGCAGAAAATACGTTACAAAACACTTTACTCTCAAGAAACGTTTAAGCATTAAGAAAATATCAAAATAAACAACAGAAATGGAAAATACTGTAACGTTATAAACGTCACATCTTTATTAATTTATATTTAAATAATCATTTCATTTTACTTTTTCTATTAATTTGATAATTCTTTTACCTTCAGATTTGTTTTTACTATTTTTTCTTCAAAAAGTAGTTGACGCTCTGTCTTTCTTTTCTCTCTCTTTCTGCCCCGGAGAATAAATATTCGCCCTCTCTATTTCTGTCTGGTAGACTAAATATTCTGTTAAATGTTGACAGAAAAGCTAATTTCATCATATAGGAACATCCTATGACATCTGTGCTAATTTCATGCAGTCCCTTGCTACTTTCTGTCAATCACCTTTGATGGTGGGATTATTTTTTGTTTATAACTGAAATTTATAAAAGAAGGTAGGAATTATAATAAGCTTCATTTTATGGTCTGCAGCATTCTCTTGTTTATTGACCATATTTACGGTTTATGGCTGTATTAATTGGCCGTATCCAAGATTTTACCGCGATACGTTCTGACATTAGTTATGTCTGTTGCCCATCTTTTTGAGATGAGTATATGGTCAATTTGATTTGCCTCGTGAGTTCCTGGTATTTTCCATGTTCCTTTATGGATATCTTTTCTCTGGAAGTTAGTACTGACAACTACGTAATTATTTGCTGCTGCGAACTGTGCCACCCTGAGTCCATTTTGACTGGTTTCAGTGTGCAAACTGTGTTTCCCAAATATGTTTGCAAACGTTTCTTCTTTCCCCAGTTTAGCATTAAAATCGCCTAACGATATAACAGCATCGTGTCTTTGGATTTTATCACATACATCCTGTAGTTCTCCGTAGAATCTTTCAACGTCTTCTTCATCAGCCCCTTCCGTCGGTGCATATACATTAACCATTGTAACGTTATGAAATTTATTTTTAAATCTTATGGTGCAAATTCTATCTGATAATGGTGTAAATGCGATAATGGCTTTCCGCAGTTTTTTGGTTACCATAAACTCTACTCCTCTTTCACTTTGTCTCATTTCATTTCCGGAGTAGTATAGTGAGAATTTATTCTTATGAATTTCTCCCTGGCTCTTCCATCTGATTTTCTGCAGTGCCAATATTTCAACTCCGTATTTTTCAAGTTCTTCTGCCATACTTATCATAGCTCCTACCTTTAAGAAGGTTTGCACGTTCCAGGTTCCAAAGTTTAAATCCATTATCATGTCCATTTTTCTGTGCTGAGTTCGTCGTTGTGAGATCCGTCAGTTTGTTTCATTAGCCATTGTATTCGCAACAATTGAGTTCTACAAGGAAGGGTTGTTAACCCTTCGCTCAACCCCCTTTTCATCGGAGGACCAAGGCTCCCTTCTTCGTCTGCCCTGATCTCACCATCCACTGGGGTTGGTTACCCAGTCTCCAGTGGGGTTGCTCAGGTTACCGGTGTGTACTAACTTGGAGGTGAAGATAGGAATTGAGTAGGAGAGGCTAAGTGATGCCAACAGGATATGACATCATGTATTGCGCTTCACTACCCCTTTACACGCCATAAGTATAATCTGCACTATATTCATTGTTAAGCAGTGGCAGGGTTGATTGTTTTTTTATTTTCTTTTAATAAATGTGATTAGATAAAAATTGTTTTATTTGCTATCAGCTAAGAGTTCATGGTTTGATTCCTAGTTTAGGACAAGACGAACTCACACTTGAGATACTGAGCTAAGCGAAGTATAGACCATAAGCTCCCATGGTTGATTGAGGTATTATTTTTATAATAGTACTTCAATTCTCTTTGGTAGTCTTATCGTTACACATTCCAAAATGGTATGTAATAATGAAGGTCCCTAGTAACCCCTATGGTATTACATGTGACTTTTTAATTTTTTAACAAAGTTATGCAAGCTACAAAAAATATGGTAGAGCTAAACATAGAAAACAACGTATAAGGAAAAGTCATTTTTTTTAGAATTTTAAGTAAAATAATTTCAAGAGAAAAGCACTTTCAAGTTAGTCATGGGTCTCCAGTGACCCCGTGCTGTTATGAGAGTTAAAGAAGTATGTACCAGTAGTTTTATTTCACTACAGTGGTAGGAACTTTTATGTTGCAAGTTTCCAACAATGATTTTAACAAAGTTTTTCCAAATTTTTCATTCGTTGCGGCAATATGGACATAAATAATATTTGTATTTAAGAATCTATTATGAAAATTTTTTTATCAGCTGCTTTTCTTTTTATTGGTTGCGTTATAATAATAATAATTCTAAAAATAAGTAATTTATTTGTGTCTGACGACAATTGATACATGTTATTGTAAATATCCGTAAAGGACATTACATCTGGAATGAAATATATGTTGTGTAAGTATGTTTTTAATTTAATTGATCGAATCTAATCGTGATTATTGAATCTAATAACTTAGGTATAAATATTTATATTATTTTTCTAAGAAATCAAGGAAAATTGTCTTACAAACAGGACTTTTATATTTACTTTATAACAATTTCTCACTTTATATGTTAATTGACTGGTTTTCAGTTATAGTATTTCTCTAAGATAAATTTATGTGTTTACATGTAGGAACCAATATTCTAAGAAATCAGATAAAAGTCTATTTTAGTTTAATACTCACGTTCCAGGTTGAATCAATTGTTTTATTTTTAAAGTTAAAAGATATTTATAAGGGCTTCTTCGTCATTCCAGGAATTACCCATTTGTTGTCTGTTCTGGCATCAAACTTCGCTCCATCTTCTCAAGGGATCCTACAACTTTGCTTTAGTTTTAAGTGGCGGTTTTTAATTTAAAATTTGTTTGGGGGGTTGATTTTTATCCATTATATCTATATGCTGTTTACATTTGGTTCTATGTTCTTTTATTTTGCCATTATCGAATATCTCGAGTGTCAATTCTTATCTTACATGTTTATATATGTATATCTAGTCTTATATTACTTTTCACTCTTCTGAGAAATCATATTTCGCTAGCTTTCCGCACAGCCAACACCGCCTCATAATTCATGAAGTAGGTTACGAGATTCCAATTATTTACTCTACTCCTAGACCAAGAAGGAGCTTCAAAAAGGCTAAATTCGGTAAAGTTCCCTAATGAACTGGACATCATTGTTGGATGGATCCCAAGTAACAGTTCTAATTTAATTACTATTTAACTGGGAATAAACCACAATTAAAGTTAAAAATACGTTTATTGACGTTTCAATTTCCACTTCGGAAATCGTTCTCAAAATACAAACAGTAAATTGTTTGTATTTACTGTTTGTATTTTGAGAACGATTTCCGAAGTGGAAATTGAAATGTCAATAAACGTATTTTTATCTTTAATTGTGGCTTATTCCCAGTTAAATAGTAATTAATTGCCACAAGAAAATAGCTTCAGAACAATATTAAACAGTTCTAATTATCATAGATTTTTAAATGTCAGTATAGCAACTTATATATACATATATACAGGGTGGTCCTTAAGTAATTGTACAAAAAGAAACCGTAGATTCTACACTTTAAAATATTACGATTTAAGCCAAATTGCTTTAATAATATGTTGATATTAAGAAAGATACAGGGTGTTTAAGTGGAAATTTAAAAGTTTATTTGGACCATTTGGAAAAGAACCATTGGTAATTATTTTTTACGGACATGCGATTACCTTGTAA
Source organism: Diabrotica balteata (assembly GCA_918026665.1). Lineage (NCBI taxonomy): Eukaryota > Metazoa > Arthropoda > Insecta > Coleoptera > Chrysomelidae > Diabrotica > Diabrotica balteata. The sequence goes on along the minus strand of OU898279.1, from coordinate 90,878,125 downwards.
TTTGAATGGTGAGATTTATTTACATTTTTTATAAAATGAGTTTATTGATTTATTGGAAAAATTGTCATCAAACTTAAGGCGAAATATGTGGTTTATGCAAGATGGTACACCATTACATTATAGAGAGAGGGCAGTGAGAACATACTTAAATACAACTTTCCCGAACGTTGGCTTGTTATTTGTAGTCATATTCCTTGGTCATGCGGTAAGATATAAATATAATTATTTAATTCATAAACATCCCAAAAGAATATAGTTATTATTATACTTATAGTACTTATAATAAATACTACATTAGTTTATTCCAAACCACTGATGCTATTTAATATGAGACGAGCTTTTATGGAATGTATTGACAAATTAAAAAAATTGTGGACCTATCAAACACTTACTTTGACATAAAGTTTAATATTATTTAGTTTAACTATTTTTTAATTTGATTTGTAAATAAAATGTTTTTATTATGACTTTAATTTAATATAAAACGTAAAATGTTTGATGTAAAATCATGTTATTCTGTTATTTGGTCAAATCCTATTATTATTTATCCTGCTGATATATTTATTTTATTTAATATTTTATTGACTATTAACTTTATTAAAGGTATTTTATAACAAAATTCAGAAGTATTGATGTTTTAGTCTATTTTTCGTTTGCTATCAGGAGTAATTGGGTTAAATCATAATTATGCAGTTGATTTGTAAAATGCGATTATCTCGAAAACTCTTGAGTTTTGAAGTTAATATTATGCTATATATCTTTAATATTTTTTATCACAAATAGCGGTAGATCGTCGTTGATAGAAATGGGCCCATCTGTGGCCACCACGAAGTCCCGAATGCAATATACTGGATTTTTATTTTTGGGGACATCTGAAATCGTTATTTTATGATAACCGAGATGAAAATGAAACACGCTAAATCACGGTAACGAATTTTTGATGCTTCAGAAACTATCCGACATTTATTTAGTTAACTATGGTATTATATACTCGGTTCGCTATTCCCAGTCCGAACTGTCTAGTGAATTTAGTAATTATTTTTTTTTTGCGAAGTTAGTTACTTTTTTACATACTAAAAGTGGCTGGAAATTACTATACAATCAAGAACACGTACTCATAGCCAATATTAATAGTAACAAACTAAATAGTAAATAAAATAGAACTTTGCGAATTACCGACAATCAATATTTATTTATCTGCACCATATAATAAATAGTTATGTTAAATTATAACAACAAAAATATATTTTTTAAATATATACTACCCAAAATTTGATGGGTTTAGTATGCACTTCCACTATTTAGAATAATTATTCTTCTTTTTCAAAAAAAGAAGTCTGCAATAGTAGTATACTTAAGCTATTAATACTAAGAAGTAGGAATTGTTGTGTTGTAGATTTCCGACAATGAATCTGTCAAAATATGCCCGAGCTAAGCGAATGGAGTATAACAATTGAATTCGTCGTATCAATCCATGTTTTCGCGCAAGTTGAGTTTACTTTTAAACTGAACATGTATTATAATAATGATTGTAAAGTAAGTACAAGTATCTAATTTAATGTTAGTTCATAAGTAAACAAATTACTGATAGTCCGAGCATAGTGTAAAAAAATAATTAAAAGTCGTCTCTTGTATTTAATTTCTACTGTAAATTATATAATTCAGTTAGAGCCCTCGGCATTGAACACCTTTAAAGCTTAATAAGTACCTACGTAATACTAGTTCGGTTAAAAGAACAATGTTTTTTATTTTAAATAATTGACATTTTAACAATTAGTTTAAAATTATGTCATATTTCAATACATTTCAGAAAAAGATTACAAATAATTTTTCTTTTCTTTCTAAGTATGTGATCAATGTACAGTCCCAGATATTTAATCAATTCTACGTTTTGTAAAGGCCTTAGTCCAAGTATTATCATTCATTGTTGCCAATATTCTTTCCTTGTTATCACCCTATAACTAGATTTATTTGCAATAAGGGTATGTTTATAATGACCAAACATCATCATCATCTATCTAAGTCAAATTTAACATCATTTTTTGTCCCGTTAGGGTTTTTGCTAAAGTATACAATGTAGATAGCATCGGCATATATTTGTAGTGTACTTCTTAATGGCAATATTGGAATTAAAGTATATAAATCAGAAACAGCGTTGGTCCACGCATCGACCCCTGGAAAACTTCACTTGACTATTCAGCCTATTAACAGAGATTAGATATGTTATTTCTGATAATTAAACATTAAACCGCTTCAACAGTATGCCCCTTATACCTAAAGTTTTCAATACAGATAATATCAGCAAGTGATCGACTCTATAAAAATCTCTTCAACTCTTCTTTTTCTTCCTCCTCCTCCTCTGTATAAGCAATTCTGATTATTCATAATCAAATCTCCATTCTGCTTATGTGGTTATTCCATTCTTTTTTTCTATTTTATTTCCATTCATTTATACACTGTTCGTTACATTTTCTTCTAATGTCTTCACTTCTCTTTCGATCTCTCAACGTATTTCCTGTAATTCTTCTCAGTATTCTCATCTCTGCCGTTTCCAGTAGCCTTTGCGTTGTGACTGTGTCGTGTCTTGTTTCTGAGACACATATGCCTCAGAACTTGGTCTTACACTGGCTTTATAAGTTCTTGACTTCATCTAAGTGTTAATGAGTATGTTTCGCCATATAGTGTTATTAAGGCATACTGCCAGTCTATTTGCTTTTTGACTCTTCAAGTCAAGCGACATAAATATACAAGATTGATCTTTATCAACTTTATCAATATTTGTTATAATATCAGCTGTTACTGCTGTTCTGCTGGTACCGTGTCTAAATCCATATTGGCCTTTATATAAGAAATTTTTATTATCTAAATACCGCATTCTGTTATCTGAAAATGTTTCCATAATCTTGGATAAAGTCGGTAAAAGTGAAATGGGTCGAAAACTTTTACTCACCTCCTTTATATATTGGAACGAATTTTGCCATTTTTATGCCACTGGGAACACTTCCTGTGGTGAATGTTAAATTTACTGAAGTAGTTAAAATAGTAGTTAAAAATTCTTTAATAGTATCAACGGATAACTTGTCTAGTACGCACGCAGTTTTGTCCTTCAAACATATCTATTATATCTATTGTCTGTAGCTTAGAATATTATATCTTCAATTTTCTCCTTTTCTGTGAAGCTCCAAGAAGATATGTTGTTTATTATTATTAGAAAAAATTGCAGGGAGGCGAAAGAAAACTGGATGTCAACAAAATGCCTAGAAATCGAACAACTTCAAGAAAAATACGACACCTTTAATATTCACAAAAAAGTAAAAGAAATGACAGGTAGACACAAAAAGAGACAAGCAACAATATTTAAAAATGAAAATAACGAAATAATTATGGGTACAGAAGACAAACTAAAGATATAGAAAGTATACATACAAACTCTTTTTGATGACGATAGACCTTGTTCTCCACCATCCACAGATAATCGGATAAATGAAAAAGTCCCATAAATAACCAAAGAAAAAGTTATTCACGCAGTAAAATCTCAGAAAGATGGAAAAGCCACCGGTCCACACAATATCAATGTCGAAATACTAAAACTAATTGCAGATAAGGAAAGTAAAAGCCTAGACTTAATAACAGCAATATTCAATAAGATATATGACACAGGTAAAATACCAACAGACTGGCTAAAATCAACATTCGTAGCATTACCAAAAAGATCGAATTCCTCACAATGCGATGATTATCGAATATTGAGCTTGATGTCTCATGTCCTTAAAACTTTTCTCAGAATTATACATACACGAATTTACAAGAAGTGCGAGTTTCAGATGAGTGACACTCAATTCGGATTTTGAAACGGATTGGGAACACGGGAGGCTCTGTTTGCTTTAAATGTGTAAACGCAACGATGCAGAGACATGAATGTAGATGTATAATATGCATGTTTAACTGACTATCGAAAAGCATTTGACTGTGTTAACCATCAAAAGATGATCGAAATTCTGAGAACAACTAGAGTTGACGAAGAAGACTTGCGAATTATCTCAGAACTATACTGGCAGCAAACGGAAACAATTGAAATAGAACACACAACATCCGAAGATATACGAATCCGACGAGAAGTGAGACAGGGTTGCGTTTTATCACCCCTTTTGTTTAATTTATATTCGGAGTCTATATTCAGAGAAGCATTAGATCAGATCCAAGGCGGAATACAGAACTACAAAATGTAATAAATGCGGTAGTTCACCACAGCGAAATGTTTGGCTTACATCTAAACGTTTCCAGAACGAAAACTTTAGTATTTTCAAAGACACCAATAAACGTATATGTGTATGCTAAGGGTCAAATGATAGAACAGGTAAATTCCATAAAATATTTGGGAGCAAATATCAATCGTCAGTGTAATCCAAAAAAAGAAATACTATCAAGAATCAAACAAGCAAGAAAAACATTCATGAGCATGAAAACATTTTTTACAAGATCAGACCTTAGTCTGTAGCTTAGAATCCGAATGATTAGATGTTACGTTTTTTCTGACTTACTGTATGGCTGTGAAAGTTGGACAATGGACTCTGAAATAGAAAAAAGAATAGATGTCTTTGAGATGTATATATACAAACGAATATTGTGAATTCCATGGGTACAAAGAGTTACTAATGTTGAGGTACTTCGTCGAATGTGTAAACAAGAAGAATTACTAAGAATAATCAAAGAGAGGAAAATGCAATACTCGGGACATGTGTTGAGAGCCGAAAAATATGAATTACTTCAAGTTATAGTGGAAGGAAAAGTACAGGACAGAAGATCAGTCGAAAGACGCCAGAACTCATGGCTGAAAGACCTAAGGAGATGGTTCGACCGCTCATCCGCAGAAATCTTTCGCGCAGCAGTTTCCAAAACCACAATTGCCATTTGGATCGCCAACCTTCGAAAGGAGACGGCGCCATGAGAAGAAGAATTATTGGTTGTCCTGGTGGAAGATATCCAGAGGGTTAAATGAGCTGAGCAGCGTCTGAACCAATTATAGTAAAGTAGTTGTTGAGCTTGTTAGAAATATGGACATTAAGAGTTAACTTTTCTGTTAACTCTGTTAAAAGTTTTTAAATTGTTGGTGGTTTTTTGTTAGCTTCTTATTATGTATTCTAGTGTTAAATATACTGCAATTTTTTTGAGCATTTTCAGGCGCTGTTATCTTCATTTGATAAAATTCTCTTTTAAACTGTTCAATTTTATCTGTAAGTGTCTTCTGAGATGTTTTATAAAGTTAAGTAAATAGTCACTATTAAAATACATTTTATTATTAAACCAGGGAACTATTTTGGGGGGAGGACTTATTTGATGGCAGTGATAATAATTAATAGTGAGACAGAAAATGTATCTTTATTATCAATAAGAGGAAAAAGCTAGTCCTGATTGGCATCAAAAGATTAAAGAATTCATTCTAAAACGAAAAAAAGATGGTCATATCTATTCTTAAACTGATACGCGTTTTCAACTACTTAAGTTCTTATGTAGCTATAATAAAATTCATATTAGTCACTAAATGTAAGACTTTAGTTTTATGTTATCATCAAGTATTAAACAAGTAATGAAAATAAAATACCTTGGAATTACACTGTCTAGTTATGGAGAACACTATATGGCGAAACATACACATTAACACTGAGATCAAGTCAAGAGTCTATAAAGACTAATAATGATGAGAGTATGAGAGTACTAAGAGTAGTAGACAGTAGAGGGTGCAGATGGGAGTACTGAGGATAATTACAGGAAATATGCTGAGAGTCGAAAGAGAAGTCAAGACATTAGAAGAAAATGTAGCGTACAGTGTATAAATGAATGGACACAAAATAGTAAAAAAGAATTGAATAACCACATAAGCCGAAATCAGATAAGTCACCAATCGACAGAACACGTGTCGGACGACCGCGCAAAAATTAGGATGACAACCTTCCATAGAGGTATGTGATATAATCCGCCAATGAACAAGTGGAATTGCTTATAAAGAGGAAAAAGAAAAAAATTTATGTTATTAGTATTATATAAAATTGATTGTTTATCATAAAGTGCTAAATACCTGTCTAAATATTAGTATTATTGTTCAGCACGGAATACGAATGGCATCATCAAAAATAAAAACAAAATAAAAATAAAAAATAATATAAGGGTAAATCCACCAAAACTGAGTAATTGCTTGTCCCAGTACTGTGAAATATCAGTTGTTGTAGTTAAATAATCACAAGTATATGATTTACACGTAAAATTAACAAGGCTTTAAGACTGAAATGTTATTTTTTTAAACAACTGTGTTTAAAGAAATAGTTTAAAGAAATTTCTTGTAAGCAAGAAATCTTTCAATGATAAATTTTTTTATTAACCAAAACCCTTAATTTGTGTAAAATTAGAGCCTCTATCTATCAAATAATTAGTTATTGTATATTTCGTTTTTTTAACATCTAAAATTAAAAATAATTGAGAAATCGTCATTTCCGTGTCGTCATTCCCGTGTATAATTTTCAACACGGGAATGATGCTATTGACACGGTAATTATAAAATGTTATTATTAATTCTTGATTAAAATTAAGAGCTTTTAAATTAAGTTTTAAAAAATCAAAAATGTATATTATAAGATTAAATTAAACCTGAATAAAATATTAAATTTGCAATTTCTATAACAATTATACTAAAAATATTGCTGCGGGTAAAACAAAAATGAAAACGTAAACAGTGAAACGTACAAAGGAATACCCCAAACAAATTTTTATTTTGTTCCAGGCTAAAATAAAAAAATCAAAAGATAAATATTGTGCGAAAAGCGAGAAAGAGAAATAGAGAGAAGAAGAAGAATCAGAGAAGATCCTGTGAAAAAAGAGGAACAGAAGCAGAAAGAACGTCAAAGGTATTTAAAGCAAAGGGAGAATAAAGTAAAAAAATCCATTAATGAAATGAACCCGAGAGAACAAAGGCAGCAAAGAAAAAAGTGGAAGGAAAATTCTAAAAATTTTCGACTTAAGAAAAAACACATGCATAACGATGTCTCCGTAGCCCATCCAGTTCCTGCAGTGGATGTTGGGAACCCTGTTCCAGATACACCAAAACAAAAATGTAATTACAGGATTTTAAATAGAAATAAAGTCAAGCGCCACCGAAAAAAAAATGGACACAGAGAAAAAAATAAAGGCATTAAAAAGAAACGCTCAAATGTATAAAAAGAAATACCAAAGGCTTTTGAAAAGCATCAAAAAAACTGAGACTTCACAAAATTCTTCAATGGATACTGAGTTAACTCCAGTTACGAAAATAAATAAATTTATCAATGAATCACAATTCACTGACCATAAAAAAGTGCAACAATTAAAAAAAATTAATTTTTAATGAAGTGGTTCAAACGCAATTGGTTCAATCCTACACAGAATTAAAAACTGAAAAAAATAAACGCTTCTTTAAAAAAATCTTGAATGGAAAAGTAATAAAGAGGTACAAAATAAAAACTGCATTATCAACAGTGATAAAATACAGGAAAACCCCTAAGTTTGAAAGAAAATTTAGTAACAAAAAAAAATTGCCGACCGCATAAGAAACATAATTCAGGGGTTCTGAGAATCTGAAATCAACAGTAGAGTATGCCCTGGGAAAAAGGATTGTGCAACCAAAAATAAAATAACAAAACAAAAAAGATTCTTATGTAATACATTGAAGAATTTATATAAAGAATTTATTCGTCTCAATCTCCAAATTAAAGTAAGTTACAGTTTCTTTTGTCTTTCACGTCCATTTTGGATTAAGCAAATGAGAGTAACTGACAGAGATACTTGTAAATGTGTAACTCATGCCAATATGGATCTTCTAGTTCATGGTCTTTACAGAATGATCTAATTTTTGGAAAAATGACCGATGACGTAATTAAAGATATGTGTTGCTCAGTCCAAAGTGAGAGTTGTCTTTTACGTAAATGTGTAACGTGCAAAGACTCAAACCCGTTGTATAAAGAGTACGACCAAGACAGACTTATTTCATACTTTCAATGGATTTTGATAAGAAAACTAAGCAGATGAAACAAACTAAAAAATAGCCAAGCAGCTCCAACAACAGAAAGCATCAGAAGTAATTAATATTTTTTCAAAAAAGGTTGAACTTTTTATGGCACATCAAGCAAGAATACTTCATCAGCATACTGTCCACTCTAAATTAAAGTCCGATATTGAGCCATCTGAAATTATAATTCACTGCGATTTCAGTGACAATTATGGATTAAAGTATGCTGAAGAAACGCAATCTTTCCATTTTGGTAGTGCAAGGCAGCAGATAACCCTTCACACAGTGGTTGTGTATTCTAATGCAACTAAACCTAAAAGCTTCTGCACATTGTCCGAATCTTTGAACCATGGACCATCAGCAATATCGGCGCATCTTGAACCAGTTATTGAGGACTACTGCGCTAAGGGCATTAATACAATACATTTTCTCAGTGACAGTCTCACAACACAGTATAGAAATAAACAAATGTTTGCGTTTCTGGCAAATGAATTAACCAATTATTTTCCTAAGGTAACGCGAGCTACCTGGAACTACCAAGAGGCTGGCCACGGTAAAGGTGCTCCGGACGGGATTGGTGGTGTCTGTAAGAGAACTGCGGACAGATGTGTGGCTCAGGGTAGAGACATACCTAATTTTGCAACACTTATTAATATTTTAAAAGAGTGTTGCCCTGGAATTGTATTTTACACGGTGTCTTTAGACAAAATAGAACAGTTTTCAAAAATAATTGAAAAGTGTTGTGTTTTAACTTTCAAATGCACTACGAAGGTTCATCAAGTTATTACTACTGGAAGAAACAACTTTGGTTGAGAAGTCTTTCCTGTTTGACCTGCGACTCTTTTTGCCATCATTACGAACTGGGAGTTCTTGAATACGATCTTTTATTTTCTACATCATCAAAAAGAAAAGATACAGTTAAGGTACCATTTTCAGAAATAACTAGCGCTACAGCACGTAAAATAAAATTAAATGTTGATGACATCTATAATAGCGATCAAGATGAGTCACCATCTTGCTCATACAAAGAAAATGCCAAAGGAAAAGAAATAAAACCCGGAACATATCTTTTATTATCTTATAATAGAAAACATGGCATTAAATATATGTAAGTAAATATATGTAATATATGTAAGTATGTTGCAGTTTGCCTGACAGATTTTGAAGATAATGAAATGAAGGTGGCGTTTTTAAAATTATGTGATTCTCACACCGGAGATTTATTTAAGCTTCAAGAAAATGATCTTAGCTATATTACAGAGGAACAAATTATACAGATTCTACCTCAACCAAAGCTAGTTTTTAAAGGTCGTAGAATTTTTTATAAATTTCCTACTTCTATTGATGTATTTGAATGCGCTTAATCATTTTTTGACGTTTTATAAGCTTACGTTTTTCTTTCCTAAATTGTTATTTTCAGGCTTAGTTACTTTATAATCACGAACTTGTGTTTTTGTTTGATTTATATACTTAAGTTAAGTTAATATTTTGTTAAATTTTGTCTTGTCTTTTGTAATTATAAATATATGATGTCATAATAAAATAGTTGAATCATTCCCGTGCATGCTGCATCATTCCCATGTTGGTTATTTTCACAAAAATATCAATATTTTGAAAAATGTCTTATTTTTAACTTGGTTAAACACACAGGGTACTTTAGTGTATTGTTTTAAGTGTTATATAAATAAAGTTGACAAAAAAAAATGAATCTACTGTTGGCCAAATTTTGTTTCAAAATTACTCAGTTTTGGTGAATTTACCCATAAACCTTTATTGCCCTCATATTTACATGTCAAACAGTATTTAAAATATATTACAGTCTTCTTTTTTAGGCTCCTAGACGTCTGTTTCTATAGGTACTAATATATATATATATATATATATATATATATTATATATATATATATATATATATATATATATATATATATATATATAATAAGTTATAATTGAAACTTTATAATATATATATATATATATATATATATATATATATATATACATACTATATTTATATATATATATATATATATATATATATATATATATATATATATACTCTAGCACCGAATCTACTTCCCTTCCTGTCTGTTACCTTAAGTAGTCTTCTTGTGGCCTAGTTGATGCATTTCCTGGTCCTGTTCACCGTCATCTCTCTCAGTGGTGTATATTTTAGCATTATTTGGATAATTTTCTGACAAAATTCTTCCAGTTGGTCCCCGCAGTCTCCATGAAACTCCATATACTGAAACTGCATATAACACCACCAATCTAACGTAGGTCTGGTATAATTAAATCGTCTTGGCCTGCGATAAAAAATTGGTCCTGTATATGTAGGGTTAAATCAATCTCTTTGTCACTGTCTTTATCTTCCATTGGTCTGTGTAGTCTGGAATTCTCTATAAGTGGTTTTTAAGTCTCTTGACGATCCTCCTGTTATCTTTGGCTACTGTGTAGATTGTTGTGTAGTTTGCATATATGGCTGTGTTTGTTCTGAAAGCAGTGGACAAATCTGAAACAAAAATATTATATTGTATCGGTGACAAAATGCTACCCTGAGACATCCCTTCTTGAACTACTGGACACATTTTTGTCCAACTAATGAGACAGCAAATTATTCCAGCGTAGCAAAAACTCAAGTTCTTGGAGCTCTTGGAGACGACGGAACAATAAAAAAGATAATTACAGCTGGAGGTCAAACTAATTTGGTCTCATTTAAAATCTTGTAAAATGAACAAGTGCCTCTTTAGGGGTAGGTACTATTGCAACCTCTTGGCAAAATATGGAGGTACTTTTACTACAAAAGAAAGAAAATAAACAGAAACTAGAAAATACAGATTATGAAATAAGTTCGATAGTTATCAGTCTGTTGAATAAGCGGGATTTCGCATAGGTTATAACACCATATGACACCTGCAGACAATACGGACACTTATCGAAAAGTATAACGAATACAATGAACCTCTTTACTTGGCACTTGTGGATTATAGTAAGACATTTGATTCCATAGAACTCTGTGTTATATTAGGAGTAAATTACGTAAGGATTAATTCCAGATATCGAGTATTCGCAAAAATGGGGGCTAGACGATATCAAAGCAAAAGTGGGGAGAAACTGACATCAAATACCACAAAAACAGAGAATAGTGAAGAACTCATGGGGAGGCCTTTGTCCAGGAGCAAATGCAAATAGACTGAAGAAGAAAAAGAGAAAGAGAAAAATTCTAGTAATGATATTGGCATGTAACTTTCTGGGCAGTCTGCCATTCCTGGTGCTCTATTCCATCCTAATTTTCTTATTATTTTTGCCACTTCTACTGAACTAAGGTTTTCTTCTTCCTTTGCTATCAATTCGTTTCTGTTTTTGTATCCTTTCGCACTTGTCGTTTACCATTTCTACGGTTTGTCCGTCTAAGACATGTTGAAAATGTCCGTCTAAGATGTTGATTTTGTCCGGGTCTGTTTTCCTTATATTGTGCCCACTTTTACTTGAGTTTTAAAATACGTTCTTTCGCTGTACATGATTTGTGTCAATTTTTGTTTTACTATTCTTCTGGTTTTTAGTAATTTCCATATAATGCTGCTATTTTCTTTCGCTTTAAAATATTAAAATCTTATTCCAATTTGTGGTTTTCCTGTGAGGGGTGTTTTATTGAAAAAAATGTATGGATATAAAATGAAGTTTATAAAATATATCTTTTTTTGTTATTACCCTAAACATAATATTATGTAACAAGGATATTTCTGTTGGAAAGTAGACTTTTATTCATCGAATAAAAAGTTTTTCATGGAAAACTTATAGAAACTTTTTTAAGCAGCCTAAAAAATCTTAAAAATGATTACTGGTAAACGTGTTTTGCATGAAAATTCGGGCAAGTTGTAACTTGCTACGTGCTTGGCGGAGGAAGGCGATATATAGGGACGACTGAAAAAAAATTCTTGGGGAGGCTATTGCCCACACAGGGTTGTAAAGCCAAAATGATGATGATGTAACTTTCTAATAAAGTTTGCTTATATTTGTTGTGACGTAGAAAGTACAAACTTACCCCGCCAAAACCACCCTGATTAAAACTATCTATTGTTTATTTACAGTGTACTTCGTTTATATACAAACATTAAATTTTAAGTTTAACTGGTTTGGAAGTGAAAACACTATTTTCGGAATGTCTCAAAAAATCCGATTTTATTCAAAAGAACTAAAAAAGATAAAAAGAAGTATTAAAATAAAAAGGCAGTATTTTTTCATGTTCGAAACTTAAAAGAAAACAGTATTGAGAAAAACAGTTGGCGTAGGCGCACAAATGAACTTTGCACTTTTGGCACTTTTTTTATATTTGTATGATTATAACATACTCCTTGTAATACTCCATAACAATATCCTTGTTATCTATTCCGATATTTTTCAGTATTTGCATTAATTTTACATGCTGTACTTTATCGAATGCCTTTTCGAAGTCCACGAAACATGCAAATACATATTTTCTTTGATCACGGCATTTTTGTAATAGAATGTTAAGCGCAATAAGTGCCTCCCTGGTTCCCATAGCATTTCTAAAACCAAATTGGGTATCTTCAAGATCTTCTTCGCATTTGCGTCTATTTCTGTTGTGAAGTATTCTGAGTAAAATTTTAAGAGTGTGGCTCATTAGGCTAATTAATCAAAATTTTGAGCATTTTCTCGCATTGTGTTTTTTAGGTATTGCGATTCTGCGGGAATCACTCCGGTGTTATATATTGAATTAAAAAGTCTTACTACTACTTTTATGTTATCATTCTCTATTAGTTTCAGCAACTCAGTTGGTGTATCATCTGGATCACAAGCTTTTCTAATTTTAGCATTATTTATAGCATGTTCTACTTCGCATTTCATAATTTCTGGGCCGTCAGTACAGTTTTGGTAGAATTCGGCAATATTATTCCTGTCATCTTCAAACAACTCTGATATATACAGCTGCCATTCTTTTCTTATTTCGTGCTCATTTACAATAATTTTGTTATTAGTGTCAACAAGTGCAGAGGGAACTCGTTTTTTAAATATTTTACTTATTTCTTTCAGTTTTTTGTGCACATTAAATAAGTCGTGTTTAGATATTACATCCTCCATTTCGTCGCACCTTTCTCTCATCCATTTTTCTTTGGCTAATTTGATATCCTTTTTTATTTTTCTCTGCATGTGTTTATATTCTATTACATTAGATATTATAATTTGTCCACGTTTCTAAAATAATAATAATATTCCGGATTAGTTTTTTTAACTAATCTACCATACAGATCCTCCTGGATAGAGCTGAATTTGTGAGGGGACAATCTAGGGAAAAAGTGAGTTGTAATATAAAGATGGTAAAGCACCCCCTGAGAATTATGGTGTGGTCTATCATAAGTAGTCTAGAAACTGGTAGACTCTACATTGTCGAAGGAACAATGCAGTAGGACCAGTACTTGAAGTGGTTTTCGAATAAGAGTTTCACGTTTATGTATGACTCGGCGCCTTATCACAAGACAAAAACTGTTACAAAATTCCTTGCTGACATCTAGATAAATGTGCTCCACTGGCATGACAATTCGCCAGATCTAGATCTAATAGAAAATCTTTGAAATCTCATTAGGAAAGAAATTTTTCATAAAATTATAACCAAAAAGCGTCAATTGATCGAGCACTTATTAAAATATAGCACAGAAGTGGAACAATTCAACAAAATTGCCAGAAATGCATAGAAAGTATGATAATAGGGTGCCAGACAGTGATTGCTACAAAGGGTGACACTACTAAGTATTAGGCTTAAGGCATAATTTGAAGTGTTTTTATGTAAGTGTTGTATGTAAGTGGTTTTATGTAATTATTCGTTTCTATTTTAATACATGTAGGTTTAAAAAACACTTTATTGTTGAACTCGTAAATTACAGGAATGAATATACAACTAACTAATGTAACTTTAACTTAAAATAGGACCGCGGCTTAATAGCAAAAATATGAACGTCGTATGTCGTTTAGAGATGAGATGCCGTCTTATGCATGTCAACTCTTCGTCGTGAGTGCTTTTCTTACACTGTCTGTACTCGACCCACCGTCGAGCATTCAGCAATGCTACTTAACTCTGGACTTCGGCTCGCGGTTCGTGATAAATGGAAGTTAGAAATGGGTTTCTAACCTTCCTATTCAGAATCCGACTCGGATTCGTCGCTTTCATTGTCGACCCACGGTTTCAGATACTCAGCATACGTTGATGTTCGCATTGGTCCCTCATGCTCACCAATCTTTACAACATAATAACGATCGTTATCTTTGACCTTGACAATTTCGTAAGGACCTAAGAACTTTCTCTTGAGTTTAAGTCCTGGGCCGAACTGGGTTCTTTTTATTCTGGCAACTAAATCTTTCTCCTTATAAATTGTTGCTCGTTTTCTTCTTGAATTATACCCCTTTTTGTTTTCAGCTTGTACTTTACATATTTGTTCCTTACATCTTGCTCGAAGTTCTTTTCTTTCTTCATCATATATTTTAATCACCTCTTCCTCTAAGAGTTCTCTGATTCGAATTTCTTCTTTATTTTTCATTTTTACGCCAACCAATACTTCGAAAGGTGTAGTACCTATACTTCGTTGATAGGTTGAGTTCAATGCATTTTGTACTCTGTCAACATTTTTATACCAATTCGTAGGTTCGTCCAAACTCAATTTCGTTAGAACAGGGATAATTGTTCTATTCACTCGTTCAGCCTGACCGTTTCCTCGTGGTACTCCAGTTGCGAATAAAACATGTTGAATGTTTTCTTTTTGGCACTATCTATTTAATTCCTCTGATCGAAATGCTGTACCTCGGACGGTTATCGTTCGAAAATGGATTCCAAATATCCTTCGTAGCTTTTCAACACAACTCGTTGTTGACTTCGTCGGGTAAAGCCAAACAAATTTGGTAAAATCGTCTATAATTACAAGTATATGCTGATAATTCTTATTTGTAGTTTGCAATGAACCTAAATGATCCACATGATATGTGTGCAGTGGACCGTCTAGTTTTGGTATGGGAAGTTTTCCTTCTTTCCCCTCCTTTTTACTTCCCAGTATACATGTTATACAGTTAGAAATAACATTTTTAACTTTTTCTTTTATCTTTGGTATATAAAAGTCTAAACTATTACTTCCTCAGTTTTTTTCTCAGAAAAATGTCGTACCTCGTGACTTCTCTGACCGTCCTTCTTCTTTAATAATACTATTGGGCTGGCAAAATCCGAACAACTAGGATTAATTATACCTTCATTTAATCATTCATTTATCTGTCTGTCTACCTCTTCTTTTTCAGGAACAGATAATCGTCTGGGTCTTTCATAAATTGGTTCCTCTTTTTAGGACAATTTTCATTTCAATTTCTGTCTTCTTCGTTTCCTTTGGTTCATAACTTTCCATTAACTGCCTAACAATTTCTCTGTGTTTGTCGTCTTCAATGTGTGCTACTTTTACTTCATCTTCTTTATCTTTTTCGTCAAGCATAATATGCATAATCAAATTTTCGTCAAATCTCTTATACTAACAGATGCTTGTTGTAAAATATTATTTCCAATTATTGCTTGAAAAGTTGTCGCAGCTTTTGGGATAATATGAAATTTTAGATCAAACTTCTCTTCGTTAACGTCAGCTTGTGTAGAGAATGATCCTAATGTGTTAACTTTCGCATTTTGTCCTAAGCCTTTCAAAATTATGGTGTCGGGTGTTAAACAAATATCGTTAAAGAATTTATCGTAAATGTCTTCTCTTATCGAACATATATCACTTCCGGTGTCAAATAGAGCTGTTAGTGTGATCTGATTAATTGTAAGCTTAACCGCCGTTTTTGGCTAAACTTCAATTACATTTCAAACTGTGTCTTCTGTAGTAGACTTCGTCGAATTTTTATTGGGACATTTACTTGAAACATGCCCATATTTGTTGCATCCAAAACACTTCGTCCCCTTAGACTTATCTGGGCAATCCTTAGATTTATGACCTTTACTTCCACAATTAAAACAAGTAATGTTGTGTCCTCTTTTCACGTCGTTCTTCTCTCTCTTTTCCTTTCTAACGATGTCTTCGTTTTTCTTAAATCCTTCTTTATTTGCTCTAAAGCCTTGAGCTTGTCCAGTAGTCTTCTTACCGTGTATCCTCTCATACAGTTTAATTTTCTCCTTAAACTCTGCAAAACTTTTTGCCCCATATAGCACTAGTTTATTGGATGATTCGTCTTGTATACCATCAATTATGTATTTTATAACAACTTCTTCTTCTAAGTAAGCTTTATTAGCTATTTCTCTCATTTTAATCATGTATTCTTGTACAGTCTCATCAAATTTTTTTCGTCTCGTCATCAACATTTTATGTATCTGCGCACTATTTACCTGTGCTCCGAATTCTTCTACTAAACGTCTCTTCAATTCAGGCCAATTTCTGATGCCTTTTTTTGACTGCACAAACAATTTAGCGAGTCATTTTAAACATTTTTTTGCATAGATTAATTTTTGTAGGTTGTTCCACCCGGTTATCTCAGCTACTTCTTCAAATTCGATAATCCACGTGCGAATAGAATATTCGTATTTTCCATCAAATGATCTTATGCTGTCCTCCACGTCTCTAAAACTTAATGCAAACGATTGATGTCGTCTTATACCAGTCGCTTCAGTATTCACGAATCTAACCTCAGCGTCATTGCTTGCGCTATATCTTTTTTCTCCAGTTTCTTTATATATGTAAATATCTTCATCATCTCCTCTTTCTTCGTATCTTCGTCTTTCTTCGTTATTATTTTGTTCATATCTACGTCTTTCATCACATATTTGTCGTCCTTTGTCATAATTTCGCGTCATAACTTCGTCTTTCTATTTCTTCAAGTATTTCGTTTTTCGTACGTCTTTCATCGTCTTTCCGTTTTTTTTTCTTCTAATCGTCGTTTTTCTTTTTCACGTCTTTCGTCATCTTTCCGTCTATCTACTTCCAATTGTCTTTTTTCGTCTTCCAGTTGTCTTTTTTCGTCTTTCAGTTCTCTTTTTTCGTCTTCCAGTTGTCTCTTTCTTCCTTTTGTCTTTCGTTGTCTTCGTCTATATCTGATACGTCATCCTCCTCTTCGTCGTATTCAGTTTCATGAAGTCGTTCAAAAAGGAACAAATACGGACAACCACGTCATGCTTTTCATTTTTATAATTTAAACCAAGAATTTGACATACCGCAATTAAATCAGAAACTTCAAAATTTTCACTTACGTGAAAATAAGTAATACCATGAGTAATATTATAGCCAATATTAGCGATAGAACTCAAAGTTGCCATAATAATCAAATATTTTTAAAAATATTCTCAACAATATCAAAAATATATAAAACATACAAAAACTTAAATCTTTTCAAAAATGATTATCGTCTTTTAATAACCATAATAACGCATAGTTGTGCTATTAAACCTACATAAGTTATCGTTTTCCTAATCTAAAACAAAAATATATCCTCTAAAAAAAAATAGGAGTAATAAAATTAAAAAATATAGATCAAATAAAAATAGTTCATTCATAAAAAAAACACGTGCGTCTTTACTAAGAGTTCTCTGTTATATGAACAAAAATAAATAAAAAATTTTTAAAACACAAATGTCTTTGAATACAAATAACGTTATCTTCTTTCGTCTTTGCTTGGTGGAATGTTGAAAAATAACTCTTACCTTAGCAAATCATCTTTAAGTTTTTTAATTCATTACCATCTTTCATCGGTTGAGATTTTATCCTCTTTGCTCCTATTTCTCGTTCTTGGCACATCTACTTGAGTTGGTATTGGAAAACAAGGCGTTATTGTGTCGGCATAAACAAACAATCCAATTTAAACAGTTTCAATCCTGTCGTATCGATATCATATATCGTGTATCTTCTATCCGCTATCGTCTATCTGCTATTCGATATACTCTATCGTTTATCGTCTATCTGTTTATCGTCTATCCCGGTTGGTCTCCAAAATGTAGGTTTTGTCTTGTTGTCTAGTGTTTAATTAAATGGTCACAGGTCGATTCGAAATTAGAACAAACACTTTATTGTTGAACTCGTAAATTACAGGAATGAATATACAACTAACTAATGTAACTGTAACTTAAAATAGGACCGCGACTTAATAGCAAAAATATGAACGTCGTACGTCGTTTAGAGATGAGATGCCGTCTTATGCATGTCAACTCTTCGTCGTGAGTGCTTTTCTTACACTGTCTGTACTCGACCCACCGTCGAGCATTCAGCAATGCTACTTAACTCTGGACTTCGGCTCGCGGTTCGTGATAAATGGAAGTTAGAAATGGGTTACGGAAATAATTTTTTATTTGATGACGAATGCAATCCTACATATATGTAAACTTTAAAAGGTTCTAATCACAGTAAAATATAATTAAGCACAAAACTATATTTTATATCTTAATTACATTCCCTAATTAAACAAAAAGTAAAATTTTATGCGGTGGCTCTAATAATTTGATCACCCACTGTATCTTCACAAATATTGACTAACGCTAAATAATATTGTTGTCTTAAAATTTACTCTTCTAGTTCTAGTAACTACTATAGTTTTTTTTTTTTGATAAACTTTTTCCATCTCCGAGTTGAGGTGGTAACCACCCCCAGGAGAAACACAGATTGGCATAGGGTAGGTTTTGATCATATATGTATTTTTAACTACTGTCAAAATTTCAAGTAAATCAAAGTATATTAAAAAATTCAGAGGTTTTCTTTTATTTTTACCGTCATATCCTGGACTATGTAGTAAGATTTAAAAATTTAAAAATGATTCCAAACTAAAAATTATGGACTTACGGATTTTTGCAGTAATCTTACGATATTATATTGTTTAAAAGTATTTCAGTAATATATCACATGATATTAGTATACCAAACTGTTTTAAAAATAACTCTAAGACACTGAAGTCCGATCTTTCCAATAACCTCTTCAGTTCCAATAATGCTAAACTTTACGCTGATTTTGTACTTTCCGTATTACATAAGTGAGAAGCACTCTACGTTCAACCGCTATTTTTATATCGGTGTACTTTTTTTATAATCGGTTTCTCAGTAATGAAAATACCTGAGTATTATAATTAATTCGGATAAGTGTTGGTCGAAGCTTAACTTGAAAATTCGTACTACATGCAGTTTACTGCTGTGTGCGTGCTGGTTGGGTAACTATCGTCGAATTTTTGGTTGTCCGGCGGAATGTTTTGTGCGTGAGTTGATTATTGTGGTTTAGGTCAAGACTTTCAAATTTCTCCGCGGTTATTGGGTAAGTCTTGTTTATTTATCGAAGTGTTTGAACTCTTGATGCGTGCATTATACAATATTGGGCGATTTTTATATAAGTAATTGAAATAGTAATTATTTGTAATAATATAAATTTGAATAAATCAAAACACCTTTGCAATAAATGAACAGATTATTTTACAAATTCTAAAAAAAATTTTAAGCTCTTGTGAGAAGATTATCATAATAATATATGAATTAATATTTTAAAAATTATAACAATATCAATGACTATGAATCGATAATACTATTGAAGGTATAAGCATTAATAAGTGCATATTTATTCGTAAGTATCTTCTTTTGTGATCAGGATAAATGCAGATGAATCAAATCTTTGTAATACAATGGTAGCAAAATAATATTATATCTTGCCTTTATAAATAATAGTAAACATTAAAAATTAAAACGAAATTAAGTCTTATTCGGCGCATCTTTGCTGCTGGCTTTGTCTTCTATCTTCTAAATGAAGTGAACTGAAATTAGGGTCTTCATATATAAATAGTTTGTTAATCTTTAGATGATTACAGTCAGTTTGTAAATCACGTAGGCACTTAACCGTAAGATCTTTAAAATTTTTCTCTGTCGACCGCTTGTCTTTGCCAACTCGTTATTCTTCTCTGGCATTTGCCAATCATATTCTTTTTAATGCGTCCCTTTTATTCTGGTATTTTTAATCCTATCCGTTCAAATAATCTTAACTCTCCCATTCATTATGTGTCCCACCAACCTAAGTAGTCTTGTAAAAATTGTTTCTTTATTCTCTTGACACCTAAACTTGTCGCCAATTAGCATAAATGCCCTCGTAGATAGTACAAACTCCTCACCACAATAAAAGCAGGGATTTTAAAACAAACCTGTAGAGATTTGCAAAATGATCACTGGCCTACCTGTACCCCATGACAGGTAAATGGTTGCAAAGCGCTAAGATTGGATAATTTGAAAGAATAATGCAAGTCCGAATGCAAATAAAATAACGAAGTTGGAGACTATTTCAGGTATAACCAGAAATAGCACATGTTCACAAATATTTTTATTAAAAAGTTTACTATTAAAAACCTATGCAGATAAATTTTTAATAGGCCACTCACCGAGAGACTTCCGATATAAATATATAATATATATGTATAAGAGGCCTTAGGGTAAAAATGCTGGTGATGAGTTTACCGATGTCCAAAGGATGCCGGTGATTAGTTTGCCATATCTCGGAGGATCTAATAATTTTATGAAAGGCTATAAAGTGATAATTTCCTACACGTCCATTTCTTTAAAATATGTCTTTCCAGTATCTCTATTTTTTAAAGACTTATAAATGATACATCTATATAGAACCGCTGACCTTCATATTGTTGTTTATATTTTTTCTTTTAGCTTTAAATGATCTTCGATATCAATATATTGTCTAAAAATCTTATACATCTATTAATTTTAGTTAATCTTAAATCAATTTTAAAATCGACTTTCTTAAAAACCAGTTCTTCCAAATAACTTATTTGTACTACTCTTCTCTGATTAGCTTATAGTGTCTATTTTTATGCTACTTATATACACTTAAAGTCTATTCAACAAAAAATAAAATTAGTCATCCAAAATCACGCGTCGTAAGTGGTCAAAATTAGCCAAAATCACATGGCAATCAAGAATTCTCGGAAATTTTAAATTTGATAATTGGCGTTGCATAATAAAATATGTTTTCTTGCTAGTCACTTTACATTTTAACAATAAAATAATATATTTCTGCTTGTAATAATAAAAATAATACGTTATATCTAGTTCATAAAATTGATTTTCATTTACATTAATAATGGGTCGTTTAAGTAGGAATCGACTAGAATATAAAGAATACTAGCAACCGCAGATGCTTGTTTGGTATATACCTAACTACAAAAAGTCTTCTAAAAACATAGAAAAAATTATTATTTAGAAAAAGTTATACGTCGAGTCATGCATTACATATTACATGCATAATATTGTTACAAATATAGTTATCTCTGCAATTGATTTAATGTATTCGACAGTAAACAAAACGAAACGCAATTATCATGATTCAGAGTTTACTTCTGAGAAAAATTTAATTCTTTTGAGTGTGAAAATAACCGAGTTAGTCTATTTAATAGCGGCATTAATGTAATGACATTATGACCAAATGCGTTTACACGGCAAAAGAACGATAAAACAGATAAAACGATTACAACAACAAAACAAATACTTTCATTTTACAAGCGTCAATAAAAACTGAAAATTCTGCCAAACTGAAATACAAAATAAGCGTTTAACTTACATGGTATGGAACAGGAATGATAAACAACAAACAAAATAAAAAAATTTGGTGCTTGAGAAATAACGAATTTCAAATATTTTTGACGCTCTGATTTCGAAACTGTTTTTTTATAGTAGATTTTTTTGGAATCGGTTGTACACTGTACACCAGACGAACTTACCATCTTATTGCAGACTCAAGACATCAATCGAATATAATAAATGTCCACACCAGGAGAGAAGCAAATCGGATTCTGATCACTACTGGGTCGAAAGTAGAGTAAGAGCCAGAATTTTAAACATAAAAAAGGAAATAGGTTCTAAACATGAAAGATACAATGTAGTACTCAAAGATACGAACAAATATAGAGCATATAAACAACATAATATAAACTTCAGACTAGAAAATAGACAGGCATGGTAGGTAAACAAAAAAATAAACAAGAACGAATGACAAAGATTATCAGATCATAGCATAAAGAAAAAACAGATCATATTTACTGATGTAAGAGAATCACAGAACCTGAAAATCAGAGGAGAAATATAAATAACTAAGAAAAGAATAAAATAATATACGAACAAAAAACTTTAAGTAAGAACTAAGTAGGCCAACAGAGGCAAAAAATTTTTAGCAGAACTGAACAAAAGCAGAACAGAATTCAAACAGAAGATGTGAAGAGATAAGGAGCGTAATATATTGGCATAACAGCACAAAAAAGTAAAACTATGGACAGAACATTTTACGGAAAAGTTTGAGGGAGGCGAAGCCTTTTATAACATTACCAAGGAGACAGACAAAAGAGACATTATTTTTTTAGCTTTAAGTCATACCTGTTTGCGAGAAATTTTCACATTTATACCCTCCCCGCTAGTACTAATTTGTTCCGATTTTATTGAATTGAGCAATATTTATTAAAAGAAATTTATCGTTAAACACAAATTCACCTGTATACTTCTAATACACATGTACTTGTAATACTGAGAAAACTAAATATATACTAGTCATATATGCATCCTTTCTCCATAACTGACACATTTTTTGTTAAAAGTTATAACACAGCTAAAGGATACGATAAGCAGTGATCACGAGTATGACTCATTTCATTTTTTATTTGCTGGACTATAGGATCATTGATTTACAATCCCATGTTTCCTACTGAATCTACTATGTAGTTGAATTGTCAATTTAATTAGCTCTTCCTGCTTACTTAGGCTAAACAAGGTTACATTAAATGTAACATAAACACTGAAATTAAGATAAATTTTATCTTAATTTCAGTGTTTATGTTACAATAATTGTCAACACCACTTAGAAGAGTAGTGTTGCTAATGCATCCACCCTATCTCAATCGTGTCAAGGCCTCGAATTATTCCATCTCCTTTCTATTTACTCTTACTTTATATTTTGTTTCCAGCAGTTTTTCTGTTACTTTTATTTTTTGGTTAAGGTTCTAGCAAGGGATATGTCACTTATTAATAATTTTTTTCTGGTTATTCTAAAAATTTCTTGTTTTTTGTCTCTTTATTTCCCCTAAATACTTCTACAACAGTTATATGGTGACCATTCTAAGGATCGGTGCTTTCTCGGATTTAAGTCTAACTTATATATCAAATTTTTAAAGATGATTCATCTGTTTTTATTTGATAATACTTGTTATCGTTTACTATTCATTTTAATGGACTGTTTACAGGTATTTATATATAAACTCCTTTATTTCATATATATTTTTTTCATTTCCTGTAATCTTTTCACGGCTTTTTTGCTGACGTCTTTTATAATTACTATAATTTTTATTCCAATATTTTTACTATTATTCTCAGATCATCTCTTGATTAACAAATATAGTCATCTGCAATAGTATAAGCAGGTTACATTAATTACATGACCAATAATCGTTTCATTGTGACAAAAATAAGGTAACAACGATTGATTTTACCATTTTACTTTATTATTTAATTAGTATATGTTTCATTTTGATTATATCGATTGGTTTCTTATTTTTATTCGTCAAATCTCTAAATTTTAACCATCTATAAAACTAATGGGAAATTTCGATAATGTAAAGGATTGTTTCAGGCTCGGACTAAGACTTAGACAACCTAGGCATGTGCCTAGGGTCCGTAATTTTTGTTTTGGATCCAAATAATGCCAAATTGTTTATTGATAAAGTCGACAAGTGTGGACGAGCTTTCCCGTGCTTATGGATTCACACGCCTGTGTCAATGCTTGTAAATACGATCGATCCCCGCGCCTGTCGATCCTTATTGTATTGCATCTTATGTGTGTTTCGATTAAAAATTGTGCAACAAGGACTTAAGTACCTACGTTTGATTGTACATAATAGTTTTCAATTCATAGCTAATACTTTCTGCAATTTCTAAAATGAGTTTTTAGAAAACGTTATTTTATTAAAATAATAAATAATATAAAATTCCACAAATTGTAAGTTTGTTTGTAATTAGGATATTGAGTAAAAATCAATTTAATTTAAGATCATTTTCTTCTTTCTTTTAAGCACGTAGTCTTTCAAATGAGTTCCTTTAAACATTTAAGTGGAAGTGAAAAAAAGAAACGAAAAGCAGATTGAGATTAAGTGACAAAACAAATGAAATGATTATTGGACACATTTTTAAGCGGAGATAAAAAACAATTACAACAATCGTCATTATTTTCACAAATTTCACCTACTTACTCAAACTACAGAAACAGCATTTGTATCCGAAATTATTTTAATTACTATTTAAATGGGAATAAGCCACAATTAAATGTTAAAATAAGTTTATTGACATTTTAATTTCCTCTTCGGAAATCGTTCTCAAAATACAAACATAAGTAAATTAAACAAATTTTGTTTTTTGTTACTTAGTGAAAAAATTCTTTTAATAATTTAATTTTATCTCACTCATTTATATTGACAATTGAGACATTAATTTAACATTTTAAAGTAGATGACATTAAAATGATATTGCCAATATTGTTGAGTGTTTTTACGACTTTACTTGTAAGATAGTTTATTCGATTACATGAAATCAACTTTAACTTGAGATTATCCCTCAGAAAAAATCATAGCATGTAATTCGTCTTTAAAAAGACAAACACATGCCATGATGACAGTAAAACTCTCCTGATTCCTGTAAGTCCATAGTAAATTATGAGGGAAAACCAGGAAAAAAACCTCATAATACTATACCGACATGGTACGTATTTGGTCGTGCATTTAGTTTACTTTCAATAAACACCAAATTCTGATTTTATATGTTTGTTATTTAAAAATAATAAATTATGTATCCTCTATACGTTACTGACTTACTAATACTGGTATTTTCTTTTTAATAACTTCCTCTTTTAATATGTGTAACCAGATCCTACTACATTCTGCCGATGAATTTGCGACACAATTGGTCTCATTTAGCATAATTAGAGCCGCTTCTTTGATTTTTCTCTTTTTTACCATTCGTTTCTTTTAGGTCTATACTTGAATCATTCCATTGAACCCTATGTTCATTATCCCAGGCGTGTTTACATATTTGAAAACTATCAAATTCTCTATTTTTAATATAAGATTGACGTTCACTTATTCTAACATTTAATGGCCTTGATGTTTCGCCTTAATAAAACTGATCGCATTTACAAGGTATTTTATAAATACAATTCTTTGTCATTTCTTGTTCATTGTTAGGTTTGGTTTTAGACAAAACAGATCTCAATATCAAAAATAGGAATCAAACGATTTCTACCTGGCGAAATCGAATTCAAATTTTGACCACCATGCTTCCTAAAACTTGCAAAGCAAACAGCTTGATAAATAACTCGACAAGAGAATCTAAGATTGCATTCCACATGTCGTTTATCATGGTCAAAATTCGTAGTTAATTCAATTTCTGGTACTCCAAACGGAGTAAAGAAATAAAATATAAAGACGGTACCAGATTTTTATTTCAATACAGAGCGGCGGCAACCGCTTATACGTATTTCGACCTCTTTAGATCTCAATATGTTTGTTGTTTTGAATGTTGTTAAATGTTGAATTTATTTCCTATCCTTTTAAGTTTTTCTGATAATCCTTTTATGTATGGTATTGTTACCCTCCTTGCATTATTCCTTATGTATGCTGTAGGATGTCATTCTAAGTTGTTCAACAACTGGGATACTTGGGATTTGTACTTAAAAAATCTTGCATATATAGAGCAATCTACAAATACTTTCCAGGAGCAATCACAATATATAGAGGTGATACAGTAGTGGTATATGGCGGAATAATAATGGAAGGTAGAAGAGATCTCGTTAATCAAATTGTAGTAGTAACTTGATATTATTTCCAATATATCGTTCTCCTCAAAATGTCGAGATACAATACACGAAAAAATGGCAGATGGAATAGAGAGAGAGAGAGAGAAAGATAGTTACCGTTTTCTGGTTAATATTCATACGACTTATATGGCTAATATATTAGTCTATGAAAAAAGGAAATATTTTGGATATACTTTAATATGGTCAAATTAAGAAATTCACAATAAAAATATATTTAACAGATATTTGTGGTTTTAACCAATTAATTTATGTACCATTGATTTTTGAGAAACTATACAATTAACTTTTATTATAGTCTTATCATTATTAATAGTCGCCAAAAACATATGTTTTTCGTATTAATAGTATAAATGCACGTACTTTCGGCGAAGGGTAATGAATCATTCATACATTTATTAGGGAATGTAGGTAAGGTATGCCTGCAATTTAAAAAAATATATATTTTGCATGCATATTGTAAAATAATATTTCATTAACAAATGTTTAAACCGGAAGTAGAGTAGTAACGAATAAAATGGAGTCAGATGCTTTATGTGTCATTGTACTTGCATGTTTCGGACCCGTAGGGTGTAAGGTTAAATTATATATTTAAAGGAACAACCTCAAAATCTGAGTATTTCCTCTCCAGCTTATATATCGGTAATATTGTTTAGATAATTGCATAATGCGAATGTTTTAGACACATTTTGAATTTGTATTACAATTGTAGTACAATGTGATACCTGTTTAAGAAGAAATAAAACACAAAGACATACTTAAACAAAATACATATTTTAAACACAATTAACTTTATACAATTTGAACTTAAATGATTTTTTTATGCATTTCTTTGGCTTTGATAAAGTGTGATTCCCCATGAGCCTTTACATCTGCAGTCATTCGTCTTCTCATACTTCTAATAATGTTATCGATCAGTTGTTGAGTCAGTCTCTCCCATTCCTCAATTAAAAAAGAAATTCTTACTTCCTCTCTGTTGTGAATAGCAGGACCCATGCGCTAAGTTTTCTGCCTAGCATGTCCCGAAAATGCGTTATCGGGTTTAAATCTGGTGAACACGCTGGCCAAATCATTGTTATTATACCCACTTATAAATATCTTAGAGAGCGTTTAGAGAGCGTGCGAGGTGTGGGCGTGCATTATCCTGCATTAAAATAAAATTTTCTCTAATGTATGGTAAAAGAAGATATAATTTTGGACATAATCTTGGAAAATATCTCTGATTTACCTATCTGCTGTTAATTCTCCACCAATAATCACCACTAACTCTGTTCGTGCCCCCAAACACATAGCACCCCACACCATAATTGAACCTCCACCAAAATATACGGTTGTAGTAAAATTGAGAAGTGCATTTTATTCTCCTTGACTTCCGTACAATCTGTCTCTATCTTCGATGCAATTTACTCTAAAATTGGATATTCTCAACCAAATTCTAGTCGCTCTACACGATTATGTCTCTGAAGTCAGGGAGTATTATTTTCACATTTGACTTCTTCTTACATGATCCCGATTTGTCATCAACAACTTACACAACGGTGAATCGTTGATGGTGATTTACCAAACATTGCAACTTAACTGTACGTTCGGCCATTCTCGACCATTTTTACAGCCTTAAAAATATCAGTTGGTATTAAATCACCTATTTTTACTTGTCATTTGCAACAAGAACACCACTGATAAAAAAAAATCAAAAGGAAAATAACTTTCAACAAACTCAAACAAATTAACTTATCAATTAAATACAAGTTTGTACCTGTTATAACAAATAATATGACTTAAAAAAGTAACACACAATACAAATAATCAACTTAATTTGACGTTTTGACATTTAAAGCTGTATTGTGAGGAGCATTCAAAAATATCTAGATGTAGGCTATAAAATAGAAATATCACCTGTTCCTTTAAATCTGCGGGTGTATGTTACAACATTTTCTAATCTCCGCATTATTCCAAATCTCTTAAGGTCTTTTTTTGTCGGTATTTCTCTTTTTTTTTGTCGATTCAAAGTTTCAAAATGTAATCCTCCAAATTGGTCAGATTTTAAACTTCCAATAGTGATGGAAAGGGAAAGAGTTGTTAACTATATGTTCTTGTTTATGAATTTCGACGTTTCTTTTTTTTTAATTTGTAAATCCCTTTAAGGACATTATAAAAAATAATCATTATTTTAATTTATGGTTATACAAACCATATAATTTGTTTAAACAATTTTTGTTTCATTTTTTATTTTTTAATAGTAATAGTTGAGGTAATTTTTATTGTAAAACATAAATGTGTATGATTAAAATGTATTTCTTCAATAAACTTCCTATTTTATTTATAATAGATTTTATGAAAAACAAAACAAACCATCCTATTTAATTATTTCTAAAAATAATATTGGTTTTTGTATGGGTTTGGAAATAAAAAATCTCAAATAAACTAGATTTTATTTAATGATTAACATGCTATTAGACGAATGATGAAACTGAAGTAACAAATCATTTGCAGAATTAAGAGTTAATCGCAATTGATGAAAATTAAGAGAAGGGCAATTAGTACTCATCCGATCAAACCGACCTTCTTGCAAAAGAGTATTTATTTTAAATAATTATCCACCCTTGCAAATCTGATTGCATGAGATGTACCTGTGGGTGTAAAAGTCGTGGACTTCATTTTTGTCTTGCCATTTTAAACCGTTAAAGTTCTATTTTAAAAGGACTACATTATTATGTTTGTATAAATTATAAATGAATATATATATATATATATATATATATATATATATATATTCGGAAAAATTTCCGCTGTTAGTACAAGTAAACCTAGAAATTAGTACTGTTATAAAAATTAATATTAAACTCACCAGTCTTCTGGGTTGAACGGGTTTATTTTCATTGCTCCGAGCTTTCGATATTCTCTCTGATGTCTTCTTCAGGGCTTTCAAGGCTTCAGTCTCCCAAGCCCCCAGACACTACTACACTGATCACTAATCAAGGCATTATTGATCGCCAAACCCCGAGCTAATCCCCGCGCAATCCTCACGCTAACTCCTACGCCAACCTCCACTTAAACAACGTCACCATCAACGGTATAAATGAACCGCCCTCTGTTCCCAGTATTACTAGTGAAGTGATTATTGATCTGTGTAGTAGTATCTGAGGACTTCGGAGACTGAGACCTTGGAACCCTGAAGATGACGTCAGGGAGGATGTCGAAAGATAATCGACTCGGTTCAATCCGGAAGACGGTTAAATTTTATTATGAATTCCTGTAAATGTTTTTGTAACTTTAGTTTTTATTCATCTAAAATAACATATTTAGCAAGAAATAAAACCTAATAGTTTGTAGATAATTTCTTTTTTTTTTCATAAAATCCCTTATAAATAAATTATTTACGAAATTTATCAATGAAGTATTAATCACAAATATTTATATTTTACAATAAAAATTACCTCAAATATTCCTAAAAAAAAAAAAATAAAAAAATTGATGGTTTATTTAACAATTTATTTATTTAAAAATGCATATTCGTTAATACGCAAAAAGTAAATAAGAATTAAAAAAAGAAATGTCGAAATTCATAATCAAGAACCAGAGACACAGTTATGACTCCTTTCATCTCCATCGGTCCCGCGAGTTTCAAAGCCGGTTGATTTTGGGAATCACATTTTGAAGCGTTGCTGACGATTCTGTTAAAAGCCAATATATTTTTTAATTTGGCACATTAAAACTATAAAGTATGTACTTTCATATGACCTTAATTAAATCTCTTAATTGGGATATAAAGAGCTACTGTGAATTTTTAAAAAAAGGGACTAACTTTTTCTTTTTAAATTTGTGAAAAATACAAGCTTGCCCAATGAAAAAAAAAAAAATAATATTTTTGTAGGCAATGGTTAAAAGTGGATATAATTTTGTATAAGAAAAAAATCGAAATGTATTGCAAAATTTACAATTGTTATTCTTGTAAAATGTAATATGAAGTTTCCAAGTTCATTTTAAAAAAGTTAGTAACATTTATAAAAACACCTACATTTCTTACTTAATTTTGCAACTCTCTAAATAACAAATAAAGATAGAAACATTTAAAAATGCTATTTTAAATGTTTTAATATGACTTTTAAGTTTCCCAGTCTCAAATTTGTTTCAAATGCTTTACTTTTAGCTGATAGACGAAAAAAACGAAAACTTACTGTTTTTTCTACTACTTTTTTTTACTTAACTTCTTTATAACTAATTAAGTTCAAAAAATCGACTACAGAAAAAATATAGATTCTTGTTATAAAGGTCCATACTACTCAAAACAACCCTCGTTTACTGACGGGCTCAGTGTTACAAGAAAAATCTTGTTTCCCTAGACTAACAGTAATAAGGAGTCAACGAGGAAAGTACAGGCATCCATAACCCAAGTAACAGATTGGACAAATCGCGAATAAAATACATAAATGAATTTAAGTTTGTCTTTATAGACTCCATGAATGAAAAAATTGAAAAAATTCCTATATGTACTAACAACCAACATGATACATTAAATTAATAATTAAATTAAACATTAAAAGTAAAATCAAGTAGTTTTGTTCTAGCATTAATATTTATATCTGAAATACGTCAAGATTTAATTATTTTATATACAAGTAGTTTCTTTGTACACATAACAACTACTCAAAATATATAAGAACAATTAACCATACAAATATCGTATTGAAATCATTGGAAAAACCAAAGGCGCAATATGTCTTTTTTAGTAACGTTTCTCTTTGTTAAGATCGATAAAATTATTATTAAAAGACTCTCTTGTGCATTAATTGTGTTTAGTATATTAGTCCATTGAAAAGTTACATTAAGATTACTTTTTTGAGACGACGCAATTTTTTATTTATTTAGTGTGTGGGTTTGGTTAATATAAGTACAAGTTCCAGTGGTTAGTATAAGTTTGAGTTCAAGTTTGTGGGGTCGCTACCCTTGTCCGCCGGCCACCAACATGGAAAAAGGGGACAAGGGGTTTTCGCGCTGTATCTCGTAAATTAGCAACCCTACAGAAAATTGTATGAAACATTATTTGTAGCAAATTAAATTTCCTAAAACCTTAATTTTATTACTTTTTATCGTAAAATTGAAAACAAAACATTTTTTTAGTTATTTTACTATAAAATGAAATCAAAACAATATTGTATAGAGTTTTTCATAGAGTAATTTTCACTCAATTTCTTTAATTTCATCAATTTCTCTGGATTTTATAACGCTCCGAAGTGGACCGGGTTCTTGAATATTCGGCATCTGAGAATAAGCAGAGCAAACGGTTTTCACGCTGTATCTCTTAAATTAACAACATTATAGAAAATTTTATGAAAAAATTATATGTAGCAAATTACCTACAACTTTATTTTCTCATTACTCTTAATCGTAAAAATAAAAATAAAAAAGTTATAATCAAAAATAACTAAAAACTTTTCATTAGATTTTTTTGGCCTTATAATTTTTTTTAGTTATTCTACAATAAAACGACATTTAATTAATATTTAGGGATTTTTAAAAGAATAATTTTCACGACAAATTTGTTTAGTTTTATAAATTTTTCTGCATTCATTTTTTAGCAAATTAAATTGTCTACAAATTTATTCCTATTACTTTTTATCAAAAAATGGAAAATAAAAAGTGAGTAACAAAAATAACTAAAAATTTTTGAACAAATTTTTTTTTGAACCTTATAATTTTTTCTGGTCATTTTACAATAAAAAATATTATACCAAAACAATATTATAGAGAGTTTTCAACGAGTAAGTTACTATATCACAGTATTAACAGCTTAAATAAACTTTTTTACAGATTACTTTTATTGAAAAAAGACGAATGGCTTAGTATACATTTCCACTATTTTTAATAATTATTATTATAAATAGTGGAAATGTATACTAAAGCCATTAAGTTTTTTTTAGTCTATAGTTGAAAGATAATATTTCAGTTGTTATAATTTAACATATTCCAGTAAATATTTGTATTAATCACGCTATTTGTTTTATTGTTGTGTCATTGTTTATTAGTTCTATTTAATGAAATCGTAGACTTCCACGGCCAGAGTCAGAATTATAGTTTATTCGTCTTCCGGGTTTGGACCGTGTCATTTGTGAGTGACCTAAAAGTGGGTTCATCTCGACGTTTCGCTACAAGTGTATGTAGCTTCTTCAGGAGAACAAAGAAAAAGAAAAAGAAAAAGAAGACAGGAAGATGGGTAGTTAGCAACGGTAACTCAGTTACTCAACGCAACCAGAGGCGAATACAAACTACCAAGATGGGCATTTGGTCACAGTAACTCAACTACTCAACGCAGCCAGAGGTGAAAACCAAATGCCAGGACAGGGATTCACGTCCAACAGCTCAGAACACTAACGCGTCGAGAGGCGGGGAGTGAATCCGATAGTTCTATTTAGTTTATATTTTAAATTTTATTATTATGGATAGTCAAATTGTTCCATCAACTAATACGTTGGTAGGTTTTTGTTTAATAAATATGATAAATGTTCTTTAAGAGTTAATATTTTTAGATAAGCAAGGATGCAGTTGAATTGCAACGCAATCTAGGGTATTCTCTTATGGATCAGTTAGAAGGTCTTGGTCTAACGGCTCCTCTACACATCGGCAGACGCGTCCGCGGACGACATCTACGTATGCATCTGGAGATGTGTAGATGGGGTAATTTGATCATCTGTTGTTTATATACCACGTCCGTGGATGCTTCTGCAAGATATCCGATTGGTGTCGGTTTTTTAACACAGATCAAAGGGTTTCGGTGCGAACGTTCGACGCCTTTCCATACATCTGACCTCTGACTTCTTCTTTTTTATTTGTTTAATGATTCTAATGCGATATACACTCAAGTAGTAGGTGAATGTTCTAAATAGGCATATAGCTGCTGCAGCTATGGTCTCAACATCAACATCCATTTTTTTTAATGCTCGCGTAGGTATTGCGTCTCCCGGAAATTAACATAGACTGAACGATTTACAGATGGGTCCAGATGTGTGGTCAGCTTGTGATGATACATCTGTAGATGCGTCCGCAGACGCGTCTGCCGATGTCTAGTGGAGGCATAATAAAGGAATAAGAAAAAGAACTGGTGATGGAATGAGGAAGTAGAAAAATATATGCTTTCTTTATTTCAATTCAATTAAATTTAATTAATTATTTGGAATAACTGACTTCAGTGGTTTTTTTCTGTTCCAGGTCTTTAGTTAACTTGCAAAATATATTTTGTGCAGAAAACATATTTCAATTGCATATAAAGAATTTGTTTTTTATTAGATCAAATTATTTGTGTTAAAGGTACATAATTTTACATACAAGCTTAGAGAATCGATTTATAAAGAGATCAATTTTAATTTTTAAGTTGGGCTTTAAAAAAGACACTATCATGGAGAAATGGATGCTGATATTTTTGAGGGTTAGTTGGAGACTGATCTTACTAATATTTGCTTTGTTATAGTATCATGTATTTGCTTTGCTAAATCCTCTTTGCATAAGGAAGTTTATCTTGATTTCATTCTAGTAAAACATCAAAAACAATTAAGTATGCCGTAAGACCTTTTTTGAATGGTGACAGCCTAATTTTTGTGGAGTTTATTTTCTCAAAATATTTGTATTTTGTATACAAGTAATTTCCAGCCACTTCTACTCTGCCAAAAAGTAACTAACTTCGCAAAAAAATAATAACTTAATTCACTAGACAGTTCGGACTAGGAATAGCGAACCGACTATAATTATCACTGTATTTAATTTCATTAATGTCTCTGGGTTATACAGCACTCCGAAGTTGATCGGGTTCTTACTCAAAAGAATACGATAAAAATGAACCATTGGGCGTAATTTTTTATTCTTATTTTTTTTATTCATATAATTTATTATTTTGTTAACATTCCTATGGTATTATTAGTTTATTCTCAACCTTTTTCCCGGCCACCTATAAGGAGAGGCTGGATGCGCTTTTTTAAGAGGTAACCCTATTAGGCGTAATTCACTGACAATTTCCAGGCGTTCATTTGATAATATTAAGCATAATTAGATATTTAAAAAGTTGTTTTCCAGCTATTATTATTTATTTTCTTTGATGGTCTAGGCTGCGGTTCAGAATCTAATGCAGTATCGAAGGTGAATGTTTGCGAAAGAAAGGAAGTTAGAATTGGCGTCGTTGTGGATAATTCATCTTCGAATTTTTCGAATAATTTTAATATTTTCATGAAGTCACTGTAGGTTTCTCCAACAAAATTAAGGCACTGAAGAGCATTTGAGACCTACTTGTTGGCGACCACACATACTTTCACAGTTTCCCTTGCGTCTGCAGAAAATTAATTTCAGAAATTCAGGGGTGCTGGAGTTTTGAAAGTTTTGATTGTAATCCAAATTTTTTCATATTTTTTTCCAGGATTAATTTTTAGGATTGCAGTGTTTCCTGGTGAAATACTCTTACATTTTGTATACGAGGCGCATCTTGTATTGACGTAAGCGATGAAAAGTTAAATGTAATTTTGGTCACTGTCTTGGCCAATCGTTTGTATCTCATGCTGTTAGAGAATCATCTTAATTTCCGCCATATAACGAGACAAAAAAACGTTTGCCAACGACAGTGGGCAAAGATTGCTCAGTTTTCTCACTAAGAGATAATGCTGTTCTGCTGGCTAACTCGGCTATGCCGATCTTGTAATCTACTAATATTGTTTCGCATCCTAAAAAATCATGGAGAAACAGCCAATTCTCTACAGTGACGTCGTCATATATAAAACTTGAAGGACAGTATGATTGATGCGACTTACAACCCTTTTGAAGGTTTGATGGTCGACACTAAAACCAACTTCTGATAAAGCAGTTTTGAGCAGGTTTATTAAGTTTGTTTTGTTCTTTCATTACCAAAAAATTATCTTGTAATATATTGGTACGGTGCGTGCTTTTATTAAACTAAAATAAATTCATTTAAAATGATATGAATAAAAAATATATAATTAAAAACTAACTCAATGGTTCGTTTTTGTCGTATTCTTACTAGTAATCAAGAATACGATAAACTTCGGAACACTGTAAAACCCAGAAAAATTTGTATTGAAAATGATTCGTTTAAAAACCCTCTATAATATTGCTCTTAAATAATTTTAGTGTAAAATAACTAGATAAAAAGTTAACCCTTTATCGGCAAAGGCATATATCTTAAATGACAAATTTGAAATATATTGCAAATAAAAAAGTTTGATAATGTAACCATATGGTCACATTGATCATGCATGGTTATGTTTAAGATAACTTACTTATGAAATGACACAAAACAATTTTTTTATCTGTGATACAAAGTCTAGCACTACATTTTTCACGCTGAAATTGACTTTTACTGGCTATATTGGCTTTATCTATCCCACCCATGTGCTTGTTGTAGTTTGTTATTACAGATGGACATACAATATCGATTTTCATTTTAGCGGTTTTGCACTACCTTTCTACTGAACTTATTGGCTCGACTCCATAGGCTGTGCCACCAAGTAACACACATGTATTGTCAACCCATTTGATAACGATGACACTATTCTATTTGTCAGCCTTATAGATATTCCCCTTCCTTACTTTTTTAAAATCTTGTCACTGTCAATTGGGCAACCTATAATTCTATCAGCTCGTAAAGTGCCTAAACTCAAGATTTTTATTGATTTTTTTAAATAAGAAAAAATATCAAAGCTAGAAAAATAGTTATCAAAGTACACTATTCTGTTATGAGGCTCATGGAGAGACTTGCATAGAGAAATAAAGACACTGGCTCCAACACCAAATGAATCCTCTTTTTCTGCTTTTTCATTACGAGTTCCTTTTAGTTCGGGAAAAGTACTTGAACCTTGGTAAGGTATAAAATCTAGTATACATCCAGAGACTCCAGCAATTACGAAAAAATTTATAACCCCATTTGCGGGGTTTGTTTTTTATGTATTGCCTCATCAATAGAGTAGTCATTTTCAAGATGAAATTTCCAACAATTCTGACAAATGTCTTCAATAAGGTCGTATCTTGACAAATCTGTCTTTGGTAGCCGGTGTAACACGGCTGTTGTCATTGAAATGGATATAACGTCTAAGTAATTTGAATCGTTTTACCGGCATAATACTAGCAATTTGTTCGACTCTAGTATCAGTATGCCCTTCATATGCCGGTAGTTATTATTCCCATTAAAAGAAGAATAGAAGTACAGTCTGTCATTTCTTTATGATTAGTGTTAATGCTGGCTTCGCTTTCTTGAGTACTGTAAAGATTTGTTTGCTCTACTATTTTATGAAAAACAACAAATGAAAAAAATTTCGTGAAATATTCGAGTGGGGATAATATTTCTTCATTAGCATTTGCAATGAAACTTTCTCTATTTTCTACAGCTTTTATATCTTTTTTCAACCAATTATATGTAGGTTTGGACTTTTTCTTTTTTGCATGGCGGTTCGCACGAGCTGCCTGGGGTAGGTTCCACATCAGCAATGTTATATTCTTAAATGTGTTCATAGTGTTCTAATATGCTACAATCAGAATCACTGTCATCTGTAAAAGATATTTATAAAATTTAATTCGACAACGATATAAAACCATATTTTACCTGACAACTGAAGTGATACCGGTTTCTGTATAAATTTCAAAACAGACTCTTCGTCGTCAGAAGTATCAGACCCATCAAAAATCGTAGGATCTACTGGTGGCAATATGCGCTAATTTTTTCCGTAAAAAGAGTGAGTTGGTATTACTGTCAACAAATTTTCCATATCCATATTTACTGAAAATTAAAAAAATCGTTATGGGGCAAAGTAACCAGATGGATACATTTGATTTTCAGATGTAATTTAATATCAAATACTACAAATAATGTATGTACATAATGGTAGAAACATTGAATAGTAGGTCTAGAATAAGTTTAAATAATAAAATCTATAAAATCGTAAATAAACTTACCTAAAACAACATTGTCGAACAACAACTGATAGTCGAACTGATAGCCGAGGGTTGAAGGAAATAGACCTAGGGAAAGATCTTCAAGCCGTTGGGTAGACCAAACAAAAATATTGATTAACCAAGGGTTACATGAAGCTGAACAACTAGCCCAGGACAGAGAAGGATGGAGGGAAATCGTGAAAAAACTGTGAAGGCCTGATAGTGTCACCACATCGCAGAAGGGATTAGGACTGAGGAGGAGGAAAACATTTTCTGCACTCTGTGTTTACCATAACCTCAAACGTCACCTGTGACCACCAAAACAACTACCTACCCTACCCTAAGTAGGGTACAGTGTACTTTGAAATCAGTGCAACCATATGGTTACAATTCCCGATATAGGGTTAATGCCGAAAGAAAATGTGTTCAAAAAGTGAATTTTCTTAATGACTTTTTTATGTTTCGTTTAATCATAAACAGTAATTGAAATAAATTTGTAGAAAAGTTAATTTGCTACAAATAATAATAACATTTTCTGTAGTGTTGTTAATTTACGAGCTACAGCGCGAAATCCCTTTGCACCCTTTTATTCCAAGATGCCGAGTATACAAGAATCCGGTCCACTTCGGAGCGCTGTAAAATCCAGAAAAATTAATAAGGTTAAACAAGTTTGTAATGAAAATTACTCTTTGAAAAACCTTCCATAATATTGTATGGATGTTATTTTATTGTAACATGTTCAGAAAAAAATTTTAAGTTATTTTTTTTATAACTTTTTTATTTTCTTATGCTTTTATTTTCAATGCTTACAGGAGTGCTATTTAAAAGTTCAATTATGATGGAAAATAGAAAATAGTAAAATGAATTGAAGTATCTACGTGCCGATTTTCTGAAAACTGCAAATACTATCTGAACTAAATTAGGTTAGGTTGGGTCTTCTCCTCGACCTAAGAAGTCTATTCTGATTCATTTCTAGGTTAAAGTTGCCCCTTCAGCCCAACCTTTTTAACAAAGTCTATTATGTCCTTTGGTAAAACTTCTACGAAGACGTAAGAGTAAGTCAAGTTGATAATACTAATAATGTATTGAGACTTATCCTATCTAACGGCGAAAGTGTTCCTCCGCCTCGTCTTCACTGCCATCCGCACATGAATACAATCGAGCCGATTTTATGTGTAGACCTTGAGGCGACACGGTCCGGTTAAGGGACCTACGATAATTTGTTCATTATTCCTATTCATATCAAAGCCTTAGAATGTTTACGACCCATTTGTCGTATCAGTGGTTACGTTTTATCCGTTTCTCCCAATCCGATATCGTTCTTTTGGTTATGCTTCTTGTTATTCCAACGACAGGTTCTGGGCCTATAAATATTTGTTTTGTACCTCCCCTGGCAAGTAGGTCCGCTTTTTTGTTCCTTTCATACCAGCTAGTGTATCGGGGCACCCAGAATAAACTTACTATGTTACTTTTTCCGATTTTAATAAGATGCTGAAGATAGTCAAAACTAACTTAGAATTAATTCGATTAGATTCCAGTGCCTTTAATGCCACCTGGCCATACGATATAATTTTTATATATTCATACAGTGTCCATACAGTTTCCCTTTATTAGTTTCTGCAGAGATATCTCTGTAGCATAATTGTACTTGGAAGGTGGTAGAGTGAGCACCTAACCTTTCACTACGGCTTAGCCTCCGTATACACCAGCAACAACTTCCTCATCGGTTTTAAAGCTGTCTTTGTACTAGTATTATTGATCTGTCACTATGAGCTTCGGGTTATTCGACTCCCATTCGGCCTTTTGTTGGCATTTGGACCATCATACTTGTGCTACATACGTAATCATCTTTTTGATTTCCATACGATTTTCCACATATCCTTCGACATATTTAAATCAAAGATTCGCATTGTTTGATATCCTTTCTAGATGGGAATTTTATGCAAGACACTTATCTGCTTATGTAGTTTTACTCTTAGATAGTTGACCTCATTATAGGATATCAATCAATTTTTACATTCTTCCCAAGTTTTAAGTCTTTAGTACTAATCTTGAATAATGTTGTAAACCTGGTTGGTTTTTCTCGTAGTAATCTTAATGGTGCTAAACAATTACCAGATTCCCATTGTTACTGAAGTCGTTGGTTTAATTATAAAAGTAGTTAAAGAAGTTTACAGTACATTAATATCTTAATGGATCTTATATAAAATAATTTTAAAAGACATTTATAAACCATTTCCTAATTATGATTTAAAATTATTTCGCAATAACTTATTGATCTTAAGTATCAAATTTAAACATACTTTTTTTATTTCAGAACATCTCACACTGGAAATACCACTCAAGAATTCAGAAATAATTTAAACTCGAGGCCAAAGTCACAGGTAGGTGCAAGTTACCAATAAATGTATAATATCTATTAACCATATTGTTGTATGGAATCGGTACGTTATAAATATATATCACTGAGATTAATTACACGTGAATATATGATATTATCAACATTCTCTATTCACTGTAGAATTTCGCGGTCAAATTTCACAAAGGCGGAAAATTATTTCAAAAATTATGTGTTGAGTGTATTATCATTAACAGATGACGTAATTTAAATCATAAAAGATACCATAAAATTTAGATAATTATAATTTTTATTAATTGCAACCAGGATTTGACACAATTTATCTCCTAGTTTTGTACTATTTGACCTTACAAATGAATTTTGCATTA
Organism: Diabrotica balteata; assembly: GCA_918026665.1. Taxonomy (NCBI): domain Eukaryota; kingdom Metazoa; phylum Arthropoda; class Insecta; order Coleoptera; family Chrysomelidae; genus Diabrotica; species Diabrotica balteata. The sequence goes on along the minus strand of OU898279.1, from coordinate 90,838,591 downwards.
CAATTGCTGTAAAGTGTATATTGCACCAAAAATAATTATTTCAATTAAATATAAACGTTAGAAAAATGTAAAAACATAAATTAAAAGAAAAACAAACACCTGAACAGCTGAAAATGAGTTCAATAAAATTACCCGGGACATATTAAGAACAGAAGAAATATTTAAAGCCTTAAAAAATACGGTGTGCTAAATAATACATTCAAGACTACATCAAAAGTCTTAAATCTTAAGTCTTAACAATTAGTAACAAGAAAGTGTTATGGTGGAATTCAACAAACACCGAAGATGAAAACCAAAGAGGAATGGCCGAAATGCGAATGAGAAAATCAGAAGAATGAATATTTCAAACTGGAGAAGGTAAATAGGGAACAAAAACGAATCGAAATTAGTAATCGAAAAAAAAAAACTAACAATAATATGTGAAGGAAAAGAACGCCAAATACAGATAAAGAGGACTGGAGCAGCATATTTTATTTAAAAATAAATTAACGAAATAATTTATTTGTCAAAAACTAACTACTATTAATTGAATTAAAAATATTCCAGGCCACTTTTTGACTGGCAACTTATTATCAATGTATTCTGTTTGATCAAATATATTATAAACATATTGATCCTGAAGTGGGATCTTGTACTAAGAGGGTTGATGGAAGTATTTTTTATTATGTGATCTAAGTTTTTTACGGAGTTTTTCGCGAAAGTGCATATCGAAAATTTTAGTCTGAATCCTTCATTTTCTATTCCTTTTAATAATTTTGATAAATGCATTATGTGTTCATCAAAGCTTCTGGAAAAAATTAGAATGTCATCTATATAATTGACTGTAAAGTCTGAAAGATTATATTTTCATATAATGTTACTTAAAATGTTTTGAAAAATTGCCGAAGCCGTCTTTAAAGCAAATGGAAGGCAAGTCCTTTGAAAATGACTGTCTTGTGTTACAAATGTTTTACGTTTTTTTTTCTTATCTTGTATTCTCATAGATATTGAACAGAATCATGAATAATTTATGTCTAAAGTTTTTAAGAGTATTTACAATTTCTAGTTTTTGCCATTAAGTCCGCAATCAATGGAAATTGTTGTGACTGTGGGATAACAATTTTAATGAGTTCCCTAAAATCTATACAAAGTCTTGTTTTTCCGGCATCTCTTTTTTTATATGCGACAGTTACTTGGGCAGCAAATGGACTGTATTTGATTTTCTACCGCTTTTCTGTCTTCAATGATACATCCATTTGGAGTAATATTTCTCTACCATATTATTTATATTCATTAATCAATTCCTCAATATTATTGATTTAAATCTAAATGATTAATTTTTATTTGAAAATTATCCGTATTTATACTCTCATTAAAATTTATTTGTGACCTAGAAACTCAGGAATATTGACATTATCTATAATATGATGTATTCTCAATTTCTTTAGGGTTATTTAATTGTGAGATTCTTAGATCTTCGTTTTCATTTAATCTAAAATTCTTTATACAATCTAACCCAATTTAAAAATCATAATTAAAATGTTTACTATCCACAACGTATACATCCATTTTTTCTCAATCTCATAGATTTTTATCTTCAGCGTTACTATATCATTTGTTTCCTTCACACCATTAAGTGTCCTCAAGTTTACTATTTGCAAGTCATCTTTTTTCTGGTCTTTTATCTGTAATAGTTTTGCATTGATCGATGACACATTTACTTGATTTGGTATTAAAAGTTTTTTGGATTTGTTTCATTTAATTCTATCTCTAGTGGAGAGTTGTTGACAGTTCTTACTTATTGACTTTTACCAGTTTCTTGATTCGGGATGGAAACGTAAACCTTTTCCTTCTTTTTCAGAAATTATACGAGATTTTAAAAATAGTCTTGGAAATTTCGATTTTATCGCTGTTTTGGTCGATTTTGAATATAGTACTTTGAATTTCAAATGTTTCCATCCGTTGTAAAACGTTCATATTTTTACCTTGTGAATTTTTCTATTACGAATTTTTGTGATATTTGTTTTGACTACAGGTTTGAAATTTTTGTTTCTCATTTGGTGTAGTTACCCTCTCTAAGATATGTTCTAATACGTCCATTGAAACACCAGTTAAGAACATTTGAGATTCTTCAGTGTGACCTATTTGCTGTTCTAATAAAAAGTTCTTGATCTCCTTTTGTTAGAGCTCTTTTTCCTTTTTAAAAAGCTGTTGTAGCTTGTATTTTTTCAAGATTGAAAATATATTGCATATCAATTGGCATTATAAAGATTTCATTTTTCTTAGTCTCAATTAAGATAATGGCGAATTGTTTTATCACTCGCTCATGCCTTCAGAAATAATTTCAAGTTTCAGTTCTGCCATTTGAACTTACATTATAACCAAAAATTTTGTTTTGTAATAATGTTTGTTTCTTCAATCAGCAAAGTTTCATTAATAAAACTCAATTGTGTTTCTCTGCAAAAAGAACAACTTTATTATTAGCTGTACAATATTAATTTAAAATTACATTACCTGCAAAAAGAAACAATATTTGAAGCTTTTAACTAATATTAAAATGACGTTTGTTATGCTACAATCTCAGTTGCCATGACAACGATATTACTGTTTGACATTATTTGTATCATACAAATTTCAGTGCTAGCATAAATTTATGCATAATATCTGCAACAATATTTACTTCAAATTATTTTAATAATATTTTGTGTCATGGCTACAAGAATAAGTTTGAGAGAAAAAATTTAAATTACCTATACGTCTTTTGGAAGATAACGATAGAAGTGCCAGGGAAGTTTGTACAATATTTAATGACAGACATGTAAGGAGAGCGCCCACCAAAGTGGCGTGGCAGTGGCAAGTAGCAAGTAGCACGCGTCTAGCATAATGTAACCAATCCTAACGAATGATTAGAATGAATGACGTTACTGTCATTTTGGTGTAAACTGAATCATTCGTTTTCATTGGTTACATTATGTTAGACGCGTGCTACTTGCTACTTGCCACTGCCACGCCACTTTGGTGGGCGCTCGCCCTAAATCGTCCTAATATTAGCTGCGGTACGGTAAACAAAATAAATAGAATATTTATTGAATATGGTGCAGTATCAAAACTAATTTTAAAAAATAATCCGTTACAAAGAAGAACAGGAAATGACCAAATCATTTTAGATCATTTCAGAAATAACCTTATGCCAGTTTAAGGAATGCCAATTTATATTTGAATGTGCCTCGAGAGAGTATTCGCGATGTCTTAAGGTAAATAATATTCAAACGAAAATTCTTACACACATTACAAGACGGTGACGAAGCAAAACGTTTAGAATATTGTTTATGGGCCCAATGGGAATATTTAAACAATATATTTTTTTTAAAAAACGTGTTGTTTACCGACGAAGCCACTTTCTCTACAAATGGAGTAGTATCATCACAGAATTGTCGCTATTGGACAGCAGATAATCCCCATTGGGTAATAAACTGTAAAAGCCAGTATTCTCAAAAAAAAATGTCTGGTGTGGTATACTGAACGAGCGAGTTATTAGTCCTTTCTTTTTGAAGAAAACTTGAACTCACAGAACTTTTTAGAATTTTTAAACATGGACTTGTGGGATGCTATTCATGAGCTCCCAATTAACGAACGATTTAATTTGTATATCCAGTTAGAGGAGTGTTCTGTTCATTACGCCAGAACGGTGAAGCAATGGCTAAATGAAAATTTTCCGAACCGTTGGATAGGCCGGGGTAGTCCGTTGATAGATTGGCCACTCAGATCTCCAGATCTCACAATTTTAGACTTCTTTCTCTGGGCAGTTATCAAACAAAAAGTTTACTGAGAGAAAAAAGCACTTCGTGCAAGAATTCGACAGGCATGTGCAGAAATTATTCCCCAACAACTAAGAAATGTAATTAGAAATATTCATAAACGCTACGACAAATGTATCCAATTAGATGGTGGATTGGTAGAGGCAACTAGGATTTAAACTAAAATTATGTTTCCATGTTTCTGTTAATACAAAGTGTTTTTTTCTTAGTGAGTTTTTAAATTTTAAGTTGTGATAAGTTTGTTATTAATAAATATATCTTAATGAAATTTTTGTCATAGCTATTTGAAGCCACTCTAAATACAGTGCCGAAGATTTTTTTTAATTAAAAAATCACTAATACAAATTCTCCCTTTTCGACGAAGAAATAGTATCGTAGAATGCCCTGAAAATTTAACTAAATATTTCATATTTTGTCCCGCAATAGACCTTTTATTACATGACATTAAAAAAAAATTGGTTAATATCGATTAACAACTTCAAATTTTATAGAGGTGTTTCCAATCTAAATGGGTCACACTGTATATTTAATATTCCACCTTAGGCTTTTTACAGTTTGGCTGAGTATCGTGTTCTTCACTACGTCTTCATCGTCGATCTCTTTGTCTTCTAATTGAAACGCATTTTTTCTCAAGAGATTCTAGTAAGACATTCTCAATTTCTTTCTATGAGGCTCTCCTCTTATCATAATCAATGTGCACCTCATTACCATAGATATCTTGAAAATTATTGAATTTTTTGTATACTTGGTCTTAGCAATGAGAACAATAATCAGCACCTTTCAAACCATGTGAAACGCAGCTCCATATTTTGGAGCAGTGATTTTTGCAGTTACAGCTAATCGTTTTTAATAAATTTTCTGGTAGTAGCTACTGTAATGTCGTATACCATTTTTGTCAAACTCCCATCCACTTTTAATTGACATTTTAACCAACTTGTGGTGGTCTGGAGCTAATTTAAATTTTCACCCAATTAGTGCTTTATTTAAAAAATTCTTTTATTTAAAAAACATATGTTAGACCCTTATACTTTCGATTATAACTACGGAAATAATCAACCGATCATCTTATTTTTCATTTATTTTGAAACGTCTTTTGAAGCATTTTTAATGTCCATTTTGAAAATTAAAATCGATCAACACTTGATAAAGTTATTCAAATTGTGTATAAGACTAAAATTAAAACTTTTTTTAATTCTATATGTATTAAATGCTCTTCTATATGTCAAAAAATTTTCAAGTATATAGAAGCTCTAGTTTATGATATGCATAATTTTGAAAATATTCATTTTTTAAAAGAATTTAGATTGCGGAAACTATTAAATCAATTTTAATGAAATTTTAAATGTGATCATTAAACATGTTAAAGAGTATTGTTTCTCGGAATATGAAGGTTCGAAGTTTAATTTTAGTATGGGAAATAAACTCGCAAAATCAATACTTTTTTTGTGTTTTTAGTAGTATTTTTTTTTAATTATTAGAAAAACATAAAACATAAATTGTGACAGTAAGATAAAATTTTCTCATGAATTTTTGTGAACTTGGCAAATAGTTTTATTTGAATTAACACCCGAAAACAATAAAATGCTATTCATTTTATATTACAAATATTTTGCAAAGCAATACTACTGGTGAAATCCACATATGTAATATTATAAAACAAAAAATTTACTATTAATTTATTAAAAAATAGGTGTATGCGTTTGTGTCTCCCTTTGATACCTCCCAAATTCATGATAGACGCAATCAAGTTGTCAGTCGTTTCTCGCCTGGACGAGTTTTTAGTTTTCCACAACAATACTCAGGATAATAATTCGTTTAAAAAAGTATTTAGAACGAAATCCATTTTTTATTTACATACATTTTTTATACTTGTCACACTATTTTGAAACGATAAAAAATTAATAACTAAATAATGTATGTCGTTTAATAGTAATTTTCGCTGGAAACTTGAAGGTCGCACACTAAATTAGTATAAATCAAAAGTTTTGTTTTGTCTCTATTTGATGAAAAAAATTTATTCATAATAATAAATTATCTTATTATTATTCCACTATCTTGTACTTTGGTGGAATTTGAGTTTATAAGAGTATGATGGCATGTAATTGACATTATATGTTGAACCAATGTGAATTTTATCGGTTTATGTGATGTGTACAAACGTGTCTCTGGTAAATGCTCTATAGTCTACCGAATAAATTTGTAAAAACTAAAACATCTATAATGATTACTTTTGCAGATAACATGATAGCATTAGCTACAGGTAATACGGGAGATATAATAGTGAAAATATAGAAAATATACATTATAAGAACAGATAAGTACTCTTTACACATAAAGTAGTATAACTTCGTATCAATAACATCACAACATGTTCAATTAGTGTCAAAATATTGTACATATAAAATTTAATACAATTTTTCTTAATATTAAAATCCATCATAGTATAGAATTCTATAAATGCTACAAAAAGAGTTATGCGGTGTTCGTTGACTTTTTCAATTAGAATTTTCATTATTGGTAAGTGGTTACTTGTGCTAAATCCTTTTAAGGATTTAGATTATTATCCGTCCAATTTTGTTGTTAACCGATTCGTTCGTATTTACAAGTAATTTCTATAATGATGTTAAGAAGAACTATTAGTCTGTAGGTATTTATGCCTACCTCGTTTTGTTATTTATGGGTAATAATTGTAATGAATTCGATCCAGTTATTAAAGACATTTTTCTCTCGTAATATTTAATGTTGATGAGTGTGGGAAATACTTAGTACTGTTTTTTTTTTCATTAATGACCATTTGTATGCCACACCATCTTTTCCATTGGCTTAATATTTTCCATTTTGTTTAGAGCACTTTATTTCTGGTTACTAATTTCAGGTTGGAGTTCTAAGTTTATATTCTACACTTTTCTGTTAAATTATTTTTGTATTTCTCCTGAGGGGTCTTATGCTTTCTCTATGGTTCGGTGTAGCAAGCCTAACTTGTTTTTATAATTCCATTTTTGTCATCATTTCGCCATAGTGTTTTTCTCAACTTCGTTCTCAGTGTTCATTTAAATATTTTCAGATTAAATATTGTTTTTTACAACGTTGGGATATTTGTACAATACTAAAAGTCGTATTAAGAGTCATATTTTTATCTAAGTTTAAAAAATATATATACTAAGCCTTACACTATATATTTTATATATTTCGCCATTAATATTATGTTGGTACATTATCTAAACAGATTTATCATTTTATCATTAGATCATTTTACTACCATACAACAGTAGAGAGGTTTAAACGTTTCAAATAACAGGTACTATTAGTGAAGAGAAAAGGGTAAAGATACCATAACCATAAGATACCAGATACCACTTAGTCAAAGACCAAAATGCCACTGAACCTCTAAAAATCATACAAACAAGTTGAATTTTGCTAAGAATGTAAATTTTGGGATCCTAAAAAAAGATGCAATAAAGTTAACCGCTCCTACTCCCAGGCTTCTCCCTAATACCATTCTCGTAAGTGGGGAAAACGGAGAAGAATATAATTTACCTAGAATATGTACAGCGTAGAAAAAATGTTTTAAACAAAAATTGTTTTAGTTACGCGCGTGAACTCAATTTAAAAAAAGGATTACCTCGACGGTAAAAATTATATATCTCTTGATCAGAGTCTTAAAACGACATAAACAAATTGCGTTTTAAAGGTAAAGAGTACGTCTTTGTAATACAATGTTTGTATTCTAATTTATAAAGGTGATAAGTAAATAAGTGTTGCCCGATTTTTGCCATGTTTTAAATTTAAATATGCCTAACAAACACTAAATTTAAACATTCACATCACAACGACCTAATACGTTTAAAAGTGCTTCTTTCCGATTACACAAGTACATTTTTTAAGACTAGTTACACAACTTCAGCTACAAATTCCAAACAATAAAACAAATTGTGGAGGTATTTTCCGTGGCGTGCTATCGTTTGTAATGTTAAAGTTCAAAATCTGCGTTTTTAGACATATTTCAAATGCCTCATATTTGTTGACAAAACTCAAAATCGTAATTTCATGTTATGTGTTTTAAAAAATAGGCTCTAACATTGGAAATTCGACGACGACTAGTCAATGGAAGTAATGAGTTTTATTGATCTCATGAGAATTGTAAAAATGGCATAATTCGCGCAACGTTTATTTATATAACAGATTTATAGAAACTGACTTCATTTGCGGCAAAATACAAAGATTGCATACAAAAGCTACAGTTTTAAAACACATTTTTGTGGATAGGACACTCTAATCAAAAGATATCGAATTGTTACTTTCATATTGATACAAATTTTATTTAAAATTGATTTCGTGCGCGTAACTGACTTTCAACATCGCCGATCGCTTCCACCGTTGTTTCTGAGAGAACGGTTCATTCTACACAAAAAGTGCTAATAAACATTTTTGTTCAAAATTATCTCAGCTATATTTTTTATTTAAAATATTTTTTTCTACGACGTACAGATTCTTGTAAATCGATTTTCCCCCAGCGATGGTTTTAGGGGTAAGCCGAGAGTAGGAGAGTCAAATTTTTGTGGTTTTTTTTGGGGTCCCTAAATTGACATTCTTAGCAAAATTCAGCTAGTTCAGCTAGAAAATGGTTGTGGACCGTTATTAAATATTAATAAATATATTAATCCAAAATATTAAAAACCGTTGTGAAACCGTTTAGGAAACCTGGTTGTATAGTAATAACAAGAAAAAAGCTAGACAAAAAAAATACTGATACTCGTGGATGCTAAATAAGGAAGGCTGTAAATAAAAGTAAAAACAAATACAATAGAATACAGAACAATAATTAGACAGAAAATAAGATTTTTTTTAGAGAAAAGCATATTATAGTAGAAATTCACATAGTAAAATATAAAATAATGGGAAGAAGAATGATAACTTTTACCTTTACAAGATATTAAAAAGAGATGTTTCAATAAACGGAAATAATAAGGTTTCCTAAAATTTTGAAGACAACAAGGGACGCGGAATAATATGAATAAATACCATTCAACACTATTCATATAAAGCAGTGGCGGCTGGTGTAAAATTTTGGGTAGGCCAAGCCAGCAAATTACATCGTAAATTTAGCGCCATATTCTGTGAATTTTTTATTATCGCATAATTCCAGTTATTGAAACTTTTTGTAATCCGAGAAACGTTGCTCAATTGACTGATAATATTGTCCAAAATCTCAAAAAAGATCCTTCTAAATTTAGTTTAAGCTTTCTCCAAAAAACTTTGATCTCCGTTATTAGATGAACTACCAGGTAAAATATCAAGTTCACTACGACTTAAGATGAGTTTAGAATTGGTTTCGCTAACAGCAATGTTGAAATGGTTAGAAAATGTAAGGTCATTTCTCCAGCTCTTTAATATTGCAACACTTCTGGACACTGAATTGGCACACAATTGAACATCATTATTTTTCTTTTGCAAGATGTTGTATAAGAGCTCAGTTTGTTGAAATATATCACTAAAAACATTTAATAAAAATACAAATTCCAAATCTTCCAACTTACGTTTAAAACCATCTGCCTGTCTAATTGATTTTGCATTTGATTCTGGGCAATTCATTATGTCCGGAAAGACAATTTTTTCTTTCTTGTGACACAGCATATACTACTTTTGCATTTGAATTCCCTCTTACTTCACTATTTGTGGTAATTCGTTAAGTATTTTATTTAAGAAATAGGACCATTTGGAAGATTGGTGAAAACAAGCTGGAATACCTTGAAGCGTTGAGAATAATATTTTGAATGTTGGAATTTTGGAGCAACTTTGCTGTAAAACTAAGTTGAGGCGGTGAGTGAAACAGTAAATATTGCTAATGGTGCAGAATCTCTCACTAATTTTTGAAGTCCATTAAGTTGTCCCGAGATAACACTAGCTCCATCGTAGGTTTGAGCAATTAATTTAGCTTTACAATCAAATTTACCAATTACACTAAACAGTAAGTCACGTAACATTGGAGCACTTCGGTCATCCCTAGATAAAAAAACCTAAGAAATATTCTTGAACAACGCCTTTTGTATCCACTAATCTGCATACTATTAAACATTGTGCCCTTTCAGTAATATCGGTTGTTTCATTAAGAATGCATGCAAAAAAATGTGGAGTTATTTATGGTGTTCTCATACAACACATTTGTGATGTTTGTTTAAAAATTTGTTACAATTATAGATTATGTTACATATATTTTTATCATAATTTAAAAGAAAATTTATATTACAATTCGATAATTACGTTACAAGTGACAACGATGGTCGGCGTAGGCCCGATCGTCTGGTGCCTAAACAGTAATCATAAAGACGACAATAAAAATCGTTGTCCGGCAAGCTGCTTAACTTCAAACGCTTTTTGTACGGGGATCTTATGTGAGCTGGGTCGGTCAGTTCCAATCGGGCCTATTAATGATATTTAAATGCCTGAATACGATTCGATGCTTTCCGTGGTAATATAATAACATAGTTGTTTTAACGGATGTTAATGTATTGAGTGATTTAGTACATTTAAAAGTTATTTACATACATTAACATAATTTTTTAATTATACGTTTTTCAATTTTAAAGCTCTTAAAATTATTGGGTAGGCCCGGCCTATCCTGCCTACCCCCAAAAGCCGCCACTGATATAAAGCTATAAAGCGAGGTTACACTGTCAATACAAAATGTCGAAATCTTAACAGAGTTTATGACGCTGGGATATTAAAAATTGATTGGCTAAAGTATGATGAGTAATACATTGTAAAATACAGAGTATATTAGAAGAGTTAATTGGTACTATTCTTGGGAACGGTTTAAAAGATCAGAAGTATGTAACTTCGGATACAAAAGTGTCGAAATATAAATCGAGACGTATACAAAAATTGCTTTCAAAAAACCTTTGTTTAATATAACAAAATGCTAGAAATTCTAAACAGCTGGATTAGATGATAAAGATTCACAAATAATTACAAACCTATAGTCCCATCAAGTGGCTATAAGGCTTTTACCTCTGCTCGTTAACCTGTATTTAGAAGAATAGTTTTCCCAATGGAGTCCAAGGCAGATCTTTGTGACCTCTAGAAAGATGCCGTAAGAAGTTAAATTCAAAAGTGACTAGAAATAACAGCAGAGTATGGGTCGGTTGGGCCAGACAGCCAGACAGACATGGCGCCAATGTCGGTAAGCATTGGATCTGCATTACCGGCCGACTTAGCCAAGACCGGAACAGATTAGCCAAGACCCGAACCATATGTCAAATTATTTGTCACGTCTTAACTCTTCTTCTTTTCCATCTGTCAAATCTTCTTCTGTCAGCGTCAACTGTCAATTCATTTTAATGCAATTCTTCTTTTTATAGAAAAATCGAAGATAGCAGTATAGCGAAAGGGCATATCACCGTTGTTACTGGATCGATTGGAGCGTGTGACGCATTAAATGAAAGGGGATAGCGAATATATTAAGATAGAAAAACAGACACTGCCAAAAGAGCACTACACAGTATCTTCGTTATTAATATAACGTATAGTTACATATAAGAGAGAGATAGGGCACCAAGGATGAAAAATACATGTACAAGGTAAATTTGATTTTATTGACACAGTTCTATTTGGCGCATATCAAACCTGTAATGTTTCAATGCTGAAAGTTAACCGTAAAGAGTTGCACACTATATTTTATCTACGTCAAACATGAATTAAAAACTTATATTGAACATAGGTCTCCGGTAAGAATATCTGTTGGTCGTAGACGGTTCTTTGATAGCCATCAGGCAACAATTTCCCCTGATCATGTTTATAAAACATACGGAATGCACTGTATATACTAACCCAAGTCGACAACATACTTTGCAGATATGGATTACGATCAACTTATAGGTTTATGTACAACTCCCTTCGTAAAGGTACACATTCGTGCATCCGTGCGGGATAAAGTCGACCGTCCGTTTTATACTCCAAGAGGACCACCACATATTCAGCTCTAAAGTGTAGCAGGTATATTTTGAGATAGAAGATTCAAATTATATAGGGTAATTGGCAACGCTAAAAGCTTATGATAAAGTATAAAAAGTGCTATAAAGATCTAATAGTGGACATATCGTTGTAAAGAGAAAAAGCGAGGAGAATAATTAGAAAAAATAAAAAAAGTAACACAACATCATATAGTGTCTAAAAGTTTAATTTGACGAGGTAGGTGACATATTACTGTGAAGAAAAAGAGAATGACGGTAATATTTTTGGATCAAAGAAAATATTGAAGGTGTTGATTTCCAAACCACCCAGGAGGTACAACACGTGGCTCGTTGGTGTTTTTTTTTTTTTAACGTGGACACCGTCCCAAAAGGCCTACAACCACTAAATTTTGTCAGAGGAATCATTTAAATCTGATGTTGATTCAAGATAAACTACCACACATTAGACGAGCAAAACTGTAATGTTATAAAAATACAAAAAAATATATTTTTTTGATACATTTTAAAAATATAGGAAAGTGGTTCAATAGGCATCTTTTATTAACATTTTATACTACATTTTATCAAAGAACAAGAGCACATAATACGAGGGTTAAATGAAAGGCTCATTAACCACTCTATGACCCGTATCGAATATCTTTTAGTGACCTTAACTGAACATCTTTTTAAACTATATAAAACTATATGGTTCAGCAGGTATCTTTTTATTGATGCGTCAGGTATCTTTTATTAACATTATTTATATTACATTTTATCAAAATACAATGAGACCTGTGACGGATATCTTTTAATGACCTTAACTGAACATCTTTTAAGGTATATAAAACTGTATGATTCAGTAGGTATCTTTTATTGATTCGTCGGGCATCTTTTTTATTAACATTATTTATATTATATTTATTAAAGTGTAACTGTAGTTAATACTAAGGTTAAATGAGCCGTTCATTATCTAATACATGATCCGTATTGGATGTCTTTTAGTGGCCTTGACTGAACATCTTTTGACGATCTGACAAAGTATCTTTTTAGGTAGATAGGACAAACGACAACTCACTACAGCTTTATAGCAACCCACCTTTTCGGTGTGGCAGACAATCTTTGTATCATAAAATAGAGGAAAACAAATTACGCTGCTGAAAACAAAAAAAACAAAAGTAATATATTAATAAAAAATCTTTAAACATAGCGTGTTCTATATTTTATACTTTGAGTTTTTTAAAGCCGAAAGGTATGGATGTAAAATCATCAAAAAATTTTCTCTTTGTTGAATTTGGTTTATATTTTTTTCCAAGAGTTTTCGTAACAACTAGATGCTCTGCTGTTCGTCTGATTTGTTTAGTTAGTATAGAGACAGAATCGGACTTCTGAAGTACCATCTTTTTAATGGTATCGAAATTTACTACTTTAGAAGCCTCATAATTTATGGAAAAACCTTTAACTTTACAACAAATATGTTCTTTACCATCAGGAAGAGTGTATTTATATGCGTAATTTTTAGGCCCTCCAGAAACGAACTCTGAAATATGTCCACCTTTTAGCTCGTCAGTAAGATCACCGATACATTCCCCAGTAAGCAGGTCAGAAAATGCCGCTCTGGAAACATAAATACATGAATCTGTATCGTAATACAAAGCCCTGTCCTCAGCAATCTCCAGATAAGAATATAGTTTGAGACGAGCCAAAGCTGTGACATATGAAGCAAGTACCACATTTACTGTGGGAGACATAGAAGCTGCTTCCTCCACATATTCCCACGTAACAATCAGTGTTTCCTCATTTACAGGAACAACTGTGTTAACATGAATGGAAGGATTGACCAGCATAGAGAAGAATACTCCAGGTTTGTTGACAATCGCGGTTTTAGGAAGATTTTCTCGCTGCGCAAACTTTCCCCAGAACGAATTCAACATCAGCTTAGCCAAATTCCTAAGACCAGGATTCTCCGTTATTTCGGAAAATTCCAGTCTAACATCTTCCCTCTGGAGAAACTCCGCGATGTATCGATTCTTTTCCTCGTCCGACACACATCCGCGGGGCCACCCTGAAGCCTGCTGTTTGATTTTGATGAATTTGTTCATCATATCGGAGAACAAACCTTTTTCAGTGTTCGACAGCTGAATTGTGTCATAACTCCATATCTCATATATCTCTAGCATCTTATATCCTTTCGATAACGCTTTTACCACCTCTTCTGCAACCCACGTTCCAGTGAGAGCCCTCTCTTCGTCAGAATGCTCACATTCTCCTTGAATAAAGTCCTCACCACATTTACGACATAACACAAACATACACTTACTGTTCATCTTTGCAGGAAGAACAGGGTGATAAAGATTAGTAGGCGGTAATATCTTACACTTAATTAAACCAGACACAGCGGAAATATCAACACCTTGACATTCATCCCCGACATACACTTTAGGGTGATTAGTTGGAAACCTCCCCCTTTTGCAGACCCAGGGATAAAGTGAGCAAACATCGACGTACTTGATCTTTTCACCCTCCTTACACTTGTAATATTCCACGGTATTGCCTGTACGACCACCATACAGCGCATCTCTAGGATTTAGAGGAAGAGTTGTCATGAGGGAGTGACCATCGGTATATGATTTTATTTCGGCCGTCAACATTTTGCGGAAAGCACACTCCCACATTTCAACCAGTTCATATCCCAGAGAACGCAAATGTTGGTTTTTGGCAACAGTTTTATCATAACGATTCTCCATACAATCTGAAGGATCATCATGAAGAGGAGATGTTCTGTTTTCAGGGTAACAAGTAGGGCAACCGTGATAATAACAACCTTGGAATTCAAAAATGATGTTTTCGTAAAGACCATCTACCCTGCAATTTCCAATAAGAGATTCCAAACCCCTGGCTGCGTGATGAATTGAAATACCCCTCTGTTTCTCTTCCCACAACAACCACTGCAACGCTATTTTAGAGTGATTATCTTTAAAACGATAGCCGCCCTTAGGAATGAGACCTATAGTGTTTGGCTGTAGAAAGTTGCGCCTGAATACTTTATTGCAGGTGGAAGCAACAGTTGTAGCTTCCATGAAAGGACAAACATTTGACGTTTCGATCAATTGATTCCTAAAAATAAGACAAGCCTGAGTCAGAATTTCAACATCAGATATACAATATTCAACGAGCTCCTTTTGGAAATCAAAGACATAGCCCTCATTTACTCTTTCAGCGTGCCACGTCATCAACTCACCACGTGCTTTTTCCTTCAAATTATTGGGATCATAGAATTGTAAATCGAGCATAGCTCCAACATAAGATTGGTTTTCCTCTCTGTTAAACAGATGAGGAAAGTACCCTTTCTTTAACTCTATCAAGCCAAAAGATTCAGGTAGACCAGACAGGGGCATAGGAAAATAGTTTAAAGAATCGAGAAACCGAACATTACCAACACTCATAGACACTAGCTTCGTACCACGCATAATGACGTCAGGGGTCAAATCGGTTTTTGTGAGGATGTAATTGAGTATAAATTGATGATCGAAGCCACCACCATTATGGGCCATAACAACGACTCTTTTAAAAAGTTTACGTTGATTAAGCACAAACTCTACAAAACGTTCAATAGAATTTTGTTTTAGAATATGTAAGCGAACACCGCATTTTTTGCAAATTTTGTTATCGATTCTAAACATTTGTCACATACCTGTTTAAAAACACAGAGATTTGGTTCTTGAAGAAGCGAACCATCAGACAAAACTTTTTCTTGACGAGTTTCCAGATCATAGAAAATAAAAAGAAAATCTTTTGATGGAGGAGCACCGAAATCAGGCTGCATATAACAGAGATGCCCTGATGGACAACTCTTTTTACATGTTTTGCAGAAAACCTCACCACAAACATGTTTTTTGGTGTAGATTTTGTAACACTCCTTGCACCTTTTGATTTTATCACACACCGAACCAATATGAGCATTGAAACATGTCTCACCGTAGAAGCTTCGGCCACATTTCTCACAAGGAATTTTCACAACATGTTTGGAACAAGCAGGTGACCGTCGACAAGCAAAACACGTACCACCACATCTATGTTCGTTTTTATTGTTAAAAGGTTGATGGCACTCCTCACAATAATACACACATACAAATGCAGCGGTCAAAGAAGTGATGACATTGTAATGTCCTTCATGAAATAAAAGATTAAGTCTGGGCCCTTCACCAACACCCTCGAAAATGACATCTCGACCCTTACGTCCATAACTATAGACCACGAGGTTATAATCCTTTAGGAAAGACTGAAATTGTTGTAATTCCTGAATACCTGCTCCGTCGTCGGGTAAAACAACACCAGACCTATCTAGTAACTGTACCGCCCTTTCTCGTTGTTTTTTTTTAATATCTTTACGTATTTTTACGAGCTCAGGGTCTTTATCCACGTAAGCTTTAGCAACCACAAGAGCACGAGGAAGGCAAAGGTTATCATTGTTTTTGATAACAACGATTCCCCGACGTTTAGAACACTCTTCGTTGAACGAGTTGTAGTTCTTTACTCTCGGACTGCCCCTCCCCAAAGGCATCTTTACAGTTGTAATACCGAGACAGAAGGTTTCAGTATTCAACCCTGTAGAGTTTGACTGATATATAGAGGAAATTTTATCCCATATATCATCAACAGCAACTTCCGAGGCAGGCTTGAACCTCATCCAACCCTGACCTCTAGCGAAGTCCTTGGAGCAAAACGTAAACCCTACCTGATCATGAGGTTGAATATTCTCTGTACCTTTATGTACAATATCCACGATAGCGTTCTTAACCCAGCCAACAGGTTCTTCACCTTGAGGTACGTCCCTGATTTTAAATTCCAGAGTTCGTCCCTGTACACCAAATTTACGGATTTTCTTAACAGTATCTTTAGTGACTAAAAATTTTTCCATAATTCGCTATATAAATCGAAAAAAATATGGACCAAATCAGACAACAGTAGTAAAAATAAATTTTTCAAAAACTCAAAATTTTAAAAACAAATTCAAAAATATTTATAAAAATTTCAAAACTTTTCAAAATTTAACGCTCACCACAGCACACGTCTGAACACTATGAGGTTCTGAAATAGAATGAAAAAATAACGTTATGCAGGGTATTAAGTATATTTCTGGTTGTATGGTAGTATTCAAAGTGGTGGGGGTAATTTTTTTTATCAAAGTGGTGGGGGTAATTATCAAGAACCATCAACTTTAAGTGATAAACAATTGCAACTTTTCTGGCAGCTCATTCTGCATTAGTTTGTTCAAGGTGTCGGGCGACTCAACCAAAAAAATGTTGAGGTGCGGTGTATGTATGAATGAAGCAAAACAATGCGATAAATGTTTAATAACATCAGGCGAAAATCAGGGAAAATGGATACCGTTCAACAGTAAATCTTGGTCAGATTATAAAGAATTTAAGAAATGGCAGTATAAATACGATAGAAGACCAGTACAGTGTGAAATTTGTGGTAAAATTATGGGACGAACATGTATTTATAAACACATGTACAATAAGCATAAAGTACACGATTTTCATGTAAAATTTACTTAATATGGCGAATCAGAGCATAACAACCACTCTCATTACTAACACAATTAATAACATTAAATAATACCGTTCATTCTTAATTCAACCGTCGGCTAGACCAGTCACATTAATTGCTCCAGTATGGCCAACCCTATAAAACACTACATTCAGTTAAACTTGCTTAAAGCAGGTATCGATCAAGAATTTATTCGGGCCAACTGCGTAGGTGCTTGTTTACCGGCTAGTTTAATATTGCATGAAGTCGCAAACCAATATGGAATAACAACAAAGGTCGTAGTAGGTACAAAGTTTTACTCAAACGGAGTTACAATCACACCACATTTCTGGAATGTTCATAATGAAATAATATACGATCCAGCAGAAGCAATTACAAACCATCATCTACCTCATCACATCAAATTTACTATGAAAAAAAGGAATGGTCATGTGTAAAAGTGATGAAGACAGAAAAATGGTTGACATTTATCAATGATTTTAAGAAAACAGATCAACGGTAGCATATTTTAAAGAGGCTCCGCCATGTCTACTAGAAATACGAAAAACATTTATATTACTGTAGCACAGATCCTGTTTTCTTTATTTATAGCTTGGAACTAACAACAAATGATTATTTATATATATAACCGAGATCTCAAACACTTGTAAATACGTGATTAATGCCTATAAAAAAAGGCTAAAGAGTACAAATAATGTCCCATACGGGCGAGAGAGAGAGAGAGAGAGATCAAGAAACATGGGGTTTTTTCACATATTTAAAGATAATACTGGTACGTCTGCTACGTATAAGGTGTCGAATAACTTATACGAACTAAGCAAGATAGTATCAGTAGAGTCAACATAAAAAAAAGAAGCAATACTACCAACTATAAAAAAATTTACTAGAACGTACAAGATACTCTGTGCTAATTAGAATGGTGAAGGTACATATAACTAAAACACCATAGTCTAACTTAACCTGGTTACTTATCTTACGGGAGAACGACACATCAGGTAACAACGGAGCTGTACGTAGCGTTTTTACGGCATAGAAAAACTTCAGGACAAATAACAGCAAAGGATACTGCAAAGACACATTTATAAACAACCATAGACGTAAGCACAGGACAGCAGAAAACAAAATAGCTTTATATTACGCTTTTAAACCACAGAAGAACGACACAACAGATAACACCGAAATGAACAGAGGTGGAAATAGATCATCACAGGTATATGCGCTAAAGAAAACAGAAGTTACGAGAGTCACCAACAGAAATATGTTGCCAGAATCGTATTGAACATATATTTATAAACCATCACTTTGTGTCTTAGATTTATGTGAAACCACACATCGCACAGTCATCATCGAGTTAGTGTCTAGTCAGAGTCGTCTAAGTCCTGTTAGGATCAAGTCTGACTGTACGCATACGACCTCTGCATTGTCATCGTCCTGTGCGAGACAACTCAGCCTGTACTCAGCATTCAGTCAGTGTCCTGTCAGTGTACTCATCGTCCTGTGAGGACCAAGTAAGCCAGTAGTCAGCGTCTAGTCAGCGTCATGTCAGCGTCAAGTAAGCCTGTAGTCAGCCTATTGTCAGCCTCTAGTAACCGACTGTAAATAGCGCTCTTAACTAGAGAATCAGCATTAAGTTGCATGATGTCGAACAGAGAACAACGTATTACGCAGCTGGCTAATATTATTAGAAAAAAGTACAAGCTCTAAAAAGAATGCAGAGTGATCAGCAAGAACAGCTCGAAACAATTTTGACACCTATAACTGAACCTCTCACACAAATAAACAATTATCTGAAACCTACACATCAATCGGATAAGCATGAAGACACTAGCGACAATTATCAGAAAACTCTTCATCAATCGAAGAAGCATGAAGACACTAGCGACCATCAAAACAATACACAGCAGAAGGATGAAGAGAGATCAGATCACCTTCAAAAATATTGGCATTATTCGCCAGATATCGACAGAAGTTATGGACCACAGTATGTTTGGACAACTGATAAATGGGTAATGGGTGATAAGGAGATAAAATTTACTCCTAAACATATATGGGTTAACAATAATCAGTATAAAGCTACTAATGGATTATATAACTTAATATTTTACAAGAAACCGCGAGACTTTACACCAAACGATTGCATTAACTATAAAAAAATATTAGAAGTCACAGGTATTCATCGAGATTCCCGAGGATATTTGAGACATCAAGCGTCCCCAGAAAAATTTAGAACAATTATCAAACCCATGTATGTTGAGAAAGAAAGAAGAAAAAGAAGACAACCCTCGTCAAGACATTGTTTATCAACTAAAGACATGGGACGGCTAAAGAAAAGTTCAAATGAAAACATCGAAGCGAAAACAACAACACAGTATTTGGAAAGCAGCACAGCCAAAAACGAGTCAAAAACAAATCAGAGACCAGAAACTGGACAGCTACATGAGGACTTGAACAAACTATGGCTCCTCTATAATGAAAACAACGATCCAAATTTCCTAGTAGAGGGACTTAAACTCATGCCAGATGCATTAAGTAGCCACGAAGCAATGAAACTTATCGCTGAATTACGACACTTGGATATCATTGAATAAACCATACATTAAGAAGATCACATATTTCAGAGAGAATAATTATATAAAAGATTGTACACATTTACACTTTAATAAATCAATTAAAAGGCAGCTCATGGTAGATATTTTCTTCTCCCACAGCACCATCCTACCTCTCATAGATACAATGTAGTATACAACGCATATTTAAAAATTAATCAAGGCATTACCTAAGTGTCATAGATAAAAAATATAGTATGCAATGCCTATTAAGCGTAAGAAGATAAAATATAGCTCTTGATAATATATTTAGCATTATTTTTCCAAAAAGAAAAAGTATTATAAAAATGTGAGAGAGAAAAGCCGCTATTTTCGAAAAACAACGTAAATCAATTAAAAATATGAGGTGCCCCATACAATTTAGAAAAACACGTATAAATCACAATTAGAAATGGGAAATAAACAGTAAAATATTGCGCTATTCTGTTAATGCATATTAAATGAACATGTTAAAAGAAATAAAATTATATTTACTACAAAAAAAAAAAAATAACTTACCTCAAATTTTATTCACTTACTACACTAAACACAATATATTAGTTCGTCTAAGGGCGCCAGTAATACTATGTCAATTCATACTAAATTCGATTATTTATACTCTCAGATATCGCAGCGTAAATTCTAGAATAAAATAATATATTTTCTGTTTTTATTAGTAAAAACCACACATGATAAAATATTTCATGCAAAATTAAGAATGCGGTTTTTATCAATTTACAAACTTGTATTATGCGGTTTTATTTCCTCTGTATAGAAATGAAAAATAAAATTTGTTCTCAAACTTGTTTACGTGTTTTGAACAACGAGGTATATCGTTATCATGAGGCTTCATCCGGATTGCTAACAAATGCATTATTTTAACATATTATTTAAAATATTTCTGTATTATAATTACAATTCTTCGATTTTTAGCAATTTTTATACGTAAATGGTCAGTATACACTAGGATTAGTTTCAAAGTTCATCTTCAAGTACCCGGTCCATTGCGTACATTGACTATTAACATAGTAATTATGATCTTGCTTTCAGACCTTCTGAATACATCGACCGATGTGGGCCTCGAATCATTTCCGTAGATTTTAGGCCCATGAGTGTCTTCTCGTGCCTAACCCTCGCTTAGTATCTATTTTTATTTTAAATAATCAACTGCTGTATCCATATTTGCCATGTCTTGATATATATATAGCCTAGATATATATAGCCTAGATATTCGAATGTTATTTGTTTAATTTTGTTCACTATCTTTTTCCGATTCTGTAGATTACCCCTATGTTGGTGCCATGTTGTTCGGTGAAAAATGTGTTGGTACAGTTGAATCTCGATTTTTTCATGAGCGTCTCTGTCAGCGTTCGTGTCTCCACATTGCTAGATAGATTTTATAAAGATATAATGTGTATTACTACAGGAGAATTGGGAATTTAACGTTGGTTCGTTTTATGTTGTTTTTAGCCATAAATAATGATCGCATCGCACTTGGTTAGTGATTTCCGTAATATGTGTGAAAAGACCTTTCTAATGGTATACTACACGGAGCACTTGGTGCAAAATTGAGGGAATTAGGGTTTGCTAGAGATCAAACTGCGATAAGAGATTTTTCTATGCCAATGGTTTTGTTTTACCGTCAATAACAATAAATAAGCATTTACAGTTCAACCAAGTTATTGCAACGGTCTTTATGGCATTATACCATATATCTTTTGAACGGATAAGCGGAAATCAACGTATGACGCACCAAATTAAAGGATTCTGAATAAAGAATTACATTGTGCTGTCTGATTTAAGGAAATGCTATGTATAAGGTCTTTTTGGCACCCTATCGTTTATTATTAGCTGAATCTTATCGTATGACACCTTAAATTACTGGGTTTCAAATGACAAGATATGTTATGTCGTCTGTTCTAACAAAATTCTATGTTTAAGACCTCTTGGCGCCTTATCATATGTTTTTATTTAAATATATATATATATATATATATATATATATATATATATATATATATATATATATATAAATTGATGCTTATACTCTTATGAATCAGTTTTTCGTATGTAAACCAAGATGGAGGTGTGTTAAATATGTATGTTACTGCTGCTTTTCATAGCAGCAGCAGAAAGTCTTTTCGAAAAACGATATTCAACGATATAAGTATATAGATAGTAGTTCTATATCAGATTTTAAGACAACGCTCATACATTTCCAAATAAAATTTATATATGGATGGTACGCTAAATGGCTTAAAAATAATCTAAAATGATATTTTCCCCAGGTGAAACGAGTGAAAGATATAATTCAGTTGTTAGAAAGAGCCATTAACATATAGGAAGATGCTCCAAACTTACATTTTACCAGAGTAACTGTTCCAGTTGCTGAACCAGATATCTGTTGTAGCTAAAAAGCATACTATTTTCACTTCAACTGCTTAGGACAGAACAAGTCGTTTTGATGATCCTGATCGAGTATTACTGCATTCTTATTTTCCTTTCCATTAATGCTACTTGCGTAGAAATATATTTAAACTTAGATGCAATAAATGGGATTACAAAAATCTCGTTATGGCCCTTGTTAATTAACTCGGTCATGCTTTAGGTTTAGAGCATAGCGATCATAAGAAAGCTGTACTGTATCCGTCTTCCACATTGATGTACTTGATTACTTGTTATTACTTGATTACTTGAGTACTTGATTACTTGATGATTTTGTTATTATGTAGAGGATATAAATATTGAGAGTTGTATGTCGGGGGTGTTTGCTGGTTTGGGTTTACTAATAGAATGAAGAAGTGTGTAAAGCAGTATACGAACGAATTGATATGCGCAACAGCGGCCATCGAATTCTACATCCATGATATCTGTTGAATAAGTTTTAATAGATAAGTATGCTACCTCTTTGCTAAATTTACTATAAGGAGCACACGCGTCTATGTATGTTAAATCATTGGGATGTGCTACATGTATAAGACCCTCTGGTATGCTTCCATGTTTACCTTTTCTCTATCATTTTTTCGTTTCTCTAACATTTAATTCTTCTTGTTCATTACTAAATTGTCACTGCCCACATTTAGCTGAGGGTATGTAGAGCAGAGATAGTTCAGTGGAGGCTTGTTCTGAGCAGTGGTCGTACAGCTGATATATGTCTAGTAAGATACGTTTGTTGGTCTGACTTGGACATTCTAGATGGCAGCACTTATTATAAATTTAATTGGAACTTATTTGGAATTCCTTGCCCTGACGAAGACTTAGTTACCCAGCTGACATATTTACTGGCTAAAGTCAGCTCATTTTATATATAAATTTGTAACATATACGTAAAATAATAATACTACTACTACTAAGGATTTCCACAGTTTTCACTGTCTTCCTTCACTCAACCGTTTTCTCAAATTTTCCCAGCTATTCCAGTCTCCATCTCGCAGGGTTGTTTTCCCCCATAATCTCGTTGATTTCGTCTCTGAATAACCTTCGGGGGTCTTCCTCTTTTTCTTCTTTCGATCGGGCTCCATGTCTACTGCTCTTATTCTACTTCTATTTCTCTTGTTTATTGTCTAGTTTTTGGACCCATATGTCAGAATACTTCTTGTCAGGGTATTATAATAATATATTCTCTTTTTTGTCTTTATCGTAATGTTCATATCCCACAACACTGAATTTAGTTGTCTTATACAGTTTCTTGTTTGTCTTAGTCTGTTGTTTATATCTTCTTCTGTTGTTCCCTGTTTCGATATTATGGTTCCTACATACTTGAATTTATCTGTTCCATTTTACACCTTACGTTTTACCGATGATCACGTAGTCATCGCACACGATGAAGAAGATCTCAGCTTTATGCTCAGAAAACTAGACGAAGAATATAACAACAACGGAATGGAAGTACACTTAGAGAACACCGAATACCTAACAACAGAAAACAAGGATATGAGAAACCTAGCGATAGACGAGGGAAGACAAACTAATAATAAACTTGTGTTATCCTAATGTAGGTTTTTTTATTAATGCATAAGTGTGTGTGGATCAATGAAGCAAGTTTTATTTTTAACATTTCTTTATTTCTACATTCATTTTATTATATACATTATTTCTATGGGTGACATCTAATATGGGATTAATAACTATTGCAGTTTCATGTATACGATTTTGGAATCGTATGTGGTTCAGCAATTCAAAATTGTATTCCCTTTCCGGTTTGCAGATAAAATATATTTTATTTAAATTTTCGTTAAACGTAACCTTCTTCGTTATTTTCTTCATCTTTGTGGGAGAGTCGATCTTTTCTTAGTTCTTTTAGATAAAATTAGACAGGTCTATAGCGTTTGTGTAGGAACCAATGTTAAAAACGTGTTGTTTGTAGATAGTAAAATCCACAAGCTGCTAACTCTATTACTGGTTTATTTTCCTTCCCGCCTCTAAAAGTTGATTATCTTACATAAAAATTGTTCGTCTCAGATGTACAATCGTCAAGACACATTATGATTGACTAATGAAATACCACAATAGTTTCTCTTTATCTATATATTTTTTAACGTATATTCAGCAATCTATTAGTTACAATTATTCCAATAATAAGCGTCTTTGTGGTTCAAAAAAAATGATTTTAGAGAGGTCAGTCTAATGACTAGACCTCTGGTATGGAGCAAACATAACATTCCAATAATATGCTAACTACATATACTTGACATTTACAAACAATACACATACTCTATACGTTTTCCACAAATCCGGTGAGTTAGAACACCTATTTATAAATCAGATCCGTTTTAGTCTTTGAGTTTGTTGACTGTTATCAAGCAAGCTTATTGCCTGGGCATTTGGATGGTTTACCAGACGTTTTATGTACCAAAACCTGCACAGAACGAGTACTTCACTGATCGTTAGTATTTCTAGATCACAATAATATCTTTGATACGAACCATGGTGGGTGTGTTATAGAACGTAAAACTCTGAATTGAAATCTTCCCATTATGGATAAGTCGGATTTTGCTGCTGTACCTCATAGCTGGATCTCATAGGTCCATACCGGTGTAAGTATTGTATACCAACAGTTTGTTATGAATGGAAAATTTCAATGTCCTACCCTGTATCCAATAATGTTTACGAGATTTTATACAAATAATATGTTGCGATTTGGATTCATTGATCTTTATGAGTCATCTCTTTGTCTACTTTTCAATGTCCCTGATATACCTTTAAAAAGATTATATAGCTGATGTAGAATTATTATCTGTAACTAACATAGCAGTGTCATGTACGAATGTTGTAGTCATTACATTTTTATTTGCTAGTATGTCGTGTGTAAATGTAATGTACTGTTGTACGTCTTCATATATATGGTCATTGTACACTACACTATTCACTATTTTACAGCACATTAAGGCTCATTAAGCTGAAAGAAATGAAACAGGATATATTTTATTTTAATTTATTACGGATGTCGAAACATTACATTATAATTCATTAATCCGTGATTAATATATTTACATTTTAAAAAAGTCGTTCAGATTCATCGTTGGAGCAGAATGCTGTGAATTGGTTATTTTTCTTTACATGTTCCATAAGTTTGTATGCGTATCCTTTTCTCCGATACTTTGGTAATGTATAAATGTAATCTAATACTCTCGGTGCATCATGATGTCCTAGTGGATCAAAGTCGCATTTTGATAATAGAACGAACGATGCTGGTTCTCCGCTGACATATAGGATGTAGCAGGTAACTTTCATGTTTTGGATCCATTGATCAATAAGTATGTCATCTAAATTTAATTGCTTAATTTTTCTGACTGCGTTCGGACCTCTGAACAGCTCAATTTTTTCCATCATACTCCGCCGAATGATTGATTGATACTGATTTTGCATTATTCGTTCAATTATGTATCATCTGTCAATTTTACAGGAGTGGGGGAGGACCTCAGATATTACGTTTACATACCGATTATAACTAATAATTATAAAAGCACAATACCAACCTACAAATCATATTGCCCGAACTGGCATAGATATAATATAGTATTCAACTCACCATTTGTATTCGCTAATTCAGTATAGGATCCTGGACACACATATAAAAAGCATGAAAAACGGAAAGTCTACCTTGGACAGTCGAGTCCTGTAATGGACATTTAAGTCAACCTTGGACGAAAATTCAATACAAATTAAATTTTTTTGTTAGACATGATACAGTCTAGCTTGGACTGAGCTATTCCAAATAAAATTCCAATGATTACCACATTCAAAAAATGTTTTTTGTTATTTTCATAATAATAGACAAGCTGACTAATAACAACAGAGATACGACATAGCGTCGTTTGGCACAGCCTTTGCGTTTGCTTTTTGTCTTGACATATTTGTTACCACCTCCCTTTTCATCAACACCTCACACATCACGATCCGTTCGTTTTGGTATTGTATTTGCGTTTGCTTTTAACATATTCGCTACCACATTCCCTTCCCATCAACACCTCACACATCACCGTTCGTTTTGGCATTGTCTTTACGCTTACTTTTTATCTAACATAATCGTTACCACCTCCCCTTCCCATTGATATGTCACACATTATTATACGTTGAGCTCTATCACGTTGTTCTTCCTGCTAAGCTGAGAAGAATGTCAACATTCCGATGAAGAACGAGCATCGATACCTCACACGTTGTTGTACGTTGACTCGTTTGGCCGTTGCACGCTTAGTGTTCTTCTGGTTATGTTGTTATCTTCGTTTTTTATGTTAACATACACGTTGGGGCGTGGGGTATGAGGCTACGTAAGCTCGACAGACGAAAAGAAGAAGAAGAAGAATTGACGCTATCTTCACGTTTGAGGGATGACAGACGAAGAAGAATTGACGTAAAAGAAGAAGAAGAATGCTCGAGCGTGTACATGGCTTCTGTATGTCACCACCGCTTTGACACCTCATACGTCAAAATCAGGCCAATAGCAACGAAAATACGTTTAGCGCCCATTTGGCAATGTTTCCATCTTTGTTTCTTGTCGTAACATATTTCCCACCTTCTCTCCGTTCCGTCGAGCCCTCGTACGTCACGATCGGACCAATAGCAACGAAGATACGTTTTAGCGCCCATTTGACAACGCCGCCATCTTTGTTTTTTGTCTCAACGTATTCGTTACCTCCTCCCCGTTCCACCGACCCCTCGTACGTCACGATCGGACCAATAGCAACGAAGATACGTTTTAGCGCCCATTTGGCAACGCCGCCATCTTTATTTTTTGTCTCATATATTTCCCGTCTTCTCCCCGTTCCAACGAGCCCTCGTACGTCACAATCGGACCACTAGAAACGAAGATACCCACTAATGTCCTTTTGGCATGCTCCGATGCGCACGGCACATACTGCGTTCAACCCCATTTTTCATCCCCTTTCCAACGAGCCCTCGTACGTCATCGTACGTTAAGCCGTTTGGAACTTACGACCGGGGGTTGCGATTTTAGGGGTTGCAATTTAGGGGTGGTCTCAGAAGTACATAGCCTATTTCGCTATACTGCTATCTTCGATTTTTCTATAAAAAGAAGAATTGCATTAAAATGAATTGACAGTTGACGCTGACAGAAGAAGATTTGACAGATGGAAAAGAAGAAGAGTTAAGACGTGACAAATAATTTGACATATGGTTCGGGTCTTGGCTAATCTGTTCCGGTCTTGGCTAAGTCGGCCGGTAATGCAGATCCAATGCTTACCGACATTGGCGCCATGTCTGTCTGGCTGTCTGGCCCAACCGACCCATACTCTGCTAATAACAACAAATGAAGATACCTACAGGAACAAATTATTATGACGGAAATGATTAACAACATGACTGGAGGCTTTCCTCTAGTTTAACGGATTTTAGTAAAACTAAATACGGACTTACATATGGTAACTTGACACTCTCAACTGAACAACATAGGTAGAATTGTAATAATTTAGGATCGCCATAAACTAATGTAATTTATTGACTACTCAAGATAACTAGATATTTTGTTAATATGATATAAGATAACATGGTTACCTAACAGCGTGGAAATACTACATATGAAGGGTACAGGGCCAAAAGGGGGCAAGTCGCAATTTTTCATAAATAGATCTAATGGTGCCATTTTGTAGCAATTTTAACGTAGAAGTGGTCAGCGACTGGTTACACGTCCCAAAAGCGCTTAGTTCTCGTGAAATACTAATTCTAATGTACGCATACACCACCAATAGGGGCAAGTCCTTATCAGGCACGTCCTAAAAGGGTAAAGTCCATATAAACGCTAATAGACGTTAATCTAATACGCGCAGTTTAAAGTTAGGTTCGTCGGTTTAGTTTGTTTTCATTGTTTTTTAAGTGATTTAAAAGTAAATAACAATGAATACAGAAAACAATAGTAGTGGAAATGAGACTGAAGTAGTGCCTAAACAGAATGAATCAAAAAAAAAAAAAAAAGAAAAAGCACGGCAAAATGAGAGATGTCATGAAAAAAATTAGACTGCACAGTCACGAGGTAGGTGCAACCTGTAATTGTCGTAAACAATGTTTTCAAAATGAGCCCGAATAAGCAAGACAAATTGTACTCAAAAATTTTAACACAATGACTTCTATTAATGAGCAGAACTCATACTTATGTGGATTGATTACAGTACTGCCTATTCGCCGAAGAAGGCCTAGGAAAGATGAAAACGAAGCAAATTTGAGAAGTGCTGCATATTCTTACAGGGTACGTTTTAGCACTGATAATAGCTTAAAAGAAATAAATATTTGTAGACAAGCTTTTATGTCTATTCATGAAATAAAGAAAAAAAATAGAGATATTACAAAATTCACTAAAAATGACTGGAGTCGCCTCTAAAGATAAAAGGGAGAAAATAAAAATCATCCTAGAAAATTGGAATCCAACGTTCTTGTAGCAATATACGAACATATAAAGTCATTTAAAGGCAGGAAAAGCCACTATAGTGTGAATGATAGTAAAAAATTATACTTACCTGAAGAGTTAAACATAAAAAAGATGTTCAAAATGTTTTGCGAGTTGAACCCTTCTATGAAAATATCTTACGAGTATTACAGAACAGTCTTTAATACAAAATTTAACATAGCCTTTGGATATCCCAGAACTGATACATGTAGTTCCTGTGATGAGTTTATTTTAAAATAAAATCTCTTCAGTCTGATATTTTAAACAGTAGTTTCGATCTTGCTGAAAATGAACGCTTGCAAAAGGAAATACGCCAGCTTACGATACAAAATGATGTACATAAAAGAAAGGCTGAGGTATTTTACAGTAGAAAAAGAGCTGCGAAGAAAAAAACTCGAACCTGTGTGACTCACGAAGCTATTTGTCGCGATTTTGGAAAAAATCTCAGTGTCCCAAACATAACAACAAACGATGTTTACTATAAGAGCCAGCTGAACGTCTATGCCTTTAATGTCCACATTCTATCTACAGCAAAAAGTGTGTTTTACATTTACCCGGAAACAGTTGGCAAAAAGGGAAGCGACGATGTATGCTCAATGCTGAATGACTTTCTTTGGAATTTTCTCGATATACAAGTAAGATCACTTGAAATATTCTGCGACTCGTGTGGGGGACAAAACAGAAATTTCACCATGTTTCGTTTTTTGCATTATATTGTCCACAATACACGTAGACTTGATTGTGTTAAAGTTAATTTCCCTATTCGTGGCCATTCCTATATGGAACCGGATAAAAATATGGGCTTAATAAACTCCAAACAACGAGCTGAGATTTCTTTAGATTGGGTTGAAATTTTTAGAAGTGCTCGTGCAAAACCATCGCCCTTTGACGTTGTGGAAATAGATCAATCCTACTTTCGAGCATGGACGAATTTTTTTAATACGAAAACAGATTATTTGAAGAAATGTCCTTTCAGTTCCCGTCCAATTCGAGAATTAGAAATACATCAAGATCATCGTAGATTGATATATTACCGGGAGTTCTATAATGGAGCATGGGAGTCAGCAATGGTGAAGGAAAAAGATAGTAAGCGAAAGGGACCAGTGCTACTACAAAATGAATTTGAACTTCCTCCGTATTCTTATTCAGATATAAAAAATTATTAATATCTTGGAATACTATTATTAAAAAACATTATTTTTAGGTCTTTTACCAATCTCGGCTAAAAAATTTAAATGCCTAAAAGATTTGAAACGATTCTATGGTGACGAAGCAAAACAATTTTTTGATAACCTGCCTAAGAATTAGAATTATTTAATATTAATAACTTTTGTCTACTTGTCATTTTAACTTGTTTTTTTTTTGGACTTGGCTCCTTTAGGCCAATAATGTTTGGTGGTTTGACCAATTAAAGCTTCTGTTCTATTTTTTATAATATCAATATAAATTTAATTTCTTCTGTGTGTTTCATTAATTAGTTAAGTAACTGATCTAATCAATAGAGGTCATGATAACCATCAATAATTTATCAATAACTGGTTTTAAAATTTAAACTTCGTTTTGTACGAAATAAACATTTGGTGACTTAGCTCTTTATGGACCTGTACCCTTCATATGTTTAACGGGAATATTTAGAAATGTAAATGCGTTTAATTAAATTTGTGGTTTATAATGTAGTTAATAGAAAACTTCCAAAGTAAAATAGTTTCAGAATAATTGTATTTCGTTAACCATCTTTCTTAATATTTCTTTTTCTTCCTGTTTGCATCCACTTATGGACAAAGACTTACCCCGAGTTCTCTACTCATATCTCATTTGTGCTATTTGATATCAGTTGTACAATTAAGACATGTACATATGGAAAATATAAGTTCTGTTTTAGGACTGTACTATAGGTGTGGTTCAAAATAATTAGGAGAGGTAATTAAATGTTATACAAATAATAGCTAAATCAAGTTTATAAAAAATCTTACGAATATTACTATTATAATACAGTCGCACACTGGTAGTTGTCATATGAAGCGTACATTTCCAAAACGTTGTAAATGCCAAAAACAAAATTCTACAGGAGACGGAACAAATACATTTTATGCAAAAACAAACATGTGGTGAAGAGTAAAATAATATTATTCACCTGTATGTAGTTGATAAGATGTTACCAAATTTTTGCAAAAATTTATCATTTAATTTACTGTCTTGAAAACATGTTTAAAATCTGGTGCATTTCCAAAATGTTGTATATGCCATGATATGTGCAAGTCAAAAGGTTGTAGCAGCTGTGCAAGTAATAATTCAAACTTTAAAATATTCATGTTTTTATTTGAACATACAAATTAGACAAAAACAAGTTATTACAACAACATGCAAGACAAGTTGGTTAAAAATGTCATTCTCCTATGTTAATTACTGGGTTTTCTTGTTTTCGTTACCTGGAGTTTGTGCTAGAATTTCTTGATAGTATTCACGAGCTTCTGGCAACAGATAAGGCATCAGATTCACGATATCTGCCTTTTTCTTTTCAGGAAGACCAAATCGTGTACGGTTTACATGCAAAACAATGTCCTTGAAATCATCAATAGTGACTCCATGTTTCAGGATGTTAACCCCCTCGCTCCATTTACTTAAGTCACCATATCCTTTAGCTACTGTACTGTGCCAAACTTTGATTCTGTTAGGCGTAGCCGTGTAGCAGACGATACCAAGATTCTCTGTGTTCAGAAAAGCCTGGGCTACTGTTATAAAGTCGTAGAACTCCTGCAATGTCCTTTACTGTGTATGTCTTGCATACTTTCTTCCACTTTTCGATAAAAGCGAAATCTGGATCGCAACTTAAAAAAGTGTGTCCTTTTACTGGGAAGTTGTGGACAACTTCAGAAAAATAATTGTTGCCTATAAGAACAAGATACATTGCTAACATAAACTGGTTTCTTATTTTGCCCCCCCCCTCGCAATTGTCTGGCCAGCAAATAAGTTTTTTTCTTACACGTAGATTGGTCATAGTGAGATATTTATATAAGCAAGAGGAAATTTCTTGTGATTCCCTTCCACCATAGTTTTTTGCCCACAAACACATACATCCAACTCCAGTTACACTATCGTGAATGCCAAAGTTACAGCAGGCAACTTGTTGGGAGTAATACATGTCAGAATGGGTCAGTTGCGGAATATACATCTGTTGCTGTAGGTCAAACGTTATAACATAGGCATCTGAATTTTTAGCATTATTTTCATCGCTACTCATTAAAGTGAAAGCGGCTACCGCTTTTAGATGATGTAGTTCTCGTTGAACTTTTGCTGAAATATCTCCAGATTTAATT
The DNA here is from genome assembly GCA_918026665.1 of Diabrotica balteata. Taxonomy (NCBI): domain Eukaryota; kingdom Metazoa; phylum Arthropoda; class Insecta; order Coleoptera; family Chrysomelidae; genus Diabrotica; species Diabrotica balteata. The sequence goes on along the minus strand of OU898279.1, from coordinate 90,806,491 downwards.
TGAACCAAAAGGGAGTCACAAGTTGAGCAAGTGTCAACTTTGGGAGCCTGAAAGCTCAGGTTAAACTTAGATAAAAAAATTTCGTGACACCACTGTCTGAAAACAGGGGGTTTTCCTACGTGGTTACTTAGTCAAGAATGATTTGTACATTCTACTGACATTAAGGTCTAGAGATAAAAACAGTTTGTTAGGAGTTTTTTTTCTTATAATAATGGCTCTAATACGTCGGAAAGCTCTTTATATGCTCTAATATTTTGTTATTCTATTGAACATTCTGGTCTTGTTGCCTTGAAACTCCTCTCTTATCTGAGGCCGTCTGTCGTCATTAAGAATCTTTTCTCCTATTAACTGTACTCTTCTTTTTGTCACATCAAAAGTTTTACAAAAAGTAGTTAGACAAACTCGTACCTCAGATCCTCCAGTAAGTAGTAAGAAATAGGAAAATGAGTGCTGTCTTCTACTTTCACTTGGGTGGTCATATTTACCATATCTCCTTCTTTGTATCAGTTGTGGGTGAATAAGTCTAAGCAAGAACTGCTGCTGTTTGTCGTAGTCACCCAATTTGTAGAACTCTTCAAAAAGTTGTTTCCGATACTGCACACATACTGCTTTGCACGCAAATGCACATTTGCATGTTGCCTGAAACAAAGGAAAAAATTGTAAGTTAACATGTAATATTTTGTTGAACAAAGAATAAAAACGGTAAAAGATTTTATATATAAACAATATTGCACGTTACACAACAACTAGGTGTGATTACATGTGTTGGAGATATTAGAACCAGTAAAGTAACAGCGCAATGTAGAGTAGACAGGCGCTTAAAATATTAAAAAAACTTACCTCAGATGGTGGTATTTTTCTTTGGAGTAGTTTTTCCACTTTTTGTTGATGTATACTCATTTCCACAATTTCTTAACTTCTTCAATTTATTCTTCATTCAGTTTTCGAGGCACCGTTTTCTTTTGCGAGGTTCATAATAACACCTAATTTCGACCTGATTACAACTCATTATACTATTAGAACTATAAGTTACAAATTAGAACTTTCAAAAATAGAGCATAAACTATAACCTCAAATGCATGAACTCTGCGGGAACCAATATAAGAGAGTACGAAAACCACGTCTGTTGTTTACGGAAGCCAAAATCAGAGAAAGAAGAAACACTTCTGTTCAATACGGAAATAATGATCAGAAAGAGAGATAGAGAGAGAGATTTTTTTGTTGGCATTATCCAAGAATGTCTATACTTAGATAGCGGTAAAAAAGGTAGGACGAATTATTACTAAGGATTGACTTAGGTAATGATTTAAAATTAAGAGTGGTAATTTAGGTTTTTAACCCAAATTCATTACTCAGTTTTTCCACATTTACATTTTCCAGTTTCGTCCTGCTTCGCACGTACTCGTTTCGTATATTTTCTCTCAGAGAAAGTTCTCAGATAGCTCGTTAGATATCCCTTTGGTACTCTGGTAAGTGTCACAGACTCTATTACATAGGTCCTAATTGGTAGGATACAACCTAAATATCGTTGTTTTTAAATCCATTGATATGTTTTTCTTTTTCAACGCAACACTGAGTCTTCCTACCGCTACCCAAGTAATTCGGATTTTTCTAGTGATCTCTACCATTTAATTGATGATTCTGTTTAATGATTCTGTTTGTCCAATTTTATCATGTGACCTAGGTATATATATTGTTCGACACTTTCGCTCTCACTTTTACCTAAGGCTATTGTAATATTTTGATTTATCGTTGCTTTTGTTTTATTTAAATTCATTTTTAAACCGATTTTCGAAGATTCTTGTTTAATTTCCTATTAAGGATTTTAACTGCCTCCAAAGTAGTTTGACCTTATTTTTAACAATATTTACTATCTGATTTTTTCTTTTATAGTGTTCAATTTTTTTCTTCATCTGTCAAATAACTGTCAAAGTGTTTGGACGCGTTTAAGAGTTCCTCGGGAAAATTTAAATATTTAAGTAGTTCTAAAGTCTTTTTTTTATTAGATTTCGATCTCTTGTGAAGTGCAGAAGTGTATTTCAAGATATAACACAGGGTGTTTAGCGTTTTTGTTTTTTTGCTTTATATTTTAAGTTCTGGTATTCTGTCAACTGTACTGTAAGTAGAAATTTTTTATTTAATTAATTTTTTATTTATTTTTTTGTTAAACGTCGGGCCCCGTCATGTCCGCGGGCAAAAATGGTATCTCTGGGAAGGATCCACCAGATCCTGATGTAGAGGACATTGAATTTAGAGATAGGAATGATATTAAAAACAATATTGATAGCAAAAACTTGAGTTCAACTTCGCCTAAAACAAATATTCAGAAAAATCAGGTATTTAACTTAGCTAATCGATTTAGTTCTAGTGATAATGGTCCTTTTTTTATATTTGTTCAACATATTAATTTAAATTTAGGTCGTTTGCATCCAATGAAACTTGGAGAGAAACTACTTTCATTATCCAATTATGATAAAAATATTATAGAAATTGTTAGTGTAGGTAAAAACCGTATCAAAATCCAAGTAGATTCAGGTGCTGTAGCTAATAAGTTAGTTACAGAAGATTTTTTTGAAAAAAATAATTTAATAGCATATATTCCAAATTATTTAACAGAAAAAAAAAGGTCTCGTTCGTGGAGTGGATACTACTTTAAGTGAGAATGCATTGCTCAACACTATTAAGTCTAATATTCCTATTAAAAAAGTTTATAGAATGACTAGATTAGTTCAAAATAATGGTATATCTGAAAGAGTTCCTAGACAAATGGTCATAATTAGCTTTGAGGGTAAATTAATTCCCCAATATATTTACATTAATAAAGTTAGATGTCCAGTTGAAATATATGTTAGTCCAGTTATGCAATGTTTTAATTGTCTTCGATATGGTCATTCAACCACCCAATGTAAGTCACAAAAAAGATGTAAAAAATGCGGCAATGAAGGAAAAATTGGTTGCCCTGATCAATGTATTGCATTTTGCGTTTTTTGTAAAAATAATAACCACGAGTCAATTTTTAAAGAATGCCCCGAATATTTGAAACAAAAGAAAACTAAAGAAGCTATGGCTAATTTGAATATTTCGTTTAAAGAAGCTGAAAAAGCTATTGAAAATCCAAGTTATTCCAGTTTAGTTCAAAAAAACAAATTTGCACCCTTAACTACCTGTGACACCGATTTCCCTCCATTAAAAAGCTCTTCTGCTAAACCTTCGAATTCTAACACTGCTTACAAAAATAATAATACTCACAAGCATATATCCTCCCCTACAGTTAGTCCCCCAAAAAAAGAAAAAATTGTGATACATCTCCTAATTTTCCTCCTATTCGTAGAGAATACCAGACCAGCTTCTGTTCGGGATCTATATTTCAGTTTGGAAACCCTGATCCTCCTAATGAATTCAATAAATTTATCAGTCAGCTGAGTGCTTCACTTAAAAATTTGATCCAACAAAGTATCCAGGATTATTGTAATTCTTCCTCAAATGTAGAATCTAATCTAAAATGTACGAAATTGAATTAGAAAATAAAATTAAAGATATTATAGGTAATATTTTTACATAACTTTAATGGCTTCCAAAAGCATTAAAATTATTCAATGGAACATTCGTTCGCTAAATGCAAACAAATATTCTTTAAAATCAATTACTTTTTGAAGAACGTTTTGACATAGCTCTTTTATCAGAAATTGGTCCAAACCTCTGATACTGTTTGCTTCAATAATTTTAATATAGTTAATAAAAGTAGAAGTAAGGATATGGAGGAGTTGGCCGTAATTTTAGCAAATAACATTATTTATGAGCCCATTTTATATTCGTTAACAATTTCAATCCTAATCTCGAAGTTTGTGGTGTAAATATTAATATTGACCAAAAATTTATTCTATTCTGAGTGTGTATCGTCCCAGCAAAAGTTAGAGTAACAATGCAAGATTACGTTAGTCTTTTTTCTCAAATTAACAATGATTGTATCATTACCGGAGATTTTAATGCTCACCATGGATTATGGGGATCCAATTTATGTTCCGTCGATGGTAATATACTATGTAGAAGCATTAGATGCATTTCCTAATCTAGTTGTGTAAATGACGGGTCGGCTACTAGAGCTACTCCTCCAGGACATATCAAATCGGTTGTAGATCTTACTATTAAAGCTCTAGTTTATGTTCAGCCTTGAATGGACCGTTCTTTCAGATACCTATGGATCCGATCATTTTCCATTAGACTTTCCGTGCAGGATATAAAATTTGAAACACAATTTTCACATCTTCAAATAAATGGTCCATGTCCAATGCAAATTGGGAAAAATTTAGAGATTCTGTAGAAAGCACCTTCAGATACGAATCAAATACAAACGAAACCAATGAAATGATATTTCTTTTTATTAGATTCTATTACTACTGCAGCCAACAAATCTTTTAAAATTATCAAACCCTCAGTAAAAACTTTTTAAAACTCCACCATGGTGGGATGAGAATGTCTCACAGTTTCGAATGCAAGGAAAAATTCTTTTAAAATATATAAATCCAATCTTTACCCTTTCAAACTTTATTGAATATAAGAGGAATGAAGCTATGTGTAAACGAACTTTCCGCTCAAAAGCCAAATCTAGTTGGGCTCGATTTTGTTCCTCACTTAGTAGGCAAACTTCACCCTCAGAGCTTGGAGAAGGGTAAACAAAATTCAAGGTAAGAAAAAGTACACCGCTAATAATGAAGACATAGTAGAAAGTCTTTTTTAGAAAAATCTCTCCAGATTATGTCCATCTACCAGTATTTATGCCGAGTGTCTACACACTAATATCACTTTTTACTAACCCCCTTTCAGCGTGTCTAATCTTAAAGCAAATATTAAGAGTTTCTAAAAATACAGCTCCTGGTATTGACGGCATTAACTACAGCAAGCTTTTAAACCTGCCAGTAATTGCCATACATTATCTGTGCAAAAAATACAACAATATTTTACTTAAAGGAGACAACTGTGATTCTCTTAACCAATGCTTGGTTATTCCTATACCAAAGTAAATCAGCGTACTGCCCTAAGACCTATCTCTCTTATGTCTTGTTTGCTTAAAACATTTGAACGAATTATGAAAAGCAGATTAGAATGGTGGTGTGAAAAACAAAAATATTTTCCCAGTTAGTCAATACGGCTTTCGTAGAAATAAAGGGACTATGGATTGTGTGTCTCAATTAACGACTGATATTCAGTTATCCTTCTCAAATAATAATTATCTATCTGCCATATTTTCTGATATTTCAGGAGCTTATGATAACGTCAATTTAAATCTATTATTCGAAAAACTAAAGCACATAGGTTTCCTCCTTTGTGTTCATATGTGTTAGTAAACCTATTTCTGAATAGACAGGTAATTCATTCGATGTAATGATAGATTGATTGGCCCGAGAGTAGTGCATCAAGGTCTACCACAAGGCTCTGTCCTTAGCCCCCTGTTTGTTTAATTTATACACCGTAGATCTTCACAATATAGGCATTAAATGTAAATATTACAATATGCGGACGACTTCTGCTTTTACACTGTGAATAATTTATACAACAAAGTATTAACTCAATAAAAACTATTATGTGTGACGCAAGAGAGTATTTCTTTAAACAAGGGTTTGAGCTTACTACGAAGAAATCAGCTGTGGTATTTTTTACGCGACATCGTTTACCAGTTATATCCAGCATTATGTTTAACAGCCTAAGTATACCCGTTCACAATCACTACACTTATCTTGGTATTACATTTGACACCAAGTTAACATGACGAACACATTAACGAGTGCTTAATGAAATGTGATGAAAAATCTTAATATTCTTAAAGTAGTTAATCGCTATATCGATGGGGTGCCGACCCCAAGATTAACTTTAATGTTTTAATCGTGCATACACCAGATCCATTCTCGACTATGGATGCTTTTTAG
>OU898279.1:90784209-90800067 GCA_918026665.1 Diabrotica balteata | reverse complement strand
ACATGTGATCACTGTAACGTCCGATTAACAGTCGAATACTTTTTAACAATTTGTAGTAAATATGACCAACAAAGACAGCGCTACATGATCCCATACACTCTACCACAGGCTCTAGCTCAATACTGTTCCTGTGACAATATAGTGAATTATCTCAGACCCATAAACATTTTGTACAATCTGTAGGTGTTTAACTTTGTTATTTATATTTTCTTCCGTCGCTAATATCATTTTGGTGGATGCGAATATTTTTCTAATAAAAAAAATATTTAAAATGTATTTTTCAATCTACTTTACAATTAACGTAAATGTTTAAAATTACCACCATTCACTTCTTGCCAATAACCGAGGCGATTTTGGAATTCTCGTACCACATTTTGTACGATCTTGGCGGTTACTTTGTTAATTTCTTCTGTTATCCTAACTTTTAAATCAGCAATAACTGTTTTGTCTAATAAAATATACTTTTAAATAACCCCATAAGAAGTAATCGAGAGAAGTGAAATCGGGCAATCTAGCCGGCCATTTGATCGTTCCACGTCTTCCAATCCACCTATTGGGAAAATTCCTCGTTTAAAATAATTTTTAACTATAGGTGTAAAATGTGGTGGAGCTCCGTCTTGTTGATAGTAAATAGATCCATCTCATTTGGATGATTAACATCAGGAAAAATTCTTCGTAATGTAAGCACTAAAAAGTGAATAAAAAAAAATCTAGATAAACCTCATCATCAACTGTGCCTTCAAAATAATAAGGACCAATAATTTTATTGTTAATGATATTAGCCCAAACGTTAACTTTTTCAGGATATTGCGTGTGAGTCTCACACACCCAGTGATGATTTTCTCTGTTCCAATATCTACAGTTGTATTTGTAATCGTTCTGTTTAAATAAAACGTCGCTTTATTAGCAAAATCTATTTTATTTACGAACTGCAAATCTACGTTCATTCTGTTTATAATCATTTTACAGAATTCTTGCCTTCAAGACAAAGAAAAAAAAACAGATTTAGGAAACTGCTTTTGGCAATTTTAGCTATGTTTTGACTATCTACTACTTTATCTTTTAATATTGTAATTAATTTGTGATGCTGTACTTGATCAAAGGCCTTTTCATAGTCAATAAATACAGCAAAGACGTCTTTCCTTTTAATCTCGATTTCTGCAGTAATACATTTAGTGCAAAGAGGGCGTCCCGAGTTCCCAGTTAATTTCTGAAGCCAAATTGTGTTTCATCCTGATCTTCTTCACATTTATCTCTGATTCTACTGTGGATGATGCGTAGAAATATTTTCAAAGTATGGCTCATAGGGCGTATCATTCTATAATCGCTATCGGACGTTGTTTTTTTTGGTAGTGTTATGAATTCGGACTTTAACCAATCTTCAGGGATATCACCAGTCGAATAGACATCATTGAAAAGCTTGACCAGTATTCCAATGTTCTCCTCATTTATAAGCTTTAACATCTGTGTAGGTATGTTATCAGGGCCAACGACTTTCTTGTTCTTTGCTAACTTTATAGCATGCAGTATTCTGATTTTAGTATTTCTGGTCCTTCACCTTCAACTAAAGTCTCCAGTTCTTCGGGTCTATCATCATTATACAGTTCACTTATATAATTACACCAGGTTGTTCGAATTTAATGTTCGTCTATTATCGTTTTACCCGACGAATCGGTTATAGTATGTGGAGTTTTCTTATGATAAAGACCAGCTACTTCTCTAACTTTTTTAAACATATTAAACGTATCATGTTTTTCATTCAACTCCTCTACTTCCTTACATTTATCCTCCATCAATTTTTTTAGCCACCTTTATTTTTTGTTTAATTAGTTTCTGTTTTTCCTTATATTCTGTCTTGTTACCTTTCAGTTTCCTTCTCTGCTCCATTAATTCCAGGATTTCATCAGTCATCCATTGTTGTTTTTTGTGTCTGTGTAACGTTGTTGAATACTTTTCTATTACTTTCAAGGTAAGATCTTTAAATGTGTTACATATTTCTGTGTTGTTTTCATTTATTGGTTTCTTTAGCTCATTGTTTAAGTAATTTTCTATTAACGTTTTGTTGGATATTGAGATATTTAATTTTGGTGTTTTGGGGCTTTCTTGGACTTTTTTAAGCTTCATTTTGATGTTAGTTATTACAGGGTTATGATCTGAACCGATATCTGCACCAGGATATGTCGTTACTCTGGTGACGCCATTCTCAAATATCTTATATACCAGAATCTGATTTCTAATCATATGTAGTGAATTTTCTCCTGGTCCCCTCCATGTGTATAACCTTCTTTTGTGTAATTTGAACCATGTATTTGCGATTATCATGTCATATTCTTGACAGAACTGGTATAATCTATCTCCTCTTTCATTGCTCTCCCCTAGTCCATATTCACCTACCAGGTCAGATCTTCGGCCTTGGCCAATTTTTGCGTTAAAATCTCCAATGATCTATGTGACTTCGTTACTTTTTAGATTTTTAAGTGTCTGTTTTAATTGGCTACAGAATGATTCGACGTCATTGTCATATTTCTTTTCTGCATTAGGAGCATATATCTGGATAACATTGACATTAAATGGTTTGCTATTTAATTGGCGTATTGCTAGTCTGTCGTTCACTGGTATAAAATTTTTCACATATTTCTTAAATTTAGACATTATAAATATGCCAATTCCATTCATATGATTTGTGTCATCTTCTACACTTCCAAAATAGTATAGTGTGCCTTCATCTTGTTCACATATTCCAGTTCCAGGCCACCAGAGCTCACTGATGCCCATTATATCAATTTTTAAACGTTTATCCTCTTGAACTAAGTTACTGAGCCTGCTGCATAGAGGCTTTTAACTTTTCAGGTACCTAATCTGATTGTACTGCTAGACATTTTTAAAGTTGTGGTACTTCTAAAATTGTAGGGATTTCGTGTGATGACGACCGGGGAGGCCCTACAGTCTGATGCGCGCCCTTCCTTGCCGGATCTTGGTTTCCGTAATCCGTGATCAGTATTACTTCCGTTACGATTGTATTGAGCCATATACCCACTACGATGTAAAATCAAAATAGTTGGGAAAATAATAAAGCAGAAAGCAAGGTTTAGATATCTGGGAATAGTAGTTAAGGAGATGTTGAAAAAGAAGTACAACAACAAAGCTTAAAAGCAATTAAAGCGGCGTGATCTCTTAATGGTTTATTGATGATGATGATGATGATGATGATGATGATGATGATGATGATGATAATGATGATGATGATGATGATGATGATGATGTTGATGATGATGATGATGATGATGATGATGATGATGATGATGATGAATTATGATCTCTTAATCACAGAATCTGGTAAAACAAGACACAAAAGACCTAAGACAAGACACAAAAACAAGAATCTATAAAGCAGATAAATTAGACCTATATTAACATACACGGCGGAGATAAAACCTGACACATCTAAAACGAGACGACTACAGAGATAAACAGATATAAACAACAGAGATAAAAATGCTCCGAAGAATATCAGGAAAAAGTCTGTTGGATAGGGAGAGAAGCTAAAACATAAGAAGAGCATGCAATATTGAAGAAGAAACATGCTTTAAAGCCTACATACAAGAAAGAAGAAAAAGAAGAAGTTTAAAAAATAATATTCAAGATTTACAAATACAACAAACATAGTATGAAGCTTTCCACTAGTCTACAGTACTGCCTACTTTATTGCTTTCCTTTTTAAACAATGGTAGCGCTTGTAGTAAAACAAAAATTATAAAGTATAACTAATTTAACGATTACAATATTAAGTGCTGTTATTTTTTGTTTGAAACCAATTTAGTAAATTAGTTGTTGTGAGTTTAGTTAACAGTTTTTTTATGAAAATCTGTAAGTAGGAAAATTTAAAACCTTCTCATGTGGCATCAATTTATGTTTGTTCAGTAGACTAAAAACCAAAATACTAACGTAAAGAAACACCGGTTCTATCCCACACCTCGCGAGAACCCCGCGCACAAAAAGCGAGTGAGCCTCAAAATACAACAATGATACATGAATTAACGATGATAACGATGCGTTCCCATGATTTGATTATTCCGCTCACACCGCATCATATCAAGTCCAAAACGCATCGAAAAGTCCATTGTCGTTAAAAGTTAAGAAGTCAAAAAAAGTGGTCGGTGATCCGCGTTCGATGTGGTCCTCATAAAACAATCTGCAGACCGCTATCTAAAGTCAGACATCTGCATCTGCTAAAGCCCTCAATTCGGTGGACAGTCAAGAACGACGGATCAAAAAAACGATAATTTACAGGAGAGCCAAGTTACAGATGCAGGGACCTATGTAGGTACCGTTAAATAGTTCTTCCTTTTCTTCAATGCCAATTCTTTTATTTTGCGGGAGATGATAGTCGTTCTGTTGTCCCATTGTTTTTATTTCTGCAAGGGCTTTATTGGACGCGGACTATTGTTCTTCGGTCGTACGTGCAGACTATAAATGAAGTTAGATATTTTTTGGTTCTTCTATACACGTATAACATTCGACTGTGTAGTTTTATTTTATTTCGAGGTACTGACAATAAAATTACAAGAACAGATCCCAAAGCCATTTTGTCACACGTACTTATACAGTGGGTAAGTAAAAAATACCACTGCTAATTTTTCAATCAATGTATGAAAAAATGTAAGAAAACATATTCAATGTACAATGTGCACATAGGAAAATATATAGATTTACATCATCACACAGCCTGTGGCGTTCACTGCTTAGCATAAAGCTCTTTAAATTGTCTTTAATGTTCTCAGTCGTATGCTTTCTCTCTTTTCTCGTAAGCTTCTCGCAAGGCGTGCCAAAATCCAAATGTACAAAACCATAATACGACCAGCAGTGACATATGGAAGTGAAACATGGACATTGAGAAAGAAAGAAATCAATAAGCTATTAGTATGGGAACGCAAAATCCTGCGAATTATATATGGTCCTTGCAGGGATAGCGTGACACATGAATGAAGGAGCAGATAGAACAATGAAATAGAGACCCTCTTGGGAAAGGAAACATCGTAAGAAACATCGTAAGCCAATAGATTAAGATGGGCAGGCCACGTGGTACGGAGTGACGACAGACTGATTAGCAATGTGTTTTGGGAAAGACCAGATAGTAGAAGATCGACAGGAAGGCCTAGAAAAAGGTGAAAAGACGCAGTCAGGGAAGACCTGGAGAAGATGGAAGTAAGGCCATGGGAAATAATAGCACAGGATCTGAAGCAATGGAAGGCAATAGTAAACGCGGCAAAAACTCACGAAGAGTTGTAAAAGCCAATGATGATGATGAGTCGTATGCGTTCTTCTTCTTATAGTTCCTTCTCCATCGAAGGTTGGCTATCATCACAGCTATCCATACCTTATTGGCTGCTGCTCTGAGAAGATCTAGTAAGCTGCAACTATACCACTCTCCTAGGTTTCTTAACAAAGAAATTCTTCTTCTTCCTATGGATCTTCTCCCCTTGATTTTACCTTGCATTATAAGCCTTAATACTTCATTATAATATGTCCCAAGTGCTGCAGCGTACGACCATTTACGATGTTGACCAAATCCGCGGTTATGTTCATAGTTCGTAATACTTGTTGGTGACTTTGTCTGTCCATGGTATCTTGAGGATTTTTCTGCATAACCATAGCTCAGAAACTCAGAATTTTCACCTTAAATGCCTACGTTTGAGGAACCCTATTGCGAGGTCATGGCTCTTGAACACAGAGCTAATAGTCAAGAATGCACTTTTTGCCTTTTCTATGCGACATTTAATCTCTTGGGTATTGTCTCATGACTCATTGATTATACTTCCCAAGTAGTTGTACAGTGAGACACGTTCAATTCTTATTTGGTTTACATACATATTTGCTCCTGTTATATTATCCTTGCTGATGATCATTAGCTTGGTTTTGCTGGTGTTTATATCCAGTAGATATGTTCTTTTTCTTTCCGTTATTTTGTTCATTAAGTTTTGTAGCCCTTCTGTGGTATTGGAAAACACTATTGTATCATCTGCATACCGCAGGTTATTGAGCTACCTTCATCAATCTATCAGTGGTGAAATTATACACCCCTCCTCTTAAGATTTTGACCTGAATTGTATATTTTCCATCTATTTGGAGTACCGCCGATTGATTTCAATACAGGTTAGCTATTATTTTTGGGTTTCTTTCGTCAATTCCTGTCCTCTTTAGCACTTCCATCAGCTGTTCATGTCTGACTTTTTAGAAAGCCTTCTTGTAGTCAATAAAGCATGCAAAAACATCACAGCTAACATCACTACATTTCTGAAGCAATACCTGCACGCTAAATAAAGCTTTTGTCGTACCAACGCCGTTTATAAATCCAAACTGATTGGGCGCAATTTCCTCTGAGCTACTGTACTGGTATTTTTCCTGCCTTGCATATTTCATTAAATATTTTAGTTATAATTTTTATTTGTTCTACATCTAATTGCTTCAACAATTCAGCAGGAATTTCATCAAGTCCCGGTGCCTTTCCATCCTTTATTTGTCTGATGGCTGCCGCCGAATAACGTACTTGTGTGAAAAGAAATTTTCACCATATTTTGTACAAATTTGCCATTACCATTACCATTACAATTTGCCCGAGGATTGTTTTTAAAGTTAGGCCACACGTACTACTGAATGTGTATAACGAGTCTTCCAATACACAAATTCTAAGTCATCGAACAATTTAAGGGATTTTACAAAATTTTGAAAATACTGGGACCGTGATTTCTAATTGTACCTGTACAAACTATATTGAGAAGGTACCAAGAAATCTATAAAATCAAAACAAAATCGATGTTTTAATAACCGTAGTTGAAAATCGTACAATTTGTCAAATTATTGCAGAACAGTTTAACATTTATAATTCCACAGCCTTAAAAATTTTGATGCTGAGAGACGAGTGGAATTGTGTTATGAAATTTTAGAAAGGGCTAATTCAACAGACAATTTTTAAAAAACATTTCATCGAAAAATAAATGCCTATTTAGGAATATTTAGACACAATAATATTGGACCATTTTTTATAAGAAAAAATTAAATTCAGTGTTTAGTACAAATACAAACATAGTATACCTAAATTACGTTATTTTAAAAATATTTACACAAATTTGCGAATATAAAATTTTAAAAATTAGAAAATATCTGTGCTAAATCTACTTTTGACCAAAACAAAAGTATAACATACACACACAATGAAATTTTTATATTGTTGTTGTTAAATAAGGTGTTTTTAAGAGAAAAGTAGAAAAATTTAAAGTATAGTAAACTGGCAGTGACAAATGATTTTTTTAAAAGCACTGAACCATAAGTAACAACTCAATTTAGTTCCGTGTTGCTAATCCTCAAACGAGATTTTGCGCGAACATTAGATAAGTTATTTACTTTTGCGTCATTTATGTTCCGCATTGTAGAAGGAGCAGATGGACATAATGTGTCCGGACAAAATGATTGGATCAGATAAATCGTATTGATATTAAACCACGTGATGCTGTTCCACAAAAGGACTTGCTATAAGCGGATTATTGGGGTGCGACTGGTTTTTTTACTTTTCGCTTGGGGAAGACACTACTTCCATTTATTAGAATTTAGCTCTAACCCACAACCCTATTTCACTAGTTGGACGTTGGCATTGCTTGAAGTTTATTCGACCGGAGAGAATTTAGATGCGCTCATTACTGTATGTGGTCAGACTTCACTGATTCCACATGAAATTTGTAGCTGCGAAAATAAAATCCGCTCGAGGAAGGGAATTGGAAAACGGTGTGGAACCCAACTACTTGCTTGTGCTGAATTCGAAACAAAACTAACAAGATTCTTTAAAATAGTAGTTTATTATTAGCAAACATTAGTGACCATTTGTAACTATTTTCTTGACTTAAAATTATATATATATATATATATATATATATATATATATATATATATATATATATATTATTGAATTGACTTAAAAATTATACTTATATTTATCTTGAATTAATAACACTAGTTTACATCCAATTTGAGACTCAAATGCAAAATGGTGTTTTTTGTTAATTTCTCTCTCTGAACATGAATAAAAAACTTTCTAAAACGTAAGATTTTTGAGTTTTGATTTAAAAAAATAGTACATTGTTTACCGGGTAGGAAAAGCTTAACATTCCTGAACGACTGTGAAGATTGCTAAGTCGAGGCGCAAGCCGAGACTTAGCAACACTTGGGTTACTATGGAAACGTATTGAGGTTGAATTGTCAAACTTGACGCTTATAAATTTAATTGCTGGTGTTCTCGAAAGTAAAATGATAAGTGATGATGAAATTTCCATTCCTGGGACTCCTCCAGAGCTGGTTGAGGCAGTGAATACTGCTTCATTAGAATTATTGCCAAAGAAATCAAGAGAAAAGTACGAAAATGCATACAGACGTTTTATGGATTATCGCATGAGTAAAAATACGAGTTCTTTCTCAGAAAATGTTGTAATGGCATACTTCCTAGACCTTTGTTTAAAGATGAAATCTTCAACATTATGGGCCAATTATTCAATGCTGAAGTCAACCCTTGCACTTAAACACAATGTAGATATATCTACATACTCAGAAGTTCGTTCTTTATTGAAACGGCAAGCTCAAGGTTATAGGGCAAAGAAATCTAAGATTTTAACGAAGGAAGAAATTGAAAAATTTATCCAGGAAGCTCCAGATAAAGAAAATTTAATGATTAAGGTAATTTACAAGGTTTTAATTTCTATTTAGATTATAGCGTTATTTATTTTTTAGGTGGCTGTAATATTTGGTATTTCTGGGGCTGTAGAATGGATGAGTTAGTCCGAATGACTGTACACGATATAGAAGACTTAGAATCTAAGCTTTTAATCAGCATACCTGATTCGAAAACCAACAAACCAAGATCATTTGTAATTAATCAGATCTACTTGAATGTTTATCGAAAGTATGTTTCGTTAAGACCAGAAAATATGAACAGTGACCGATTTTTCTTTAAATATCAAAGCGGAAAGGGTTGTAGACAAGTGGTAGGAATTCATCAATTTAGAAAAATGCCCAAAATAATTGCTACTTATTTGAACTTGGTAAATCCGACAGAATATACTGGTCACTGCTTTCGTCGGTCTTCTGCAACAATATTGGTTGACTCTGGTGCCGACATAACTAGTTTAAAGAGGCATGGCGGATGGAAGTCATCAAACGTTGCTGAAGGATATATCGAAGAATCGCTTAACAATAAGGTTGAGGTGGCAAATAAAAATTTTCACAGTACAAAATATTCAACAAAATGACACTTCCACCCTGCATGTTGTCCAAAATGTTTCTCATAGTTCTAAGAGTGTTCCTCCAATGTTCAATAATTGTACTAACTGTCAAATTACTGTAAATATAACAAATTGATCTTAAAAATGTATTCAGCAATGACTTGATGTTTTCAAAATATAAATTAATTCCTTATAAGCAATGTGTTTTCTATCATTTATGTAGAACACTAACAACTGTACGGAAATATCATTTCCTTACAGTAAGGAAATGACATTTCCTTACAGTAAGGAAGTCCTGACTTTTTCTTCAAGAAATTTTGACAAGAATGTCAAAATTTCCTGGCGATTTGGGGAAAAATTATTTTTTTAAATCATTTGTAATATATCGGAGCGAAATGTTATCAAATTAACGGTTTTTTTTTCCTCAGTGTCAGTTTTTATCCTCAGTGTTGGTTTAGCACGGATAGTGGTATTACATCAAAAAGCGAAAGTGTATGGAATAAAGTTAGTTGACGCTAAAAAAGAATATCTTCGAATTAAGTGTGTGGGATAGTACAAAAATGTCCAAAGTCCAGAAACGTGGTTGTAATAACCCCGTGATTTGACACCATTGACTGATTCGTGACCCTCCAAATATAAAACTGGTCTTACTGGCCTGTTAAGACCGTAAGCGACTCCTACGAGTAAGACATCAAATAAAGGTGGCACGATGCCGAAACATCGTGGTGCTCCTTCCCCGTAGTACCTGTGTTGCGAGTACGTCACCTGTTCGTTGATCTCCGGGGCGGAAAGATCGTCAGCACTCTTGGTGGTATAAGGCCGTGAAAGGTTAGCTCGTTCAACCTCACCTGGCTCTTGTGGAATAAGAGTAGAGTGGTCCCACGAGAGACTCATCTTAGATACTAGGAGTGTAAACCGGTGACCGAGATGCCTAAGCCTAACAAGTGCGTTTCTACAAACCCGATACCTCAAACGACGGCTCTTCACCTCTTATTACCTTCCCATTAGTCACCTTTTACGACAGGCAGCGTCTCCTGCTAATTACTAAGATGACAAAGGTAGCTTACCATAAGTATTTTGGATCTGTTATTGGCGATCAAGATCAAAACTGGGCTCCTCACATATACTGCCAAACCTGTGCAGCAAATCTTAGTAATTGGTTAAATGCTAAACGCTTTTATATGCCATTTGCAGTTCCGATGATTTGGCGCGAACCAACAAATCATTTTAACGACTGGTACTGGCAAAAGTGTCTGGGTTTTCAAGGAAGAACAAGTATAACATTGAATATGCAGATATCCCTCAGCAATAAAACCGGTTGTTCAAGGAGAATATCAGTTCCAGGATTTCGGCCAATTGGGAGGAATATTTGAAAATGTACGACGATAAAAGTGAACCCGATGATGTATCAGAAATGAACGATTCTTATTTTCCAAAAAGCGATGATAAAGCATCCCATTTCATCCAACAAACTAAATTAAATGATTTAGTTCGAGACCTTCACCTAATCAAATAACATGCTGAACTTTTAGGTTCTCGATTACAACAACAGAATTTGCTAGCCAGTGGAACCAAAGTTACAATATTTAGAAACCGTAACCAGGGGCTATCCTCGTTTTTTACTGTGCAAAATAAAATGCGTGTTGGTGTTAATCCAAATAGTGTTATGGAAAAATTAGGATTTACACATAACCCAGAAAAATGGCATTTGTTTATAAATTCTTCTAAATCAAGTCTAAAAGCAGTTCTGCTCCATAACGGCAACAAAAGACCATCTATTCCTCTTGCGCATGCAGTTGATATGAAAGAAACACACGAAAGGATATCTCTGATTCTAAATGCAGTAAGCTATGATACATATAAGTGGCAAATATGTGATGACTTAAAAGTCATCGGATTATTACTAGGTCTTCTGGGAGGATTTAAAAAATTTTGCTGTTTTCATCTTTCCGACAGTAGAGCAACTCTAAGCCATTACCAAGTTAAAGAATGGTCACCAAGAGATCAGTACATTCCAGGTCAAGCTAACGGAAAGAATATATCTCTCGTTGATTCCAAAACGTTCTGTTACCTCCGTTATATATTAAACTGGGATTGATTAAAAATTTCGTTAAAGCATTAAAAAAGAAGGAGATGCGTTTAAATACCTTAAACAAATTTTTCCTAAGCTCAGTAACGCGAAGCTTAAAGAAGGGATATTTACTGGACCACAAATCAGAAAAATACTGAGGGATCAACAGTTTAATGAAAATTTAAGTGATGTTGAGTTAGCTGCGTGTATTTCTTTCAAAATAATTGTTTTCGAGTTTTTGGGAAACAAAATAGCAGAAAATTTCCAAAACGTTGTAAAAGAACTACTTAAAAATTACTGCAAAATGTGCTGTCGCATGCGCATGTCTCTAAAAATACAGCGACGAGCAAGGAGGAAAGTTCCACCAGGATATTCTCACAATGGAGCAACTCTACCAGGGAACATGAGATGTAATTAGATTGCTGTTGGTTCCTCATGAGAGAAAGTGATACAGAGTATAAAAGGAAATCAGCCTTTGCAAAGAATTTGGGTACAAGAAACTTACCATAGTGTTTGTTTCTAGTTCTGGACTTTTGAATTTGAATAAATCTTTTCTGTCTTAAGAAGCAACTCTTAAGACGGAAAAGATTTATTTTCACGTTCAGAACGCCTGTGAATAGCTGTTCTGATGAGCCCTATTAGGGCGAAACACGTATAAGCAGATCCACAGACGCACTGTACCTACGTGAAATCAAATCTTGACTGCCTTTTTGTTTTTGTTCGGATATACTCTGTATGAGTACAAGAAACCAATTCGCTTAGTTGGAGAGGTATGTCGTGGAATGCAAATTTTAAATTCCCCATGTCTCTATTAACATCTTTATCAACGTCTGTTTTGCCTTGCAATTCTTAGAGGGTACAGATAAAAGCAAAAATCTGAATTTGGTTTCGAAAATTAGTTTACGGATTTTAAAAAATTTATTTTGACGGCACAAAATTGAACAGACATTTAAAATTGTCGGCCGTTTCAAGCATTGTTTCTAAGTAAACAGTTCATTCTACACAAACTGTTACTATATTATATTTGTTATCATATTGTAATGTTACTTTAAAAGAAACATAATAGAGAAAATATGTAAATCATCCTGTAGAGTTTGTCAAAGTCAATATTCCATTCCATTCTAAAAAATTCCGATTCTATTTCTCTATTCCCAAAATAAACCTCAATTTCCAAATAATGTCACAAAACAACGCAGATACCCCTAAATACAAAGATTTGCTATCAGCCATCGAAGAAAACAGATAAAGAAGAGAAAAATTCAATTCCATATTTCAATTAAAAGGATATCGGAAAAAATCTGTGTAGCAATTCCCATATCGGTTGGCTGGCGGTGGCTCTATATATCCACAATATCTGGAAATGGAAAGGGAAAGCAGCGTATTAAGCCCTACTTTGGATACTAACGTGGAATGCACGACATAGGAAGAGCCTCATGAATATGTATTGGCAATACATGCGGTCGTCCAATGCTCTACTGGTGACTCAGCCCCATCTGTAGCCAGGAATCCTGCTTAGGCCGGTCAAAATCTATTTCAAACATTCAAAAAATACAAAAAGGGGACATCGAATCTTGCACTTTAAAGATTATTTTGACAGATTTGATTATACACTCCGCCAAAAAAGTATCGCATCATCTACGAAACTGCAAATTTTGTATTAAAGATAATTTAAAACATGGATTTTTTACTGTTGTTTTTTTTTTTGTTTTTTAAGTACGTAACAAGAATTCAAAGAAAAATTCAGAATGTACGAAAAAAACAGGTTTTATTTAATTTATTTCATAAACTAGAAGTCAGCACACAAACAGCATTGAATAAAAAAAAATTAAAATTAAAAGAAATAATATTTTAGTAAGACGTATTGCCTCCTCTAGCTCTTATAACATCTAGACAACGTTGTGGCATACTTCCAATTAATCTTCTTAGATAATCTTGATCGATATTATCCCATTCTACGGTTAACAACCGTTGTAGGTCCTGAAGCTTAGCTGGCGTCACATTACCAGATCTCGCCCTTCTGTAAAGATGGTCCCAAACATTTTCTATCAGATTTAGAATGTGTGGGCTGTGCGCTGGTCAATTAAAACTTGTAAATTACCTCTAGTGCATTGTCATGCATTAAAACAAGGTTATTACCAATAAATGGGGCGTAAGGAACAACATGCATCTACAAAATTTCTCTAATGTACCTCTCAGAAGTTAAAGATCCTCCATCCAGCTATACCAATTCGCTTTGACCCCTACGAGATATTTCGCTCCAAAGCATAATAGATCCTCCTGCAAAGCTTGTCGCCGGTCTTAGGTTGCATTGAAAATAACGCTCGCCATCTCGTCTATAAACTGGTATTCTTCGATCCGAAGTGTATAAAAAAATCTTGACTCATCTGTAGGGAGTATGTTACTCCAGTGGTCGATATTCCAGACGTGCTATACGGTATTCCCTTGTAAGGTTCGGGGTAATGGCAGCTACTCTGGCCCTAATTCCAGACTGTCTTAAGATGTGCCTAACAGTTGTACAGTTTGACAAATTTCCAAGTTCCTCTGGCTGGCATTTGTTGATTATCATTAAAATGGATATACCTTAATATTCTAAGAAATCTTTTAACACGTTCCTGCCTTTGTAATACTTTCCGTTCACGCCATAGTGACCGACACGGCATTACAGTTACATTGGCTCGGTCACTCGCTGGCGTGTAGGGCAATTTTGTTCTCGGTCGCATAAACCGCAACGGCAGTCAATGTGTTAAGAGGGAAAATATTAGTAATCCTTTCCTATAATAATCCTTCGCTATATATTTTTTTACTTTTAAGCTTTTTTAAATGCTTCGGCACTGGTCTTCAGGGTGCCTTACTTTTTTAAAAAGACCAAATACATGTAGGATATAAGTTTGTCTGCTTTTTAGTTGATCAATCGACCTGGCCTAACAAACACTCGTATAGGGACTATTGATATGATAGATTGGGGTGAGACTTCCCTGATTTCTGCGTCGATCCTCCAAAACAACGACAACAGATTCGGTTTTACTAAAATATGTATTTTGTGCGATTCGAAACGGTCGCGGCGGTTTCGGTTAGAACAGACTATGGAGGAACCGTGACGGATTTGAAACCGCAGAGATTTTCCCTACGTTTGCTATGCGCCGGCATTTGAATATTTACGTTGGGGAAATTTAGGAAAAGATACCAGATATACTGAATTCATTGTGTTATTAAACTGACCAAACAGTAGAGTGTCTTTTAGTATTTAAAAAAGGTCGCAAAATAGATTAGAGATATACGCACTAATAAAAAAATAGACAGAAATCGCAGCTGAACTAAAGCACAATAAGCCACTGAAAGAAATAGGGGTGGAAGAAAGTTAGCGCTAACAAATTTATCGAAAACAATGTTGGGCAACAGGAAAACCCAAAAAATAAGTACTAAGATGACAAGTAATACCAACTAGAATTTCAGTGTAGATTTTGACCAAGAAGATTACCAATAGATTAGGGACTGCGACAGAGTCAGGAATTTAATTTAAAAAACTACAGCAGCTGTTTATATATTTTAAATTTGAACTTCAATATAATAATGGACGAAATAATATAAGCAGTACGTCAAGGTCATGGTTACAGAATGGGGAATAAAGGAATCCAAATATTATGTTGTGCAGACGACGCCGCATTAATCGCCGAGATAGAAGACAAGCTCCAAAGATTAACACATATCTTCAATACAATAGCTAAGAAATACAATATGATAATATCAGCAATAAAAACCAAACGTATGACAATATCTAAATAATCACTACTACTACTATCAGTTTGCAGTGTTCTTTGCAGCCTTTCGACTCCTAACCGCCATTCTTCTCTATTTAACATAGGCCTGAAGGGATTTCTCTTTCTTCTAGTTCTTTGTAAATTTTCCCTCTCCAGCTTCTTTTCAGCCTTCCTCTTTTCCTTTTCCCTTGTGCTGTCCAACGTCAAAATCTGTTTGGGAATCCTGTCATCTGGCATTGTCTGTACATGACCGTACTGTTTTGTTTTTATGTCATCAACTATTGTATACTTGACTCCCATCATTTCTCGTATTCTCTCATTTGGTATCCGATCTCTTCTTGATTTGCCTGCTGCTCCTTTTCAGAAGTCGATTTCTGTTGCTACTAACAGTTTCTCTCTTTGTTTCATTGGCCAAACTTCACTGCCATATGAGATTACACTTTTAAGTATGGTGTTGTATATTTAAGTATATAAAGTTGTTTGTTCGCTTTAGATATTGTTGGGTCCCACAGAATGCCGTTCATCATGGATATGGCGTTTCTACCCTGTATGTTTCTGTCTTTTATAGCAGCATCGAGTGTTCAGTCTTGAGTTATCTTCATACCCAGATACTTGTATTCATCACAGTATCTAATTTCTACCCCATCATTTAATATAATGGACTACTTTGTCCCTCTAATACACGTGGCTTCAGTTTTCTTAATGTTGACTTCAAGACCCCATTTGTTATATTCTTCTATTAGCTTCTGAGTCATGTAACTCA